>SJYX01000499.1:477998-493032 GCA_006410675.1 Oreotragus oreotragus
GCGACTTAGCAGCACTTAGCAGCTCACTTTTCAACCTTCCTCCCACGTCTCTTGCATCCCACCCTTCTAGGTTGCCATGAAGCCCTGGATGTAAGCTCCCTTGGTCATACAATGAGTCTTCACTGGCTACCTAATTTTCCATATGGTAATGCATGCTTCAAGGCTACTCTCTCAGTTTGCCCCACTTCCCTCCCTGTGCCCACAAGTCTGTTCTCTCTGCCTGCATCTCCATTGCTGCCCTGCATATAGGCTCATCAGTACCATCTTTCTAGATTCCAAATATAGGCGTTACTATATGATATTTGTCTTTCTCTTTCTGACTCACTTCATTCTGTATAATAGGCTCTAGGCTCATCCACCTTATTAGAACTGACTCAAATGTGTTCCTTTTGAGGCTGAGTAATATTCCATTGTATACGTGTACCACAACCTCTGTATCTGTCTCTTATACACATCTAGATGTGTATAAGAGACAGCCCTTCTTCCACCTCTCTCTCTTTTTCCCTCCCTCCCTAATATAATAAAACAGGTAGGCAGAGAGAGGCTGCACAGCATTGGTCGTGGAACTGCACACCTGTGGCCAAGGTGGCGAAGCCTCCTCGGGTATGAGGAGGGCACAGAGCATTAAAACCAGATGAGGGAATTCCTCAGTGGTCCCATGGTTAGGACTCTGCACTTTCACTGCTGGGGACACAGGTTTGATCCCTGGTTGGGGAACTAAGATCCCACAAGCCATGTGATGTGGCCAGAGCAAAAAATTTTTTAAATAATAAAACAAGATGAGGTTGGGTTATAAACGTTACATTTTGGTACCTCTGAGTGATAGTGCATGTGGTGTGTGAATTGCCCTTAGTAGGCTTCCTTACAGCCAGATAAGGGATATTATTCCTATTTCCATTTTCCAACTCGAACAAATGAACAGAATAAGACCTAGGTGAAAATTTTATATCATAAATATAGACAATAACAACAAAAGACCTATTACCATGATTGTCTATTGTTGTCAAAGAAAGAATTGTGGAAAAAAGAGGAAAAAATAGAATCTCCAGTGGGTCAGAGAGCAGAGTGGAAAAGGACAGGGAATTGATCTCCACACCCATTTTCTTTCATTTTAGTGGGAACTACATTCCCAGCACAGGGAATGAAAATCTTCCCATTGCAACCTTGGGAGATGATAGCAATTCAGTCATAGTCTCACCAAAATCTAGGAAATAGTTACCACCCAGGGCTCTTTCTGGACTTCCAGGTGGCTCAGTGGTTAAAAAAATATCTGCCTGCAATGCACACGTTCAATCTGTGTAGGAGATATAGGCTCAGTCTCTGTGTCAGGAAGATCCCCTGGAGAAGGGAATGGCTACCCACTCCAGTATTCTTGCCTGGACAGAGGAGCCTGGTGGACTGCAGTCCGTGGGCGTCAAAAAGACTTGGACACAACCAAGCAACTAACAACTTTCAAGTTCAACTTTCAGGGCTCTTTCTCGTGGGAGTCAAGGGAGAGACTTGAAACAATCAAGCAATGTAAAATCCTTGATGCAGTCCTCACTTTTGTAACAGGACATGAGGCCGAAGATGACAGTCACAGCTGCATTCACACTGCCTGCTCCACCTTCTCTCACTTCTGCCCATGTCTCAGCTGGACAGGGCTCTTGACCTGATGGCATATTCCAGCCTTCAATCCTGTATGATCTGAACTCTTGGTGGTTTTGTCCTTATAGCGTCATTACAGGTTTTTATTGGACAAGAGAGTACTAAAGATGTTCCAGCATATCCTATGGTTTTCAAAAAAGTTCTTCATGGCGTCATTGTGTAGTAACAACCTAAATTCCCTTGTAATCAAGATCAATTACCTCTTTTCGCTGCCTGTGAGACTCTGATATTTTGCTCCCTCTCCTCCGCCACCCCCACCTTTGTCTTATCCTAGGATCAAGCTGATGCAGGGGACCGGGGAGACTAGGCATACCCTTTACACTGTAGAGAATCATCCAATGGGTGTCTCCCAGGTTCCACCATAAACGAAAGGGAAAGGAATTTGGGAAATTCCTCAGAGTGATTCCATGGCTTACTAGGATATTGTCTTGTTGCAAAATATGTTTTAAAAATATAAACCCTGCTTATTACAGGGCTTCCCAGGTGGTGCTAATGGTAAAGAATACTCCTGTTAATGCAGGAGATGCAGTTTCCATCCCTGGGTCCCCTGGAGGAAAAAAATCGCAATCCATTCCAGTATTCTTGTCTGGAGAATCACATGGACAGAGGAGCCTGGCGGGCTACAGTCCTTGGGGTCCCAAAGAGTTGGATACAACACTGTGCTCACACACACACACACAAACACATACTGCATATTACTACATTATTTTAGCTTTCTTCTGTTTTATACCAAATCTTGTTTTATTCCTGGATGGAGGCTTACCCCGGGATGCAATGGGGTCAGGTTGGTTCCTGTGGGAGGCAAAAGTGAAAAATCACATGAAAGATAAAACTGGACTTCCCTGACAGTCCAGTGGTTAAGACTCGATGCTTCTCCTCTAGGGGGTGCAGGTCAGATCCCTGGTCCGAAAGCCAAGATCCCACATGCTACATGGCCAAAATAAATAAATAAATAAAATACAACAGAGCTTTGCCTGGTACCACTTTTCCCAGTCTCAGAAGCCTCTACCACCGCATGGGGGACTTGGGTTGCTGGGCTTCAGTGCCTCTCAGCTAGGCTGGGTTTGGGTTCAGAACGTCAGCTTGAGAGCCTTCAAGCTTCTCCTACCAACCAACATAGTGATTCTTTTATCTTCTTCCTCTTTAATTAGCTACAGCAAGCAGTGAGAATTTTCTAGGACCTCCTCTTATATCTTACGAAATCTGAGCTTCGACAGTACTATTTTTTTAATTTATTTAATTAAAGGATAATTACAATATTGTGTTGGTTTGCGCCATACATCAACATGGATCTGCTGCTGCTGCTGCTGCGTCACTTCAGTCATGTCTGACTCTGTGTGACCCCATAGACGGCAGCCCACCAGGCTCCCCCATCCCTGGGATTCTCCAGGCAAGAATACATGGATCAGCCATAGGTATACATATGTCCTCTCCCTTGTGAGACTCCCTCCAACCTCCCAACCCATCCCATCCCTCTAGGTTGTCACAGGGCCCTGGTTTGAGTTCCCTGAGTCATACAGTAATGTTTTGCTGTTAAAAGCCTGAGAAATCTTCTCAAGCCCTGAATTTCCCAGCTATGTTCCTATTTGTATGGCCTCCGCCATAGTTTATCTAACTGTAGTATATAAGCAAATATATTTTGAGTTTTTTCCTGTAGGTGGCCAGAAGCTAAATGTACTTTCTCTGATACCATCCGTGAAATCAAGTTTCTATTCTAGGACTGCTGAACACTGGCCATCATCTACCCTGAGGCACTGACTGCTTTGAAGCCACAGGCAGTGAGCAACACAGGCCCGGAGGCTTTCTCACACTTGGCTGCCCCCCGGCTCAAGAGAGGACATGTTCCCACATTTGAGCAGTTTGATCTAGCAGCAATTCAAAGTACTCCTCTCCAAGTTCTGTTTCTGAACTTTCTGCAAACTCTGTATTCACAAGGCTCCTCTTGCAAACATATTTGAGAATAAAGGAGGCTTGGGGCTTCCCTGGTGGCTCAGTGATCAAGAATCTGTCTGCCAATGCAGGAGACAAGGGTTCGATCCCTGGGTCAGGAAGTTTCTCTGGAGAAGGAAGTAGCAACTCAATCCAGTATTCTTGCCTGGGAAGTCCCATGGACAGAGGAGCCTGGCGGGCCACAGTCCATGGGGTCGCAAGGAGTAGGACACGACTTAGTGACTAAACAACAGTAACAAAGGAGGGTTAGTCTTATCCTCTCTCCTAATTTAGTTTAACCCTAGAACTGCGTCTCAGTGCAGTCTTGTTTCCACAGTAGGCCCTGGTTCACTGAATACTGTTCACCCTCTGGGACTCCTTCACCACCATCCTTCTTGATATAATAAAAATTTACTATAAGCTTAATTTTAGCATTCAGCATATAATGAGCATTTTTTCATGCCAATTGTTGCTCTAAGCCCTTGACACACAGTACCTCATTTAATTCTCACTGCAACCTTATGAAGTACAGGAAGTTAAGATGCTTTGGTAAGGTTACATATGTAGTTAGAGCTGCCATTTGAAGGCGCAATTCATAGGAACATTGTTTTAATCTGATACGACACTTCTTCCATAAAGTGGACCTCCATAAAGGAGAACTCCTTTATTCCAACAATACCATCTTTCAGGCTTTCAGACTTTACAGAGTGGCTGGCCTAAGTGGAACAAAAAAGCAAACTATTGGTTTGGTCAAAACGTTCATACGAGCTTACAGAAAAACCCAAACAAACTTTTGGGCCAACCCAATATAAGCTAAACATGGTTATCTCCATGTCTATGGTACATCCATAGTGTGGAATTCTGTTGTTGTTCTTTAGTCGTCCAACTCCTTTGTGACCCTAGGGATTGGGGTATTCCAGGCAAAAATACTGGAATGGGTTACCATTTCCTCCTCTAGAGGATCTTTCTGACTCATGTCTCTTGCCCACATCTCTGCATTGCAGGTGAATTCTTTACCACTGAGCCACCAGGGAAGCCCAGCTATCGCAACAGTCCAATAGAAAGAAAAGGAAAGTGAAATTTATCCCAGACCTTCCCACACACAGGACCCAGGTCCTAGCTTTGTTCTGTCAACCTAAATAAAGATGGAAACCGGGGCGAGTTTCAATGACCAGAAATTGAGGTTCTTCAGGAATAGCAGGGGAATTGCAATTCGGGAAAGGCATGCTGTCGCAAGATACAAGCTATCTGTCAAGGGGTTGGGGTGGGCTGTATTTACAGGCAACAAGTGCAAAGAGGGGTAAGTCCAGCCAGAGTTCAAGCAGTAAGTTCGTTGGCTTGAGGATGGGGAGAGATTCCTGCTGAATGTTCATCGGTCAGGAGATAATTCTCAATCTTCTGTAAATCAGGCATGTATGCAAAATCAATCTCTCAGTTATTAAGTTCTATACTTCTCAGGGAGCACGCATGAGATTCTTTGTTACATACCCTCTGGTTCCATTCTTTAAAATATGTTTATTTTTAATTGGAGGATAATTGCTTTACAATTGGCTTCCCTAGTGGATCAGAGGGTAAAGAATCTGCCTTCAATGCAGCAGACCCAGGTTTGATCCCTGGGTCAGGAAGATCCCCTGGAGAAGGAAATGGCAACCCACTCCAGTATTCTTGCCTGGAGAATCCCGTGGACAGAGGAGCCTGGCACTCTGCAGTCCATGGGGTCGCAAAGAGTCGAAAACGACTGAAGTGACTTAGCACAACTGCTTTACAATATTGTGTTGGTTTCTGCCATACATCAGCATGAGTCAGCTTTAAGTATACAAATGTCTCCTCCCTCAATGGCACCCCACTCCAATACTCTTGCCTGGAACATCCCGTGGACGGAGGAGCCTAGTGGGCTGCAGTCCATGGGGTTGCTGAGAGTTGGATACAACTCAGTGACTTCACTTTGAGTTTTCACTTTCATGCATTGGAGAAGGAAATGGCAACCCACTCCAGTGTTCTTGCCTGGAGAATCCCAAGGATGGGGGAGCCTGGTGGGCTGCGGTCTATGGGGTCACACAGAGTCGGACACGACTGAAGCGACTTAGCAGCACTTAGCAGCTCACTTTTCAACCTTCCTCCCACGTCTCTTGCATCCCACCCTTCTAGGTTGCCATGAAGCCCTGGATGTAAGCTCCCTTGGTCATACGATGAGTCTTCACTGGCTACCTAATTTTCCATATGGTAATGCATGCTTCAAGGCTACTCTCTCAGTTTGCCCCACTTCCCTCCCTGTGCCCACAAGTCTGTTCTCTCTGCCTGCATCTCCATTGCTGCCCTGCATATAGGCTCATCAGTACCATCTTTCTAGATTCCAAATATAGGCGTTACTATATGATATTTGTCTTTCTCTTTCTGACTCACTTCATTCTGTATAATAGGCTCTAGGCTCATCCACCTTATTAGAACTGACTCAAATGTGTTCCTTTTGAGGCTGAGTAATATTCCATTGTATACGTGTACCACAACCTCTGTATCCATTCATCTGTCCATGGACATCTAGGTGGCTTCCATGTCCTAGCTATCGTAAATAGTGCTGCGATGAACACTGGGGTGTAGGTGTCTCTTTCAGTTATGGTCTATTCAGGTTATAGGCCTGAGTGGAATTGTTGGGTTATGTGGTAGCTTTATTCCTACTTTTTAAAGAAATCTCCATACTATTCTCCATAGTGACTGGATCAATTTGCATTCCCACCAATAGTGCAAGAAGGTTCTCTTTTCTCCATGCCCTTTCCAGCATTTATTGTCTGTAGGTTTTTGATGACGGCCATTTGACCGATGTGAGGTGATACCTCACTGTAGTTTTGATTTGCATTTCTCTAATAATGAGCGATGTTGAGCATCTTTCCATGTGTTTGTTAGCCATCTGTATGTCTTCTTTGGAGAACTGGTTCCATTTTAGATCAAAATCCCTTCCTCAACTCATTTGAAAAGACCCTGATGCTGGGAAAGATTGAATGCAGGAGAAGGAGACCACAGAGGATGAGATGGTTGGATGGCATCACCGACTCCATGGACGTGGGTTTGGGTGGACTCTGGGAGTTGGTGATGGACAGGGAGGCTTGGTGTGCTGCGGTTCATGGGGTCACAGTCGGACACGACTGAGTGACTGAACTGACCTAGTCCTCTGAATCCTTCTTCAAAGCACTGTTTCCCCCTCTCTTTGTCTCTTTTGTTCATAGCAGTATCTCCAGCACCTCAAACAATTTCCCAATATCTATCAGACGGCAAATATCCACTAATATTTGTTGACGGTTGAGTAATCGACTATTAATTATTACTCTATTAGACCTGCTCCCTCCCCAGCAGTCTGATGGCAATACTTGACAACCCACAGAATTTTGAATCTAAGGCACTGAGTTAGACCATACTGCTGTGGGCTTGAGCATGTATACTTCAGGACAGTCTCCAAACTGAGCCCAAAGTGCAATGAATAGTTTCAGCTCCCCAAACGCTATTGCCTTTGAGATCTTTCCAGCAATACCAGGGGAGGCTAAACCCCCTCAATCATGGTGAATTTAGGACTCCTCTTTGGAGTGGTGGCCCAGCAGTTGAGAATATTTCTGCCAGTGCAGGGACATGGGTTTCATCCCTGGTTTGGGAAGATTGCACGTGCTATGCTGCAACAAAGCCTGTGCTTAGTTACCTTACAACATAATATAATTTTCATGTATACAACATTATATTTCTAGTTCTATATACATTACAGCATGCTCAACACCAAAAATTTAGTTTCCGTTCCTCATCACACACTTGGTTCACTATACTCATTTCTTCCTCTAGCCACCCCTTCCTCTCTGGTAACTACTACAGGTGACCCTTGAACAATGTCAGGGTTGGGGTGTCAACCCTCCACCAGTCAAAAATCCACATATAACCTTACAGTCAGGCTTCCTTACAGAAGATTCCACACCCAGAGATTCAGCCAACAGAGGATTGTGTAGTGCTGTGGTATGTATTTAATTTTAAAAATCTAGGAATAAACGGACCCACGCAATTCAAACTCGTGTTGTTCAAGGGTCAACTGTACTGTTTTTTGTGTGTTTGTTTCTGGTTAGGTTTGTCATTGATTTTTGTTTTGTTTTGTTTTATGTTCCATCTATGAGTGAAATCATACAGTATTTGTTTTTTTAATTTGATATTTCCCTCAGTGTAATACCCTCAAGCTCTATCCATGTTGTTACAAATGTCAAGATTTCATCTTTTTGAAAGGCTGAATAATATATCATTGTACTTATAGTAATATATATAATGTATGTGTGTGTGTGTGTGTGTATATATATAATGTCCATATATATAAATGGGCTTCCATGGGGGCTCAGACTGGAAAGAATCTGCCTGCGATGCAGGACACCTGGGTTATATCCCTGGGTCAGGAAGATCCCCTGTAGTAGGAAATGGCAACCTACTCCAGTATTCTTGCCTGGATAATCCCATAGGGAGAGGAGCCCAGCGGGCTGCAGTCCACTGGGTCACAAAGAGTCAGACATGACTGAGCATGCATGCAATGTGACTCAAAAGTTTTCTTTATTCTTTATAATAGAATAAAGAATCTTCTTTATCTATTCATTCCCTGATGGGCACTTAGGCTGTTTCCATGTCTTGGCTAACATAAACAAGACTAAGATGAATGCTGGGGTGCATATATCTTTACAAAGTAGTGTTTTTGTATGTTTTGGATAAATACCCAGAAGTGGGTTCTGGGAAAGTGAGATGAGTGAATCATGGTAGTTCTTAACTTTTTGAGGAATATCCACACTGTTTTCCATTGCGGCTACACCAATTTACATTCCAACCCTGTAGGAGGGTTCTGTTTTCTCCAGGTACTTGCCGACACTTGCGATTTCTTGCCTTTTTGATAATAATCATTCTATTTTGATAATAGCACATTCATGGTTGTGAGATAATATCTCACTGTGGTTTTGATTTGCATCTCCCTAGTGATGAGTGATGCTGAACATCTTTTCATGTGCCTGTTGGCCATCTGTATGTCTTTGAGGAAATAAATGTCTATTCAGGTAAATAAATCTGTCTGTTCAGATCCTCTGCCCATTTTTTAATTGAGTTTTGTTAAGTTGTATGAGTTGCTGAGTTGTATAATTCTTTATATTTTGGATATTAACACTGTACTGAATGTATCATTTACAAATATCTTCTCCCATTCGTCAGATTACCATCCTTTTTTTTCCTTGGCTGCGTTTTACCTTCTTTCTTTGTCTTCGACTTTTGACCACCGTCTTGAAGATGGTCTTTCTGCATTGAAGCAATTAGGTGTTCTCTTAGTTTCACGGACTTGTGTATCCAGTTCCTTGTCAGGTTCAGGAAGTTTCAGATATTATCTTTTAGTAAACCGTCTCCTCTCATCTCCCTCTCTTCTCCTTTTAGGATAACTGTTACCCTAATGTTGCCCTTCCTAAAAGATTTAGTTAACTTTCATAAACTTTCCTCATTTTTTTTTAGATCTTAATTCTCATTACTCTTTTACCTGTACCACTTCTAGATTTCCATTTTCTAGCTTGCCAGTTCTCTTTTCTATATGATCTGCTTTATTGCTGATGCTTTCCAATGCATTGTCCATCTCATTAACTGAATTCCTCAGCTCCAGAGTGATTTCTGCTTGCTTCTCCCACAGCATTTCAATCTCTTTGGTAAGGTCCTCCTTCTGCTCATTACTTTTATTCCTGAGCTCATTGAATTGCCTTCTTAGTTAGCTTGTAGCTCATTGAATTTCATGACAGCTATTGTGAATTCTCTATCAGTTAGGCCGTAATATTCTGTGACTTTTTTAATTTCTGGAAAGTTTTCATTTACTTTTTATGTATTATGTGGTTCTTCATAGTGCTTGATGGTTCCTTTGTCAGCACATTTGAAGTAGCAATCATCTTTTATCCTTAGAGATTTTTTTAAGCTTGATTCCAATGATACAGCAGCTTAGAAATTAGAGGCTTCTCTCTTGTTTTCCAATGAGTGGCACTATGGTAAGTTTTCAGTTTCTTATACCAGAACTGCCTCTGCTGCGAGTCTGCACTGTGTCGCAGGTGGAGCCCACCGTGCTCCTGGACGCTGCTGTGTCTCTGGCCTCACCTCCTGGGGCAGGCACTTCCACGGCGGCTACGATCTCCTGAGTGTCGCTCTCTGCTGCTTAGGGAAGAGTGGGAGCTGACATCAGGGTACCTCTGCCATCTGCGGTACTGTTGGGTGGGTGGGAGCCGCTGCTACGGGTGGTGAGTGGAGGACCAGCACTGTGGATGCCTCTGTGGCTTGAGGGCAGGGGTCCCAAGCTCCTCTGTCACTGATACCCACTGGCCTGTGTCTGCGGGCACCACGGCAGAGGGAGCCCCAGGGCATATGGCCATCTCTTCAGCTGCTACCAGGTTCTTTAGGGCTACAGGCTCAACCAGAGTGGCTGGGGGCCAGGACTGTGGGCACCACTTGTGCCGTGGTCCAGGTTCCAGCTCNGCTCCTCTGTCACTGATACCCACTGGCCTGTGTCTGCGGGCACCGCGGCAGAGGGAGCCCCAGGGCATATGGCCATCTCTTCAGCTGCTACCAGGTTCTTTAGGGCTACAGGCTCAACCAGAGTGGCTGGGGGCCAGGACTGTGGGCACCACTTGTGCCGTGGTCCAGGTTCCAGCTCTTCTTTGCGTTCCAGCCCACCTACCTTTAGATACGCCGATATATGGATTTTCTGGCATCCTGAGTGTGTTGGGCAGAGCTGCTCTGTTGAGCTGTGGATGTTTAACTGGTTGTTGATCGAGGGGGAGAGACAAAGGATGCATCTCAATCCACCACGATGCTGATATCAATACCATTCTCTTTTTTGGGTTTGCTTTTGGCCACACCTTGCAGCATGTGGAACTTCCCTGACCAGGGGACCAGGAATTGGACCTGTGCCCCCAAAGCGGAAGTGGGAAGTCTTAACCACTGGACCACCAGGGAAGTCCAATACCATTATCTTTTTAATAAATATTCTATGATTTGAAAGCCCATGACTGGCTGCAAAAGTCTGAGCTGGTTTTCTTTTTAAAAAATATTTTATTTATCTATTTGCCTGCATTGGACCTTAGCTGTGACACATCGGATCTTCACTGCAACACGTGAGCTTCTCTCTAGGTGGTACTGGCTCCAGAGCACAGGGCCTTAGTAGTTGCTCTGCAGCATGTGGGATCTTAGTTCCCTCACCAGGGATTGAACTCATGTCCCCTGCATTGAAAGATAGATTCTTAGCTGCTGGATCATCAAGGAAGTCCTGGAGCTGAAGTTTTGAATCTACTACTTTGCTTTGGGAATAACACTGTTGTAGGCAGGAGATTACTATATTGCTCTCTATGTGTGAAGAGAGATAGCAAGAGAATTAAATAGTATTATATCCCCAAATGAATCAGGAGTCAGAGAGGTGGTTGTGTAGGTGTTAGCATATGTGCAGCGAGATGGGGTATCAGAATAGGTTGCTCATCTAGATGCTTAAATTTTGTGAAACAGTGTAATAGTTTCTCTGTCATTTCTTAATTTGATGCAGTCAAAACTTCCCAAGAAGTCTTTGCTTTAAATTCATATAACAAATATTATCAAAATTATAAGACGCTTGGGATCTTACGTGGCCTTTATGGGAGTGGAGAGAGAAATCAGTTAATCCAGGACAAACATGTTGTTTGCAGAAATAGGAGCCTTCACACTGAGCTACAATGCAGAGATGAAGGAACTCTCCTTACCCAAACTGGCTGGGAAGAGTGATATCATTGAATGAGAAAGCAAAGGGCCTTCCAAGAAGATAGGGTAGGTAGGGAGGTAGAGAGACTGCCAGTGACAGCAGAGGCATGCACGTGTGAGAATCTGCAAAGTCCAGCCGCGGGAATCTGATGGCGATTTATGAGCAGTGTCGGGGAATAAAGTATGAGACGGTTGGATGGCACCACCGACTCAATGGACATGAGTTTGAGCAAACTTCGGAAGACAGTGAAGGACAGGGAAGCCTGGCATGCTGCAGTCCATGGGGTCTCAAAGAGTCGGACACGACTGAGCGACTTGAACAACAAATTGGAGAACTTCCTGATTAGAGGGCAGCGCCTGCTCTTCACTGCCTCTGAGACAGAAGCTCCCTGCTACTCTCGTGCTGAGTTCTTGGTTCCCGCCATGAACTGTAGAATGAGTGAGGGAGTTTTTGATCTTCCTATCTACTTGAGGGTAATATGTCAGTTCACATGATCTGGAGCCATCAGAAAATCACTGAGTAATTGATAAGGTTCCCGCTCTGATAAAGCTCAGGAAATTTTGCCTGATCTAAACTTGGCTGGGAAATAGATTGTCTCCCAAGAATCCTGACCCTCCCTGCAGGCTCTCTCCTTCCTTTAACCCAAAGACTCCCTCTTCTCCTCTCAAGCAGCCTAGGGAATACTGCCAATTCCCAGAAGTTTGGAACATCTAGAAGGGCTCTGGTGGGTTGCCAGCATTCTCTGGGAGTTGGAAACCCTAGAAGTGAAGCGGAGACACAGAGAGAGGCTTTCTAGACACTTAACACGAGCTTCTTGGGACCACTATGCCTCCTCTGGCTGTTTCCTAGACTGTGACCATCCAGAATTGTCAGGTGGGGTCCAGTCTTGCCCAGATACACTAGCAGAGCTCGGTGGACATCTTTGATGTCCACTCACCAAGGAAAACCAGACAGTCTGCTCTGAACCTGAGCCTCCATCTTCAAAGGTCATCCTAGAAGAAACTGTTCCCGACCTTCCTGTTCACTTGGAACATGCAAGTCAGATCTGAGGGTGGCAGTTAAAATTTGACAGATCATTCTTGCAGCCACCCCCACTGCCAAGCTCACCCTCATCCCAAGCCAGAGCTATAGCTGCAGGCCCCTAGCCACTGTACTGTCTGGGCAGATGACATTTTTCAGGGAATGGTTCCTCCTGGTTGAGGTTTCTGACATATGTCCTGGCTAGGAGGTTAATGCTATGATGCATATGTGCATGCTAAGTCACTTCAGTCGTGTCTGACTCTTTGCAACCCCATGGGCTGTAGCCCACCAGGCTCTTCTGTCCATGGGATTCTCCAGGCAAAAAATACTGGAGTGGGTTGTTGTGCCCTCCTCCAGGGGATCTTCCCCACTCAGGGATCAAACCTGCGTCTCTTATGTCTCCTGCATTGACAGGCGTGTTCTTTACCACTAATGCCACCTGGGAAACCCCTAAGGCTACTATGGAAAACTATTAAAAACGTTCCATATTCTTACCAGAGCCTAACCATGTAGGTTTTTATTTGGGCAGTCTTGGTGAACACACACTTGATTCACTCCTGGCTTGGGGAAATAGAGATATTGGATCTCACAGTGTCACGTTTGCCAGCCACATCCCAACGAACTTTTTACATCAAAGTCAATGTTATTACCATGACGGGCATTGTACTTGGGTTTAGCAGGGTGGGCACCAGGAGAGAGGGGAAGCAGGAACTGGCAGAAATGCATCACTAGGGGGCAGTATAACCTCCACTCCTTCTTCTCCAGCAGGACAAGTCCATGTCCCAGAAGCCCGTGCAGTAGGAGGGACTGGGTGAACATCTGTTGTGACTGCAGTCCTAGATAATAGGTTGGGGACTGTTGTTTGGGGCAGCTTACAGAAGCCTCCCATCTGTACTCATCACTCCTAAAGTTGGTGGGTTACTCTCAGAGCATGGAATTGGAAGGTGAGAGCTGGGATGAAGAGGTGGGGCTTGAGGGAATGGCCTCAAGGGAAAACCTTCAAGACTTAGACCCTGATCATTCATTCCTGGAATTATGGGACCTCTATGCATTCTCAGGCTGTTTCCTAGACTGTGACCATCCAGAATTGTCAGAGGGGGTCATGGAGAAACGTTTCAGAGGAGTCCTTTGTGAAGCAGCTAGTTATTATTCCTGGTGTTGCCGCAGCTGATCCCCTCCCTTTTCATGTGTTCCAGGAGCTAATCTCCTAAGCCCAGCATGGAGAAGAGCTGAACTGATGCAAAGTGGTGACTCAGAACCCATATCTGACTCCAAGTTCACGTTCCCTGTCTCTCTTACTTGTCAGACATGCTCTCTGCCCTGCTGACTGAGAGGACGTGGATCAGCATCTCCCTCGGCCTTTATGCTGCCTTGAAATCTGAGTCCAGTCCTGTTTCATAGGTGTAAAGGCAAGGCACTGGGCAACGTTGCTTCCATGCCCAGCTCCTCTATTTTACCCATTTGGTAAAAGTGAAGCTTCAAGACTGTCCGAGCCTAGAAAGTTGAGAAGACAGTTAAAGGAGCGTAAGTGTGGCCAGGTCAGGAGGCTGATTTGGATTTACTATAGAGGAAGAGTGGGTGGGTCAGTGGTTTCTGGGGTGAGATCCAGACGTGCAGGGCAATGTCCTGAGGTTGATCCAGGCAGCTTGAGGGAGCAGGGGTTGGAGGTGGGTCGCAGCATCAGGAGATCAGTTGGTCTGGCAGTGAGGCAGGAGAGAGGGAAGAAACGTGACTGTTTTCCTAACCCACACTTTCTTTTGCTTGGCCAGGGGCTCTCGTGGAACCCAGTAGTAAAATAAGTCTGTCTCCTCTGACTCCTCAGGGACAAGGTGATCCACTCTCAGCCCTCTTCTCTGCTGAGCAAGGCCAGCAGCAGTGCTTGTCTGAGGTCGGCTGAAGTAGTTGAAGATATTGCTGAATGCAGGAAATATTTCAGGAGATTTTTTTTTTTTAATGCTGCACCTGGCAGCATGAGAGATCTTCCTTTCCCAACCAAGGATCGAACCCACACCCTATACACTGTAAGCACAAAGTCTTAATCCCCAAGGAAATCCCTCCAAATTTTTGTTTTTATTTTCCTTTGCCTTCCATGCCCTTTCACTGTCCTCCTACGGGGGCAAAGTAAACCCAATTTGGTCTGACTACAAAGGAGCCTGATTGGCCTCAAAGTCATTTCTTTCTCCTCCTTCTGTAGTTCCAGAGGATGGGTACAGCTTCTGCTCTGAGAGGGACAGTGCAGGACGCCATGTCCCACAATACCACCTCCACTCATGTCTAGGGAAGAGCAGCAAGTGTCCGCCCTTGAGTGGGGGCCAGGGGTTCAGGGAGCAGGAGCAGGCCCTGGGCGTCAGGAAGCTGGAGGTGCTGCAAATCAAGCTCTTGGGACTCATTTTAATGCAGGGAGAAAAGAGAGGGTTGGAAAGCATGTCCTCATCTATCAGTGGCAGGGAGAGGTCCCCTAGCTGTCCCAGGTCGATCTGTGACCCACACTGAGATCCTGGGCTGAGAGGTGTTTGAAAGGAGGTGTTTCAATGGAAGTTTGCCAATGAATAATGTTTTCTCTGCACGCAAGAAAGAGATTTTATATTTTTATGAGATGGTGTTTTTCTTAGCCATTCTCCCCATCTCTCACTGCCATGTGATGATTCGGGGTGCCGGTCCCTCTACAGCTAGAGCCCTGGGAGCTGT
>SJYX01000500.1:0-51579 GCA_006410675.1 Oreotragus oreotragus
TGAACTGAACTGAACTGAACACTGATAAAGCTAGGGTCAATAAAAAGCTACGCAAAACAGAAACTTTTATCTAGGGGATTGGGATTTAGAGTCAGGAAAATGAGAAAGAACTGTAAGGACAGAGAAATCATGTGACCGTCAGCCCAGGAGTCTTCTCACTTCTGTCACCTGGATGAGGGAAATAAGCAACAGACAGGCCTCTCTCCTACAGGCATTTCTCCTCCAAATCATCCTCTTCCCTCATCAGAGAAACCTCGTGTGTGTGCATGTGTGTGTATGTGTGTGTGTGTGTGTGTGTGTGTAAATGTAAATGTTAATTTGGTTTTATGATAAAAAGGAAAATGTGCTTTTCCTGGAAACCTGGAACATATGTGGATTGGAAAATACAAATAATCAGCAATGCATGGCCACTGTTGACTCTAAGTATTAGTATTCTTCCTCTATTTGCACTTTTATATATCTTTGATTTTAAGATGAAAGCAATCCTTTATCTTCCTCTGTTCACTGATTTTATACAAGAGGAAGTTTTGATTCCTGTAAAACATGATAGAAGCTTAGTTTCACATCTTAAACAGTTTTCCTCCAGAAAGTCATGCAAAGCAAAAAGGAGCACAGGAGTAGATACATATGAGTAGAGGCATATGAGTAGATACATACCCACAGAGACATATATATTATATATATCCCTACATGTTCGGTGAATCTGGGATACAGAGAAACCCTATAGTCTCTGAATGATGTGAGGGTGTGGCCTGCACGGGCAGCTGTGGGTGGAGACATGGGGAACAGCAAGGTCGGAGCAGCTCAGCAATGGCAAGCCTCAGGATAATCTGCCAATACTCACTCTCAGGAGAGAGCTCCACCCTGAGTGGGAACAGCCATGAATAGGACTAAGACGAAGTTGTGGGTGTCTGCGGATCACTAAATTGCTCATGGCAGAAGATCTCTGCCATGAGATCTTCCAGTGGCAGATCTCTGGAGGCAACATCATAGCAAAGGGAGTGGAATGCAGAGGTAGGTCCCCTGGTAGCAGAGACCAGTGGCAACATGGAGCTGTGGAGTGTTTGGGGATCTCAGGGCTGGCTTTAGACCTTCCCTGAACCATATCAGATCCTGAGAGTCCAGGTGAAATGGCGACCGGTGCTTAGTCATTTTGTCTTTCATTGTGACAACAGAAGGGGGAGCCCTTGAGCAAAGAAACGTGGAAAGCTAAACCAGGTCCATCCCCACATTTATGGCTTCCACAGAAACTTCTTGCTACAAGTTGGTCCAGGAAAATCCAACTTTACAGAACTGTGTAACAAAAAGCTATAAACACAGAAACCATAAGACATTAAATAGTGTGAAAAAGTCCACTGAAGTTCATTCTTTAAAAAACACACAGGAGACAAATGTTGCAGCAAAGATGAAAAGAATAACCTATCATTTGAACATGAATATTGCAATTTTCAGGTTTCCCTGGTGGGCTCAGACTGTAAAGAATCTGCCTGCAAAGTGGTTTGATGGATTTGATCCCTGGGTTGGGAAGATCCCCTGGAGGAGAGCTTGGCAACCCACTCTAGTACTCTTGCCTGGAGAATCCCTGGACAGAGGAGCTTGGCAGGTTACAGTCCATGGGGTCACAAACGGTCAGACATGATTGAATGACTAAGCACAGCATAGAATTACAATTTTCATGGAAAAATTGAATTTATGATGAAGAACCACAAATATTAACAATTTGTTTACCAAGAACCTGACATGAGACAGACCCTGATTGTGAGCATGGAGCTTTTAGTTGATCTGTGCCTGAGTCTTAATTTATAAAGGTGACAACATGCAGGGGCTCTTGCAGGTGGGAAACTTATTACTTTTATTTCCTAAGAGAGGTCAGCACACCTTGTCATGGAGGGACACATGGGGGTGCACTGGGTTTTGGAGGCAACAGCAGGAGAGAAAGGAAAACAGAGACCAAAACCCTTAGTGTGTTTTCCATGGGAAAGGAAAGAGAGGATGGGAGCAACAGTTTAAGACTGGCTAGTTTGAATAATTCCAGCAGGCTTTGGGAAATAGGGACTGTCTCCAGTTGCCTGGTGCCTGGCCATGGGATCGTTCAGGGAAAGAGAAATATTGTCTTTCTGTATGAGAGTTAGAAAGGAGATGGGACATAAACTTGGGATTGGTTGGTTTGAATATGAAAGGTGGAATTAGCTAGCTCTGGGAGGGACAGTTTCTCCTCATCAGTGGTCCCTAAGATGTCAAAACATGATAAATAAAGGAAAAATATATTTTTCATTATAAATAATGTAAAAATATCATTATTACAGTAGTTTACTAGGAAAGGCAGATGATTAAGCAAGCAGTTACAGTAACTCATGTTATAGTTGAAAAAATTGGGGACCTAAGTTAGTCTGGGTGTCAGGAAAGATGTAAAAGAAGCATTTTGCCCAAATATTTATTATTCCTTTGAATTCTCTGCTTTTTCAATTTTCTTTTTTAATAATACCCACTTATCTTCAAACACTTAGTGTTTTACTTATTAATTTGTTTTACTGTCTTCTTATTGATCATATCAGATTCTGAAAGTTTCTAACATGAGACTAGGGTTCCGCACCAATATTCTGACTCTTGAATTTAGCTGCTGCCATGCCCAGTCTACTGTTTCTGTTGTGTTGAGTATCAGGGTTACTAGCTAACGCAGGTATTTGTGTTTCTCTCTTCAATTCAATTGTGAACTCAGTGCAGGGGCTTAGGTTGGTTTATCAGTATGTTTCACAGTAACAGGGCAGAACTGGTCACAGATTAAAGGTTAAGATGTGGGTGAGTTTGTTATGATAACTGTTCCCTGTAACCTATGACTGTTTCTGTGAGACTCTCCTGTGAGTTTTGAATGCCTTGAGATTGGGACATTGTATTAGTGGGGTGACAGGAGGAGGACATTTCTAGAAAGACACATGTCAGGAAACTCTTTTTCCACCCCTATTTCAACTCATGCATTCTGAACTGGCAGTCAAAGTTACCACAAAGGCAGTTAGTTCATGGTCTTTGAAGGGAGGGAACGCAAGTTTAAAATTTAGTCATCTTCCTTGCCCTTGTTAGAATATCATTCACATAAGTAGCAACTTTGTCATCATTAGGCATCTATTTTCCAGAGCAGATAATGCTAGAAGTGTCTTGTGAGAAGGCACATAAATAAATATATCATATGAAAAGAGTTAGATACCACAGGGAACTTTCTGTGAGTGGCAACTTCCAACAATAAATTTTCTTATCCTAGGTGTCTATGACCTGGGACAGAAGGATGGGTTTTGTTTCTGTGGTGTTTCTTGCTTTGTTTTTGTCAGGGTATTTTTTTATTTTTTAATTATGGAAAGAATTCCTTATATACACTAATTTTCTTGCACATTAAGAAAACTCACTTGTTTTCTTATTGGTTCCCACAGTTTATATGTGCCTATGTCTCCATGTGTGAATGTATGTGTGTGCACATAGAAAGAGAAAAACATACTGAAGGAGAAAGAGGGAGAGAGAGAGGTGGTGTGGGAGAAAAAGGAGAGAGGAAAGGAGAGAAACTTTCTAAGAAATGTTGCAAGTTAGTAGAAGTATAGACCAGCCTACAAAGCCTCTCATTGTGCATTCCAGGAGGCAAGGCAGAGTTAAAGCACAGTAACAACCAAAGTCAATACTCAATACACAGAACGATTTTATATCCCCAACTCCATAGGCTAACCGAAGCACAAGGACAAAGATACTAACCTTTGAGATTCAATCTGAGGGGTTCTTAAAGTAGCAGCTCTGTAAAAGGTGTTGGTGCACTGATTGAGGTGTTATATCCATGCAGTTCATGACATCAGTTCAGTTCAGTCCAGTCCTTCAGTAGTGTCCAACTCTTTGCGACCCCACGCCAGGCCTCCCTGTCCATCGCCAACTCCCAAAGTTTACTCAAACTCATGTCCATTGAGTTGGTACCATCTCATCCTCTGTCGTCCCCTTCTCCTCCCACCTTCAATCTTTCCCAGCATCGGGGTCTTTTCAGATGAGTCAGTTCTTTGCATCAGGTGGCCAAAGTATTGGAGTTTTAGTTTCAGCCTCAGTCCTTCCAATGAATATTCAGGACTGATTTCCTTTAGGATGGACTAGTTGGATCTCCTTGCAGTCCAAGGGACTCATGTCCAATGGACATGAGTTTGAGCAAACTCTAGGAGTTTGTAAAGGACAGGCGGCCTGACATGCTACAGTTCATAGGGTCATAAATAATAGGACATAACCTAGTGAGTGAACAACAAATCAATGGTGTAAATATTCCCAACATGAAGATTTCAAGCTACCAAACTGATGACATTGAATTCAGAGTTAAGAAGAGATGCACACATTTGGCTGTCCAGCTCACCACTGGATTTAGGGTACCAGGCCAAACACGACCACACTCTTTGGGAAGAAGAACCTCATGGAACCTAGTAAACCTTTCTAAAAGTGGCTGGAGCCCAAAGAAGAGGTAGGTCTAAACCCAATGTGGCCAAAAGACTCTTTCTCAGGGATAGACAAGATCAAGTTCAAGACAGAGATTGGAAATAAGGGCAATTCTTTTTCCCCCTCAAAAAGAATTTCAGGGGCTGTAGCACTAGAATATCTAGAGACCACGGGGTTCCCCAAAACCTAGAAAGAGTGTGCTTTATGGAATCCCACACATAGAACTGCTCCCAAGGCCCTGACTCCAGGCTGGGAGAGGGAGCTCCCAGCTCAGTGTGGAAAGAACAGGTGGCTGGGGAATACCAGGAAGAATCCGCTTATACTTGACTTGTGCAGTGGCCACATTCTGCTCCTTTCAGAAGCCTGGCTCACCTGAGCCCAGTCCTGGAGCCCATATAAACTGTGTCCCTTCAGTCAGCACCTCATCTCTTGGCTTCCTCAGAGACGTGTCTGTGGCTGCCTGAGACCATGGTGAGTTTTCTCTAGAAGCTGTGGGTGGGGTGGGAGAGAGGAGTGCTGATCAGGATGGAGGTGAGACTGAAGAGTGATTTTGGGATGGGGCAGAGTGGACTGTGGAGGAGGAGACAAAGTAATGGACAGGACAGAGAGTCGGGACTAAAGTTTTCTCTAAACCAAGAAGGAACCACCTGGGAAGAGTTGTCCTTGGGGTCAAATAGTGGGCTGATAAGTGACCTAGGACAGCTTACAGTTCTGCAGTGACTGCCTTGCTGGTGCTGAGCCCATTGCTCTAAGGGAAATTTTCCCTGACTGTGCAGATCCTAAATTTATTATACAGATATATGTATATATACATATACCAAGGCTTTCCAGGTGGCTCTGTGGTAAAGAATATGCCTGCCACTGCAGGAGATGCAAGAGATGCAGGTTTGATCCCTGGATCAGGAAGATCCCCTGGAGGAGGAAATGGCAACCCACTCTAGTATTTTTGCCTGGAAAATTCCACGGACAGAGGAGCCTGGCAGGCTCAGTCCATGGAGTCACAAAGAATTGGACATGGCTGAGCAACTGAGCACACACACACACACACACGCACACACGTATTTTATATACGTACTATATATGTGTGTGTATAGTGGCTCAGCTTGTAAAGAATCTGCCTGCAGTGTGGAAGACCTAGGTTTGATCCCTGGGTTGGGAAGATACCCTGGAGAAGGTAAAGACTACCCACTCTAGTATTCTGGCCTAGAGAATTCCATGGACTGTATAGTCCATGGGGTTGCAAAGAGTCGGATGTGACTGAGTGACTTTCACTTTTCATATACATATATATCAGGATATGACAGCTCTTCTACAAATTCTTGGAAAATATTTCCAGGTAGATTCAAGTATTTAGAATTGCAAAGGATTTAACATGTCTTTGAACTGATATGAGATACCCATTCTACTATTTCAAATATTGCTTGATTTCTTAGCTCAGCAGTCTTTTATTAACCACTTAAGAACCACGAATGACTCTAGAGGTACAAAGGTGGAAACGGCATACTCATTGTCTCAAAGAGATCTCTGCACATAATCTAGATATCTCTCCCCAACTTTGGGGATGGATTTTAAAATAAGCAAAAATGTAATGGCTCTTGACGCTTTTGAACTGTGGTGTTGGAGAAGATTCTTGAGAGTCCCTTGGACTGCAAGGAGATCAAACCAGTTCATCCTAAGGACTGGAAGGACTGATGCTGAAGCTGAAACTCCAATACTTTGGCCACCTGATGCAAAGAACTGAATCATTTGAAAAGACCCTGATGCTGGGAAAGATTGAAGAGGGGAGGAGAAGGGGATGACAGAGGATGAAATGGTTGGATGGCATAACCGAATCGATGAACATGAGTTTGAGTAAGCTTTGTGAGTTGGTGATGGACAGGGAAGTCTGGCATGCTGCAGTCCATGGGGTTGCAGAGTCACACACGCCCGAGCGACTGAACTGAACTGAATGGCTCTGGATATTAAGTTTCTGGATCTGTTTCTATTTTGTCATTTAGGTTTACTGAAATCCCACCAAGATGTCCTGTCAGAGGAACCAGCAGCCATGCCAACCCCATTCCAAGTGCCCCCAAATTGTCCCACCCCTAAGCATCCCCCAAAGTGCCCACTCCAGTGTCCACCTCCCTCCATCTCCAGTATCTTCCTGCTGTGGCCCCAGGTGTGGGGGCTGCTGCCTGAGCCACACAGAACCCGTCTCTTCCACCAGCTCGGGCGTCAGAGCCCTTCCTGCTATGAATGTGAGTTCTCCGGGGGGGCTGTGGGTGCTGTGATGGCCCTGGGGGCTGCTGCTGACCTTGACCAGACCACAAGAAGCACTGAGGAAGGGCACTGGAAGAATGGAAGGACAAAGGACCTACTGCAGCCTGGTTTTACCCTCTTCTATCATATCTTTATTTTCTGGGCCTTCATTAGTTAAATAAACAGGGAAAATTTGCCTCTCAAAAGCCATCCATGTTATGCCTTGGATTTTGTATTCTACTGGCCTCATGTTAGTATCTGTATTTCTTAGACTGTTGGAAAAACTCTAAAGCCTTGCTTTGCAACTGTAAGCATTCCTTTCCCTATTTGTAGCTTTTATTCCACTTTTCTTCTCTTTTACCTAAATTTCAATCTTTTTTCCCTAGATAGAAAGTCAGATATACTGAAGAAAAAACAACCAATTAAACTTTAATGAATTCATGTTTAATGTATGTATATCTTCAAGAGAGTTTAAAATGTTGCCATTTCATGTAATACGCACAAGGAAGGGTTGCCTAGAATTCCAAGATGAGTCTGACTTAAAAAAATATATTAGCAGGGAGTAGGAGGAATGGGGAGATATTGTTCATTATATAAACTTCCAATTTGAAGAGGAATAAGTTCTGGGATCTAATTCAGAAGAATTGATGCTTTTGAACTGTGGTGTTGGGGAAGACTCTTGAGAGTTCCTTGGACTTCAAAGAGATCCAACAAGTCCATCCTAAAGGAGATCAGTCCTTCCTGGGTATTCATTGGAAGGACTGATGTTAAAGCTGAAACTCCAATACTTTGGCCACCTCATACGAAGAATTGACTCATTTGAAAAGACCCTGATGCTGGGAAAGATTGAGGGCAGGAGGAGAAGAGGACAACAGAGGATGAGATGGTTAGATGGCATCAGAGTCAATGGACATGGGTTTGGGTAGACTTTGGCAGTTGGTGATGGGCAGGGAGGCCTGGCTTGCTGTGGCTCATGAGATCACAAAGAGTCGGACACGACTGAGCGACTGAACTGAACTGAACTCACAACTTGGTGGTTGTAGACAATACCGTACTATATACTTGAAAGCTGCTGGAGCATAAATCTAAAATGTTCTAAGCATTAAAAAAATTAAAAAAAATAAAATGTTTTCAGCACTAAAAAAAAAAAAAAGGTAATTATGTGATATAATAGAGATGTCAGCTAACACTGAGATGGAATCACATTTCAACACATAATTATATCAAATCAACAGGCTTTACAGTTTAAACTTATACAATGTTACATGTCAATTATATCTCAGTAAGACTGGAAGAATATTAGTGATAAAAAAATAGCCATGTCACTGAAGTAGTTTGCACAGAAGATCCTATTTACTTGAATAAAACTGTACCTATTGCTTCATAATACATCTTTAAGGCAATCTCTCTCTCATTAAGATAACAGAATAGCTACACCTTTCTCTGGGAACTGATGGAGAAAACTTACTGATCTTTGTGGCTGTTCTCACTAGTTGTGCTATGCATGTACCAAAGTCTGGTTAAATAAAGTGCTGTTGAAATCCAGACTTTTATTTTTAAAAGAAACCTAGTCACAGAGACCCACTCTGTCCTAGAGCTGGGGAGCCCCTTTTTACAGAGCTCTGCTGGTTTGGGGCTCCCTCTGAAGCAGAAGCCTTGGATATGGCAGATTAGGTGTTGTAGACCCATCTTAGCTTGTGGTCATGCAAAGGGGAGGAGGCACCGAAAGAATTCACTGAGAGGAAACACTGTAGAGCTGAGGTAGGCATAGCTTGCACACTCAGGTCTTCTGAGAAACTTGTTTTTAAATAAATCGAGTTTGTTGTTATTGTTCTTGTACTTACCACCACTTGAAACTACATATTTCTTTCTTTTCATTTGTCAAATGCCTCTCACTTTCTCCCTGAAGAAGACTGTATTCTATAATTTATACTATATAAGCTTCATGATGTCAATGTCCGGTCATGTGAACAGAGACCATTATGGCTATTTGAAACAGAGAAGGGTTTAATGCAGGGACTTTGTTATAAAAGTCTCGGAATAAGACACACAAGTATTAAGGATGCAAAGTGCAATATGATGACTATAGCTAACTGCTTTTTAGTACATAGAAAGTTGTTAAAAGAGCAAACCCCACAAGTTTTCATCACAAGGAAACTTCTTCCCTTTAACTTTCCTTCTTTCTCTTCTTTTTATTGCTTCTATATGAGAAGATGGATGTTAGCTGAACCTATTGTGCTAATCATTTTACAATATATGTAAATCAAACTGTCATGTTATGGGCCTTTAATGTGTACAGTGATATATGTCAATTGCTTCTCAATAAAATTGAAAATAAATAAATAGTCAAACTAAAAACAAAAAAAAAAAACCTTAGAGAGACTGAAGAAGTAGAAGGGCTGCTTGGGTGTTAGCCAAAGATACAGAAGCATCAGGGACAGGGCAGCACAGCCCAAACTCCTGTCTATAGTCCTAGGACATGCTGAATAGCTGTGCTTGCTCTGTAGGACACAGGAAATAAAACCATACATCTTAATCCACTTACCCAAAAAAGCACTGTTGTGGTGGATCTCATAACACTATTTGAAATTCTGATCCTGCACTTCTTGAAATGATGTATTGGGACTGAGAATGTGTGGCAGACAGCAGCTGATGTGGCCAGGTGCTGTTTGATGAGTTTACAGCTTTTATGGTATAAAATTTATCTGCATTAAAAGACAATCCCTATTTTCTACCCTACCCATCTGCCTTCAATGTTTTTGCTCAGGGCTGAATGCAACTGAGGTTACAGGGTATAGCTGATGAGGGATAAAAGACGGCTGTACCAGCAAAACTTATCAACATTCAGTTAGTATTTGCTCACGTTAGGCATGTGCTTTGTTTCACAGTAATATTTGCTCGTACATTCAAAAGATATTAATTAGGTACCTATGTTACAAGAGCAGTATTAAGATTTAATAATATGCATGGGGATTCCCAAGTGGCGCAGCATTAAAGAATCTGCTTGCCAATGCAGGAAACACAAGAGATGCAAGTTTGATCCTTTGGTTGAGAAGATTCCTTGGAGTAGGAAATGGCAATGCACTTCAGCATTCTTGCCTGGAAAATTACATGCCAACAGAGGAACTTGGTGGGCTACAGTCCATGGGGTCGGGTAGAAAGTAACATGACTGAGCACAAGTGAATGCATGCAATATGCAACATGCATGCGTGCTCAGTCACTCTAATATAGATGTGAACAAAACAGATAAAAATTTCTCCCTCCTTGAGCTTATTCTAATATGGGAAGACAGATGAAAAACAAGATAAATAAGAAAAAATATACTATTTGCTCATTCGGCAGATATGTTTTGAGTGTGTCAAGCACCTGACTAAGAAATTGTGGATACAAGAGTGAACAAAGGAGATAAAATTTCCTTTGTGATACATTTACATTTTGATGGGAGAAAATGGGAAACACTATACATGTAAAATGCATAATGCAGTAGACAGTTCTAAATTCTGAGGAGAAAAATTAAGCTTGGAGGAGAGGCAGAAAGTGCCAGTGGGTCTGGGTTTTCATTTTTAAACAGAATCAGCAGCAAAGGCTTCCCTGAAGTCATATTTGAATAAAGAGCTAAAGAATGTGAAGTAAACGTTAGTCACTTCCAAAATGTTAGAACATTTTGGGTAGAGAAAAAGGTAAGAGCAAAGTTCCCCAAAGCAGGGTGCCTGGAGAGTCAGATGAGCTGCAGAGGCCCACGCAGCAGGGGGAAAGAGGAGGGGAGTGAGTGGGACCAGATGTAAGAGGTCAGGGAAGTAGGGGTACAGTGATGAGGTCAAGTCTGTGAACCCCTTTGAAAGTGATTATACCAAACTGAGCCAGGAAGAAAGAGAACATCTTAAAGGACACATCACAAACACGGAAATTGAAACTGTAATCAGAAACCTGCCAACAAACAAAAGCATGGGATCAGATGGCTTCACAGCTGAATTCTACCAAAAATTTAGAGAAGAGCTAACACCTATGCTAATCAAACTCTTCCAGAAAATTGCAGAGGAAGGTAAACTTCCAAACTCATTCTATGAGGTCACCATCACCCCAATACCAAAACCAGACAAAGATGCCACAAAAAAAGAAAAGTACAGGCCAGTATCACTGATGTACATAGATGCAAAAACCTTAACAAAATTCTAGCAAACAGAGTCCAACAGCACATGAAAAAGATCATACACCATGACCAAGTGGGCTTTATCCCAGGGATAGCAAGGATTCTTCAATATTCACGAGTCAATCATTGTGATATACCACATTAACAAATTGAAAGACAAAAAACTTATGATTATCTCAATAGATGCAGAGAAAGCCTTTGACAAAATTCAATATCCATTTATGATAAAAACCCTCCAGAAAGCAGGCATAGAAGGAACATACCTCAACATAATAAAAGCCATATATGATGAACCCACAGTAAACATTTTCCTCAATGGTGAAAAATTGAAAGCATTTCCCCTAAAGTGAGGAACAAGACAAGGGTGCCCACTCTCACTACTACTATTCAACATAGTTTTGGAAGTTTTAGCCACAGTAATCAGAGAAGAATAAGAAATAAAAGGAATCCAGGTTGGAAAAGAAGAAGTAAAACTCTTATGTTTGCAGATGACATGATTCTCTACATAGAAAACCCTAAAGACACCACCAGAAAATCACTAGAGCTAATCAATGAATATAGTAAAATAGCAGAATATAAAATTAACACACAGAAATCCCTTGCATTCCTTTACATTAACAACGAGAAAACAGAAAGAGAAATTAAGGAAACAATTACATTCACCATTGCAATGAAAAGAATAAATTACTTAGGAATATATCTACCTAAAGAAACAAAAGACTTATGCATAGAAAATTAGAAAACACTGATGAAAGAAATCAGAGATGACACAAATAGATGGAGAAATGTACCATGTTCTTGGATCAGAAGAATCAGTATAGTGAAAATGAGTATACTACCCAAAGCAATCTACAGATTCAATGCAATCCCTATCAAGCTACCAATGGTATTTTTCAGAGAACTAGAAGAAATAACTTTGCAATTTGTATGGAAATAAAAAAAACCCTTGAATAGCCAAAGCTTCTTGAGAAAGAAGAATGGAACTGTAGGAATCAACCTGCCTGACTTCAGACTATACTACAAAGCTACAGTCATTGAGACAGTATGGTACTGGCACTAAGACAGAAATATAGATCAATGGAACAAAATAGAATGCCCATAGATAAATCCATTTTCTCCAAAAAAGACATACAGATGGCTAACAAACATATGAAAAGATGCTCAACATCACTCATTATCAGTTCAATTCAGTTCAGTTGCTCAGTCATGTCCGACTCTTTGTGACCCCATGAACCACAACATGCCAGGCCTCCCTGTCCATCACCAACTCCCAGAGTATACCCAAACTCATGTCCATCAAGTCAGTGATGCCAT
Organism: Oreotragus oreotragus; assembly: GCA_006410675.1. Classification (NCBI taxonomy): domain Eukaryota; kingdom Metazoa; phylum Chordata; class Mammalia; order Artiodactyla; family Bovidae; genus Oreotragus; species Oreotragus oreotragus. The sequence goes on from SJYX01000500.1 coordinate 12,153, forward strand.
CCAGTCATTTCATCCTTTGTTGTCACCTTCTCCTCCTGCCCTCAATCTTTCCCAGCATCAGGGTCTTTTAAAGTGAGTCAGCTCTTCGCATCAGATGGCCAAAGTATTGGAGTTTTGCTTCAACATCAGTCCTTCCAATCAACACCCAGGACTGATTTCCTTCAGGATGGACTAATTGGACCTCTTTGCAGTCCAAGGGACTCTCAAGAGTCTTCTCCAACACCACACTTCAAAAGTGTCAATTCTTCTGCACTCAGCTTTCTTTATAGTCCACCTCTCACATCCACACATGACTACTGGAAAAACCATAGTCTTGACTAGATGGACCTTTGTTGACAAAGTAATGTCTCTGCTTTTTAATATGCTGTCTAGGTTGGTCATAACTTTCCTTCCAAGGAGTAAGCATCTTTTTTAATTTCATGGCTGCAGTCACCATCTGCAGTGATTTTGGAGCCCAGAAAAATAAAGTCAGCCACTGTTTCAAGGGTTTCCCATCTATTTGCCATGAAGTGATGGGACTGGATGCCATGATCTTAGTTTTCTTAATGTTGAGCTTTAAGCCAACTTTTTCACTCTCCTCTTTCACTTTCATCAAGAGGCTCTTTAGTTTTTCTTCACTTTCTGCCATAAGGGTAGTGTCATCTGCATATCTGAGGTTGTTGATATTTCTCCTGGCAATCCTGATTCTAGCTTGTACTTCCTCCAGCCCAGCATTTCTCATTATCAGAGAAATGCAAATCAAAACCACAATGAGGTACCATTTCATGCCGGTCAGAATGGCTGCTATAAAAAAGTCTACAAACAATAAGTGCTGGAGAGGGTGCAGAGAAAAGGAAACCCTCTTACACTGTTAGTTGGAATGAAAACTAGTACAGCAACTATGGAGAACAGTGTGGAGATTCCTAAAAAAAAACTGGAAATAGAACTGCTATATGACCCAGCAATCACACTGCTGGGCATACACACCAAGGAAACCAGAATTGAAAGAGACATGTGACCCCAATGTTCATCGCAGCACTGTTTACAATAGCCAGGACATGGAAGCATCCTAGATGTCCATTGGCAGACTAATGGATAAGAAAGCTGTGGTACATATACCAATGGAATATTACTCAGCCATTAAAAATAATGCATTTGAATCAGTTCTAATGAGGTGGATGAAACTGGAGCCTATTATACAGAGTGAAGTAAGTCAGAAAGAAAAACACAAATACAGTATATTGAGATATATATATATGTATGTATGTATATATATATATATGTGGAATTTAGAAAGATGGTAACGAAGACCCTATATGAGAGACAGCAAAAGAAACACCAGTGTAAAGAACATCTTCTCTGTTGGAGAAGGCAAGCGTGGGATGATTTCAGAGAATAGCATTGAAACATATATATTACTATATGTGAAGTAGATCACCAGTCCAAGTTTGATGCAAGAGACAGAGTGCTCAGGGCTAGTACACTGGGATGATCTTGAGGGATGGAATGGGGAGGGAGGTAGGAGGGGTGGGGGTTCAGGATAGGGAACACATGTACACCCATGGCTGATTCATGTCAATGTATGGCAAAAAACCACTACAACACTGTAAAGTAATTAGCCTCCAATTAAAATAAATAAATTAATTTTTTAAAATTAAAAATTCCAAATGTTCAAAAAAAAAGAAAGTGATTATAAGGACTTGGGCTTTTACTGAGAACAGAATGGGAAATCACTAGAGTGTTTTCAGCAGAAGAACTACATGATCTCATCATTAATGTCATTTTGCAGACTGAAGAGAATGAGATTCAGAAAGTTCAGCAAGTTACCTAAGATCACACAACTAGGGATTGGTAGAGCTGTGACAAGAGCTGTGGCACCCAAAGCCGGTGCTCTGTGACAACCTGGAGGGATGGAATGGGGAGGGAGGTAGGAGGGGTGGGGGTTCAGGATAGGGAACACATGTACACCCATGGCTGATTCATGTCAATGTATGGCAAAAAACCACTACAACACTGTAAAGTAATTAGCCTCCAATTAAAATAAATAAATTAATTTTTTAAAATTAAAAATTCCAAATGTTCAAAAAAAAAGAAAGTGATTATAAGGACTTGGGCTTTTACTGAGAACAGAATGGGAAATCACTAGAGTGTTTTCAGCAGAAGAACTACATGATCTCATCATTAATGTCATTTTGCAGACTGAAGAGAATGAGATTCAGAAAGTTCAGCAAGTTACCTAAGATCACACAACTAGGGATTGGTAGAGCTGTGACAAGAGCTGGGGACTCTCTGGCAAGAAAAGGCATACATTCATAGGACTGCAGTTGGCCTTTTGTATGGAGGTCTTGGAAGTGTTGGGATAAAGGATAAACATGTTATTTGCACTGGAAGGACCAATGAAATAGTTGAGAGGGATGGGTCCAAGAGGGAACACAATCCCTGGAGTCTAATTGCAGGAATATACTGAGGGAACATGGAGCTTCTCTGCATTCCTTTGCATCCTGAAATACCAAGGTGAGGCAGTTTTTATTTAAAATTACAGAAAGGTGTATTTAAGACCCAGTGCAACAAAACAACTCTACAAAGTGGTAGTAAATCTGAGGGACTAGTTACTTGGTGTGTCTCATATAAGAATAAGTGGATTAAAGAAGGATTGGCAGAAGTTCAAGGAAACCATCTCCAGGGGGCCATCCATGAGAAAGAAAAATAATTGGGCACCAATGTTTCCTGGCCTTGCAACAAATGGCCCCAGTGCTGTCTTGCCCTGTGTCCTTGGCCAATACAGTCCATGGGTCTCTGAATCATGTGGGCTGGGGTTTTCATCTTTCAACAACTCATAGGTTCACACAGTGGGAATCCTGGGTGACCTTTCCCCACATATGGTGAAAACACTTTCGGTTCTGTAGAGGATGCTTCTTAGGGGACTTGCATTGGTTTCTCTCGTGATAGCCTTGGTGGCTTTGGGGGCAGGGAGGGAGGCAAGAAAGAGGCCAGGTGACGATGCTTCCTTAACAGGCCTGCTGAGTGGCCACATACTGGAATGTGCCCTAGATGGGATTCAGAAGTTCCTGTCTAGGATCTTCTCTTACCTTGACTATGTGGCCTTGAGTAAGTTTCTTTCCTTCTGTGCAGGCCTCAGTCACAATATAGGAGGTTAACTCCATGCCTGTAAATGTCCTCACTAGCTCTCCATTCCATGATTCTTCAATATAATCTCCCAGTCTTCTAGGGGGAACCCCCAGTTGTCACTGGAATAATGATGGAGAGGATCTTAGAGCTGAGTCTGGAACAGAGACTCATACAGACACGGGATCTAACAGAGAGGACCCCCATACTATCTTCTCAGACACAGAAGTGACATTTTTCACCAGATATCAAGGTTCCTGTGCCCTCCACCTCCTGTGAGGTGGCTTCTCACTTCCTCTTTCCACAGAAAAGGAAGGACTCAGATTTTTCCCTTCAGAGCATCCACAGACTCTGATCAAAGAAAGCTCACAAGAAGAGGGGAGATTCAGGCCCTGTTCTCAGAGAACAACATGTCAACTTGAGTACTTCCCCCTCTGATTTCCTGGTTGGGGTTGAAATCTTGGTTTTGTTCACACACTCAGGGCAACAGCTTCAAACACCTTAAAGCACATACAGCTAATGCTGTAAAGAACTTTAGAGATAACCTAGTATACATTAGCTGATTCTCCAGGTGGTAAATCCTGAAATGAGCTAGCCAGTGGGACTGCAGAGAATGCTAAAGACCAGAAGATCTTCCTAAGAAGAACAGCTATATTTCCTGGTTGGGGTTGAAATCTTGGTTTTGTTTACACACTCAGGGCAACAACTTCAAACACCTTAAGACACATACAGCTAATGCTGTAAAGAACTCTAGAGATAACCTAGTATACATTAGCTGATTCTCCAGGTGATAAATCCTGAAATGAGCTAGCCAGTGGGACTGCAGAGAATGCTAAAGACCAGAAGATCTTCCTAAGAAGAACAGCTAGGCCAGATGACGATGACGCAGGTACTGACCCAGTTTATGGCGAAGACCAGACCTCGTGACTGTGTTAGTCCTGTCCACCTCAGAGATGCCAGGATTCTGAATCTGTGATCCTGTTATTCTGTGAATTCACAATTCTCTCTACCTGTGAGTTTACTGGACTATTATTGCATGAGTCCACAGTCTCTGATTCTATGAGTTTGTATCTAAAGAGATAAACAGGGCCTTGTAGCGATAGCCCTGTGACTCATCCTGGCACTTACATCAGTCATCTGAAAACTCTGCCTTGCTTTCCCAGCCTATAGAGTAGGTGGGGCACAACCCACCCACCTGTGGCACCATCAGTATCTCTCACCAGGGATGTCAGTGCTACCTGAACATGTCAAGCCCATTAGTAGAGTCTGACCCCACAGAGCTGGACGTTTGCCAATCAGAGCTCACAGATGACATGAGATGGAAAGCAGGATGGGCTCTTGCTGCACAGAGGGAGAAGGAGATCGAGATTGCACTGTCCATGCAAAGCATCCCCATTCATTCATTCACTCATCTAGTTAGAGTTCCCTATGTCCAATGTTAGAGGCAGGTGACATACAGGGAACATGTCTACAGTTTCCAACACATAGGAATTACAGTCCAGTGGGAGTAACTCCATGGACCACTAGGATGTGGATATATTTCCTTTCTAGAACAAGCCCTTATAATCACAGGATATTATAGCCAGGATATCGTAGCCATATCATCTAGCTCTTTATTTCAGAGTGGAAGAAGGAAAGGTCCAGAGATGGAGGGCAGAGTGGAATCACACTGCAGGGCAGTGGCAGAATCAGAACCAGGGCTGAGTTCTACTTGTACCTGAAAGTGTCTCTCTAAAATGCCTTCAAAGAGCTGTACTTCTAGAGTGTTTTCTTCCTTGTAGAGTGGGGCTATCCCATCCTATGCATAAGATAGTGGGCTTTATGAATGTGTCTGTTGAGTGGCTTAAAGGAATGGTTATAAAGCATTTTGGATTTTAACACTTGAAACATTTGCTGTGGTAGGAACAATTTGTTGTGGTAGAAAAAAAAAAAGAACTATAAACCCAGGTTCAAATATAAACCTGGGTTCTACATCTACTACTTCTAGCTATAGGAGTTTAAACTAGTTTGTTTACTTATTTGAGACACTTATTGTAGGGGCTAAATTTGATGAGTTATCCCATGTGAAGTACCTGGCATCAACAAAACATCATCTCTTTTCTCTTCTGTTTGTACAATGTCAGGCCTGGGTGTTGATGAGCTCACTGGTCTTGGGGAAATTGAGAGTCCTTACTCCTTGTTATGAAAGTTATGACCAACCTAGATAGCATATTCAAAAGCAGAGACATTGCTTGGCCGACAAAGGTCTGTCTGGTCAAGGCTATGGTTTTTCCAGTAGTCCTGTATGGATGTGAGAGTTGGACTGTGAAGAAAGCTGAGTGCAGAAGAATTGATGCTTTTGAACCGTGGTGTTGGAAAAGACTCTTGAGAGTCCCATGGACTGCAAGGAGATCCAACTAGTCCATTCTAAAGGAGGTCAGTCCTGGGTGTACTTTCAAAGGAATGATGCTAAAGCTGAAACTCCAGTACTTTGGCCACCTCATTCGAAGACTTGACTCATTGGAAAAGACTCTGATTCTGGGAGGGATTGGGGGCAGGAGAAGGGGACGACCGAGGATGAGATGGCTGGATGGCATCACCGACTTGATGGACATGAGTTTGAGTGAACTCCAGGAGTTGGTGATGGACAGGGAGGCCTGGCGTGCTGCAGTTCATGGGGTTGCAAAGAGTTGGACACAACTGAGCGACTGAACTGAACTGAACTGAATGGACAAATGCAGGAGCACCTCTTACTCTTGAGGCCTCAGGGCCCATGGTGGGATCTGGACTGGCTGATTTAGGGTGGTGGCAGTTTGGAACCAGTGCTAGTCTCAGGAATAAAATAATCTACATTGGGCAACCTAGCATGGCCTGGTGGGAAGAGTGTGACTCTGAAACTAACCATGCTTGGATTCAAGTGATGCTCCATTGCCTACCAATGGCATGACCTTGGTGAAGTGGTTAGGCCTTGGATCTTAGATTCTTCCTTAAAAATAGGGCAGAGGAACTTCCCAGGTGGTTAAGGATCCATCTTCCAATGCAGGGGATATGGGTTCAACCCCTGGCTGAGGAACTAAGATTCCCACATGATGCAGGGCAACTAAGCCTGCTCACTGCAACTACTGAGCCCATGCACTCTGGAGCCCATGAAAGATCCTTCATGATGCAACTAAAACTCCATGCAACCAAATAAATAAATATTAAAAGATAGGGCTAACATAGCCTATGTTTAAGGGTTATTGTGAAGACCAAATGAATTAACACAGGTGAAGAAGCCAGGACAATATGCAGTACATTGAGTACATTAAGAACATGAGTGCCTAATACATATATTCCCATTTCTCTCCCTATATCTACTATACTGGGAAGGGAATGGAGATGGAGATTCAGATGCTAGTGCTAAGTTGTTTTACTTTGTGACCCTATAGACTGCAGCCTGCCAAGGTCCTCTGTCCATAAGATTCTCTAGACAAGAATACTGGACTGGGTTGCCATTGTCTCCTCCAGGGGATCTTCCCAATCCAAGGATCATATCTGCATCTCTTAGGTCTCCTGCACTGGCAGGTGGGTTCTTTACCACTAGTGCCATCTGGGCTTTTAAAGATTCAGGGAGTATCCTATGTCCAGAAAGGAAAGACAACATGTTGTAGAGATAAAGACCACGGCTTATGAAAGCTGACTGCCTATGTTTGAACTCTCATTTTGTTATTTACTTGCTTTGTGACAAGGAGTAACTTCCTTAATCTTTTGGGGCTTCAGTTACAGGACCATCTATAAGTGAACATGTATTGTGAACTGTATGGCACATAAAAAGCATTCAATTAAATTTGCTTTGTTCTAGGTCCTTGTGGATCTAGACCTGATAGTGAAGTCCAGGAAGGCTAGGATGAGGGAGTTTATAGGGCATGAGGAGGAGAGGAGAGGTAGCCTAGGTATAGAGCCTGGGGCCTGGGATCATCAAGTATACACCCAGTTTCCCAAAGAAACTTAGAATAAGCTGCCAGTCCAGAACAAGCCATTTATTGGGGGGCTTTGCTGCCACATTGAGGCAGAGACCACAGGGCCAAACTCTGGGTCCAACAACTCAGGCCAGCAGGAAGCACTATGGAAGCCCTCAGAAAGAACACATCACTTAGGTTGGGAAAATTCTGTGTAGCTTTTAGTACAATGTGTGAAGAATTGAGACTCTAATTACATCTTGAACAAGTCCTTGAAGACTCACATGACATAGAAATCATTTCATAGTGGCAGTTCTTTCAGGCATCTCATCTCTCATAACTCCTAGAAGAAGAAGACTGACTAGTTTTATGAAGAAAGTGATAGGAATCATTTATCTTGTGTTCAGGAAAATTCAGTGTCAAGCAGAGACATGCCCTACCTCTGATGATGGGCCAAGCATACTGGGGAGGAATCTCACCAATGCAATGCCAGCCCTTGTCCTTGTGATCTCATGCTTCACTCAGATGCCATTAAATTGCCTCATTGCTACCCTATAAAAGGTGTCCCCAACTGCCATTTCCTCAGATCACTGGCTTCTTCCAGTCCTGCTTGATCAGCAAAGAGGGTAAGTCTATGCCTGGGACAGTGACACAGAAAGGGGAGCCTTGGTGACACTTGGCTCTTGGGATGAGGGTGGTCAGGATGAGACACAAAGGGCAGTCACTGGCTGGAGGCTCAGAGTCTGGAGTGTGAGAGGAGAGGACCAGCTATTAGTTCTGTGTGAGAGGGTTTTGTAGAGAATTGGGTCACCACACTCTCCCTCTCTGAGTTCAGTTGTGCCATCCTTGGGTCCATTAACGAGGTGCAAGGATAGTGCCACTGATCCAAAGAGCAAAAGGTGGAAACTTATTCAAATTTGTCCTACCTCTGTTGGGATCAGCTTGAGACTCAGGTTGATTCAGCTTCTGGTGATGTGAATTTGGAATCCTTGGGTCCTGTCTGGCCAGGCAGGAGAAAGAAGAGAAGCCTCTTGTGGGAGAGTGGGTGAGGAGGGGAAATCAGCTGGGAAATGACAATTTCCCCAGGAGAATTCATAATGCAGATGCTGGAGTGGGTGAAACGAGTTGTTGAAGGGTTGGGTAGAAACATGGAGATCTCTCTACCAAACTCTTCCTCTTCATTTTCCATTTTGGAAACAGTCCCACAGGGGAGCAGTGACTTGTGCAAAGGTACCTATCTCAGATAAAGTCACAAGAGCTGAGCCTAGGATCCCTGACTGAGTCTGTCCTAAAGCCAGATCTCGGTACCTGCGACCTTCTCAAAAAGGCTACCGCTTACATGTCACTTTATCCCAAGGGGAAGCTGCAAGTTTCCTTGGAAGCCTTCTTAGATCTAATGAGAACTTTTTTTCAGATTTTGCAAAGCCACAGAAAGATGTGTGACCAGCAGAAACAGCCAGAATTCCCTCCATCTTGCGTGAAAGGTTCAGGATTGGGAGTTGTGCAGAGTACCAAATGTACTTCTGTAAAATGCCCACCTCCATGTCCGACTCAAACCTTCGTGAAATGCTCACCTCCATGTCCAACTCAAAGCTTTGTGAAATGCCCAGGTCCATGTCTGACTCAAACCTATGTGAAATGTCCACCTCTGTGTCCAACTCACAACTATGTGAAATGCCCAGTTCCATTCCAGACGAAGACCTACGTGAAATATGTAACTCCCTGCCAGACCCTTGTGAAGTGCCCAGCTCCAAGCCAGACGACCTACGTGAAATGCCCAGCTCCTTGCCAGACGTTTGTGAAGTGCCCTGCTCCATGCCAGACGACCTGTGTGAAATCCCCAGCCCCTTGCCAGACCCAGGCATACTATGTTCAGACCCCTGCTCCTTCCCAAACCTACTATGCCCAGGCTCCTGTAAGAGGCTCAGTCACCTCATGTTGTGTCCCTGATCCATGCTCTGCTCCTTGTTCCACCAGCTACTGCTGTCTGGCTCCCCGGACCTTCGGGGTGAGTCCTCTGAGACGCTGGATCCAACGGCCCCAGGACTGCAACTCAGGATCGTCTGGTGGCTGTGAGGATTCCGGGTGCTGCAGCTCCGGATGCTGCGGCTCTGGATGCTGCCACTCTGGATGCTGTGGCTCTGGGTGCTGTTGTCTAGGAATTATTCCCATGAGGTCCCGGGGTCCTGCATGCTGTGATTGCGATGATGACTGCGACTGCTAAATACAGCAGAACGGCTCTGTTCCAGAACTTACCACCCTGCTCTACCTTCTGGGACACTCCCCAGCTTCTGCTCCCCTCCCTGTATTCAAATCTCATTGCTTCACCTCCCGACCTTGCTTCGTTATTAAGGCAGCCTACCAGAGTTAGCACAACTCCTGAACTCTGGCAAGAATAAAGCTTTGAATGCAGTTCACAGTGACTTCCTCTTTATTTGGTTCATATTTACACTTTTCTATCAGAAACTCATCTACCTTCCCCATTCTACTCTTTTTTCTCAACAAGAGGAAACATCTGCAGAACATTAACAAGCAGACTGAGCTGGTACCCCCATCTGGGGACCCTTTTGCCTCCTAGAATGCTGGGTGTAAACATCCCTATGCAAGTTAAAAGCTTCCCAGGTGATGCTAGTGGTAAGAACCTGCCTGCTAATGCAGGAGATGTAAGAGATGCAGGCTTGATCTCTGGGTTGGGAAGATTCCCTGGAGAAAGGGCATGGCAACCCATTCCAGTATCCTTGCCTAGAGAATCCCATGGACAGAGGAGCCTGGCGGGCTACGGTCCATAGGGTCACAAAGAGTTGGACATGACTGAAGCAACTTAGCAGCACACATGTTATCAGGATCTGGGTGGAAGATTTGGGGGCTAAAGGACACCTCTCTTTTGCCCCCTGATCAATCTGAGGAGAGAGTATGGCCTTGATGAGTCTGTCCTGGTAGCATGACCACTGTATGTAAACTCAGAGTTTGTCATCCTGAATGGAGAATGGAGTGTGGAATCAGATCTTCCCAGGAGCATCACAGTTATGTACCAGCTGCTGTGTGAGTGGACTTGAACTCATGGTGGGTTTTATGGCTTATGTTTTCTCATCTGATAAGCTTGCCCTCCTGACACGATAGAGTAAAGAGTTGAAAAAAGAAGCTAAAGCTGCCCTGAAGCAGGTAGACATTCTCTCTGTCAGCCCTGGAAAGACATCCCAGGTAGTGAGTGGGAGGTTTCAGAGAGGAGGATAAGCATCATGGACCATCATTTGGGTCCCAAGGCCAGGCACACTTCCTCATTAGCACCTTTTCCTCCGTGGCTTTGCTAACTCTGGAGGGCTTGGGGTAAATCATTTTTTAGTACCTAGAGACTATAAACACACACATTAAAAGAAGAGGTAGAGGGATAAGTGATGTTCAAAGCAACCCTGCAAGGCCTGGTGCATGAGCCCTGAAAATGTGTTTGATGAATGTATAAATGGATGCTTTTACAAGAATAGAGAATTTTGTGTTTGTTTCTAAGCAATCTCTTTTGAGTCACCGTGGGACAGAAAGTTGCGTGGACTCCTGTGCTGCCTTTACACATTGAAATCACCTGTGGCTCCACAATCATACTCCATCCTGCTATTCAAATGCTATCAACTTGCAGCCCAGTCACTGGACACCCGCTCAGAGCTGGGAGCAGTCTTGTCCAAGACCATGATTTCCTCATGTACCACCATGTGGCACCTCAGTGTGGGAGGTCAGAGTGTAGCTTGTTCTGCAATTGACAGAAGCATCTAATGCTTTTCCCCCAGGTGGCAAAGTTGGTAAAGAATCTGCCTGGCAATGCAGAAGATGCAAGAGATATGGGTCTGATCCCTGAGTTGAGTTCTCCTGGAGAAGAAAATGGCATCTCAGTCCAGTATTCTTGCCTGGGAAGTCCCATGGACAGAGGAGCTTGGCACGCTATAGCACACGGGGCTGCAAAAGAGTTGGATATGACCGAGCACACATGCTATAATGCTTTTTTACATTTGTTGTTGAAAAATCACTAAGTTGCATGAGCTATGTAAAAATGTTAACAGACACATACAGATAAAAATGAAACGTTATCTTTAAACTTCTAATTCTACACCCTTTTCCAGGGTGTCCTTGCTGAGCTTGGATTATATCCGTTTAGGCCTTTTGGTTATATATCAACCACACACAGCTGAAAAACTCCTGGAGTCCCCTGTGGCCTAGTTTCTGTGAGAATTGCATCCCCCAAAACTCCATCCAGCATTGATGTATCTAAAAAATACTCTTGTAAATACTGTTATTGTTCAGTTGCTCAGTTGTGTCTGACTCTGCGAACCATGGACTGCAGCAGGCCAGTCTTCCTTGTCCTTCACCAACGCCTGGAGCTTACTCAAACTCATGTCCATGGAATTGGTGATGCCACCCAACCATCTCATCCTCTGTCATCCCTTCTCATCCTGCCTTCAATCTTTCCCAGCATCAGGGTCTTTTCTAATGAGTTGGCTCTTTGCATCAGGTTGCCAAAGTATTGGAGTTTCAGCTTTAGCATCAGCCATTCCAATGAATATTCAGGGTTGATTTCCTTTAGGATTGACTCATTTGATCTCCCTGCTGTAAAATATTGCAGGCAATCTATTTCATAATCCACAACTTACTTCTAAAATCCCCATTTTTCTCTCCTCTTCAATTGTCCCATATTCTACAACTGCTCAGAATATTCTCACTAAGCACCGCTAAATGCTCTACAACATCCAGAAATTGTGGCTTCTTTTATCTCTCTTCCCCTTTTCTCCTCCTCTCCCCTCCATGACCTGACTCAAGTCTGGTCCTGGTTGTGTAACCCCGGTCTCTCTGGTTCCTTTGTTAGTTTACTCTGTCCTTTGCCCAGTTCTGGGATTCATTTCAGAGGGAGTGACCAGGAGCAAAATCCTCTCCTTTTCTCTCCAGATATTATAACTCTTTCTCTGGCCTATCCTGCTGATCTTATAAAAATAGGATAGAGGGGATCACAAAGCTTAAAAGGCAAACATAATTCTCTTTGGTAGGGAATATCAGTCAAAGGAAAGGCAGGGAGAAATACATGTATTAATAAATCTCTATTATCTGTTTTAAAGAGTTTCTTTTATTATATAGAATCACAATATGTGCATATTGCTCTATGATTACCTGGTTTTATTTAATAAATAAATATTGAACATCAGTTTTGGTTAGTGCATACAATTGTATCTTACCATTACTTTGTTGTTTGTTTTCTAACATTGTGTCTGGTGATTGAGTTAACCATCCTCTTTTTCCCCCTTATGATATATATTTTAGGCTCTCTCTGTCTCTCTCAGTCTGTCTCTGCTATTAAGGTCTTAATAAAGATGTTCTAAAGTTTTAAATGGAAATATAACACACAGAGAAGTACACAAATCACAAGCACATTACACAGTAAACATGCCTGTATAACCCTCCCCAGACCTCAGAAAGATGAAACTCATGCTGAACACAAGTAAACAAAAATCAAATCCCCATGAATCATGGGGCTAAATTTGGAGGCACAAAATGGAGTAGAACAGCAATATCTTCTAGAACTCCAGAACCTTCAGGAGGGCTGTGCTTATGTGTTAGATGGCTGTGTAGAAAAGAGCATGGAAAGAAAAGGTGTAAATGATAAAATCTAGGCTTTCAAGGCATCCAGGGCAAGTACCCAGGAGCAGTTCCCAGTGAACGCCAACACGTGGTCATGGACACCCCCTTCTTGCACTGGTCTCAGGAGACCAGAGACCAGAATTTGAGTAGCTCTCGTGAACCTGGCCAATCTGGAAGGTCTAGAAATGACTTTTACATCTGATTTTCATTCATCATCTCATAAATAGTTATTGAATATCAGTTTTGTTTCAGGTACCATCTCTATTATGTAGGTGTTTGCAACAGAGAGAAAGAATAAGCAATCAAAAATCCAGTAAATAAATGAAAAGATGCACAGCTGTGAAGAAGGAGGGCCAGGTGTCCGGTCAGCATATATAATATGCAAATTTTACTTGGTCAGGGTAATCAGAAAAGATTTCTCTGAGAAAGGACAGCTTGATCTCAAGGTTGAGTAGAATTAATTATAGAGCAGTGAGGGAAGACTCTGCAGATGGTGACTGCAGCTATGAAATTAAAAGACGCTTACTCCTTGGAAGGAAAGTTATGACCAACCTAGATAGCATATTCAAAAGCAGAGACATTACTTTGCCAACAAAGGTCTGTCTAGTCAAGGCTATGGTTTTTCCAGTGGTCATGTATGGATGTGAGAGTTTGACTGTGAAGACAGCTGAGCACCGAAGAATTGATGCTTTTGAACTGTGGTGTTGGAGAAGACTCTTGAGAGTCCCTTGGACTGCAAGGAGATCCAACCAGTCCATTCTGAAGGAGATCAGCCCTGGGACTTCTTTGGAAGGAATGATGCTAAAGCTGAAACTCCAGTACTTTGACCACCTCATGTGAAGAGTTGACTCATTGGAAAAGACTCTGATGCTGAGAGGGATTAGGGGCAGGAAGAGAAGGGGACAACCGAAGATGAAATGGCTGGATGGCATCACTGACTTGATGGACATGAGTCTGAGTGAACTCTGGGAGTTGGACAGGGGGCCTGGCATGCTACGATTCATGGGGTCGCAGAGTCAGACACGACTGAATGACTGAACTGAACTGAACTAACCGAGGGAAGACTTCACCAGGAAGAGGCAAAAGCCTGAACAAGGCTTCTGCAGGAGGAAGGAGAGTAACCAGAGTAAGGAACTAATGGGAGAGAGTGAAAAATGAGGCAGAAGGGGCTGGAGGGCCTGGTGAATCTTACCATGTATGGTGTCAGTGGAGGAATCAAAAGGAGCTATTGGGAGGTTTCAAGTGATATGATTTGGTTCTATTAAAGTTTATTTCTTTCTGCAGAAGGAAATTCATATTTTTAAAGCATATAAAAGATAATCTAAAACAATTGCCTAGTAGCATCAGTTTACCTGGATGTGGCCAAGCTCTGCCCTGTGTAGCTACCCATCCCCAGGTCTAGTTTGCACAGCTTTCAAACAACAACTTGGGCGGTACCTTTAGGGAGATGCCTTCAAGTATCAACATCAGGTAGCCTTGGCTTCCCTGCACGAGGACTTTCTCATTGCTTGATTCTGACACTCTCATCTCTAAAACTGATGGGTTAGAAAAGCTCAAACTAGGGACTTCCTTGGTGGTCTAGTAGTTATGACTCAGCACTTCCAGTGCAGAGGGCATGGGTTTAATTCCTGGTTGGGGAACTAGGATCCCACTTGCCCCAGGGCACAGCCAAAAAATAAAATAAGAAGTTCAGAATAGTCAGTTTCAGGATATTTTTAGGTTAATCGAAAGTTTTGCCATGACCTACTTTTTATAACTTAAAAAGTCTTGATGTGCCATTCTTCATGGAAAATAATTTAGATTTTTTGACTCCTGGTCCCTCAAATATATTTACAAAGGACTCATTGTGAATGAGTTAAAGAGAACAGCAAGTCAAGAACATGGAGCCAAACCCCTGGAAAAATTGGGAAGAGCTCCTCTCCTGTACTCAGTGTTTGACGAGAAGGGAGAACATCTGCCAGGTCTTCAGTTGGAAGCTGGATGGCAAAAATATCACAATCAGATGTCATTCCTCATCAATGGTGTAAGCATCTCCACCCAGCTGATGGTTGCTGGTGACCTGAATAGCAAGCAGACTGTGTGAGATGAGTAGGTGCTGGAGTGGGCTGGGCCAGCCTGGAAAAGAGAAGGGGCAGGAAAGTGTGTTTAGCTCCAAAGGGCAGAGAAAGGCAGGCAATGATTCATAATCTCAGAGACCCCAGTGGTCAAACCTTGTGTTCAAGCCAGAAGGATGCTCTGTTGGGAAGTCTAATTATCTTAACTTCCTAGACGTGGGACTGTACAGGGGCTGGCAACTAACTCCTATTTGACTTGATCTCCCCAGAGCCTAGCATAGGGTAGGACTAAATATATTCTTGTCAGTGAGTTAATGAACCTTCTTCATGCATGCATCTGTCCTATGGAAATGACCTGTATTGTTTGAATCCAGTCTGATTACCCAGGGAATGAGAGAGAATATTCAGAGGCATAGCATCTATGGATTTCAGACAGAAAAATGTCAAGCTCAATGTGAGCTAGTGTCCAGTGAACCTACCTGTCTCAGTGCTAAGCACTCCATACACTGCATATCTGATCACCAGACTCAGGGAGCATCCTGCCCCATCTTTCCATTCCTACTCTGCTTCATTTTTCCTCCTACACCATTTTACTACTACGACTGTATCACATTAAAGGAAACCAACCAGTGGGTGCTTCTGCTCTCTACTCTAGATTCCAGTGAACCTACCTGTCTCAGTGCTAAGCACTCCATACACTGCATATCTGATCACCAGACTCAGGGAGCATCCTGCCCCATCTTTCCATTCCTACTCTGCTTCATTTTTCCTCCTACACCATTTTACTACTACGACTGTATCACATTAAAGGAAACCAACCAGTGGGTGCTTCTGCTCTCTACTCTAGAACTATATTGCAAATCAACTTCCTATCAAAGAGCATCTTTAATCTTCAACCTCTGTTCACTCTGTACTTCTTTTACCCTCTGGGTTGCCTTTAAATACTACTTGTAATGATAAAACTGCCACATGAAATCTAGTGTACTGGCTCTTTTTAAATTACAAAACAACTTCAAACTCATTTAAAAACGCTGTTTTAAAAATAGTAGTGATGTTGATCTCAGGTGAGCTCTGTCTGCTGTGGCTTGAAGCAGGATCTCAGTTTCTCAGCCAGAGTGTGAAGTCAGGGTATGAGAGAGAGTCATTTCCTAGGCAGGTTGATAAGAAGTCTAGGGGTCCCCAAGGAGAGAGGGGTCTGGAATTCTCAAGGAGGAGGAAAGGACAAACTTTTTTGTCCCTCTACATTCCTTAGGATTATATAACAATTATGTATCCTGCTTGAGGATAGTCTCTGGAAAAAACCTTCTGGCTAATCCTGTTATCTTAAGGTGTAAATTATAGGAGTAGGTCTTAAGGGGTAGGTCTACTAAGGTCTTTACAACCTCCAGACATTCTTTTGATTCACTGTAATAACTAATTAGAGAGGATATAACTCCATGGCTAACACTAGCAAGGGGGTACTCTTTCTACCCTCTTCTGATGGGTATGTCAGAAGCTTTCTCTATCTCCATTATACTTTAATAAAACTTTATTACACAAAAGCTCTGAGTGATCAAGCCTTGCCTCTGGCCCCAGATTGAATTCTTCTCCTCCAGAGGCCAAGAATCCCAGCGTCTTTACGTCATTCAGCAACAATCTTTCAGCTATGGCAGTATGAGTATGGATTCCTCGCCACTAGACCACTAGGGACCAGTGGCCAGTGACAAGACTTTGGCCTACCAGCTTTGTAGAAATTAATTTCCACATAAAGAAAAGTAGTGACACAAGTTAAGTGTTTAATAGGAGGAAAAAGGGTAGACACACATGTGGGCTCAGAGAGAGTTGCCCCCTTGTGGTCATTTGAATCTCTTATGGGGCATTTCTTCTGGGTTCCCTTTGGCCAATCATGTTGCTTTGTGTGGTTCTGAATCCATATTTGGTATATCTCAGGGTCCTCCCCTGTGTGCACACACATCTCTTAGCCAAGATGGATTCTAGTGAAGAAGTCTATGGGTAGGTTGGCATCACTTACTATGGGGTGGTGTCCCCTCTCTTTTTGACCTCAAAGGTATCTTCTGCACATACGTAGTTGCGAAGATCTCCTTAACTTCGAGAATGACGACTATGTGAGCTTTTATCTTTTATCTAGGCAGGGTTCAGCTTCTCCTTCCTGCTATTTTGGAGTATCTGTCCAAAAGAGATGGTCTCCAGCTCCTCAGCCTGGGGCCTATGTATCTCCTGCCTCAGTATCATTGCTGCTCAGATGAAATAGGTGAGGAGCCTGGGGTTCAGAGAGGTGAAAGGACTTAATCAAGATGACTAGTATGTGGTAAGGCAGACTTCTAAACAGGTATTTTGCACCGAGATCTCATTCTTGTCTTCATGACAGCTGTTGTCCCCTTGAAAGCGAAGTCTTAGTCACTCAGTCATGTCCAGCTCTTTGCCACCCCATGGACTGCAGGCCACCAGGCTCCTCTGTCCATGGAATCCTCCAAGCAAAAATACTTTTTGCAAGGTATAATTTCCTTCTCCAGGAGATCTTCCCAACCTAGGGATAAAACCTGGGTCTCTTGCATTACAGGCAGACTCTTTACCATCTGAGTCACCAGGGAAGCCTGTTGTCTTCTTGGGTCCCTCCATTTTCTGTGCCATTCTCTTTCCTCATCCTTCTGTTCCTTGATCCCCTTGATTCTCATGTTCTGTTCATATTGCAGAAGACATTTGGAATAAACGGTCCTCCCATCATGACTCTCCTAAAGGCCTGCATTTGCATCATTCCCACAGCTGGGGACTTATGGCCTGGGAGGAAACCAAGGTAGTTCTGAAAAGCCAAGACAGAGGTGGTGGCCTTATATGTCAGGACTTACTTAACTTACTCACACACTGGAACTCTTCTCTTCAGTTCCCATACCCTCAGGAAGGGTTTATACACTCCGTGAATAAACATTGTTGGATACAGTCTCTGTTCTTGGTGCTGGGTACAGGGAGCAGTGCTAAGTGCTGGGACACTGAGATGGAGAAGGAAACCTTTGAGGGGTTTCCAGACTTTTGGCTGAGCTAGCATTTTAAACAACCAAAGTAAAATGATAAATGTGGCAAAGGAGGTACAACACAAAGGAAAAATGCTTAAATTACCTTGGAGAAGGAGGTTAAGGTCAAAGAAAAACTATGAAAAGCTTATTTTGAATATTAGGCCAGAGATTGGCAACACTTTGGCCAAGGCGGGCATAGTATAACATTACTCACCTGTAAATGTAGTTGTTGGAACAACTGAAAACTTATGATGTAAGTGCCTCCCCCCAGAGATGATTTGCGTTTGCTTTCTCCAGGGCTCCAGAGGGGTCCTGTTCTAGGGCCATCCTTAACAAAGTTCCTGAGGGGAGGTGCCTGGAGCATGGCAGCAAGTCCTTGCAGCTGGTTTCCTTCTTGCTCAGCCTTACCCTGAGGGAGCCCAGTAACTCTAGGAGGGTCCTCTGTGAGACCTCCCACCCTGGCAGGAGAGGGACTGGGCTCTGATTTTTGTCACAAAGCTAGGTCACCGAAAGAAAATGTTGAATATGTTAATTTTATCCTTAGGGTGAAAGTAGCTTTATTACTCTGTTAATCTCTTTGGTTCCTTTTTTTTTTTTTTTTTACCTGTAAATGTAGTTGTTGGAACAACTGAAAACTTATGATGTAAGTGCCTCCCCCCAGAGATGATTTGCGTTTGCTTTCTCCAGGGCTCCAGAGGGGTCCTGTTCTAGGGCCATCCTTAACAAAGTTCCTGAGGGGAGGTGCCTGGAGCATGGCAGCAAGTCCTTGCAGCTGGTTTCCTTCTTGCTCAGCCTTACCCTGAGGGAGCCCAGTAACTCTAGGAGGGTCCTCTGTGAGACCTCCCACCCTGGCAGGAGAGGGACTGGGCTCTGATTTTTGTCACAAAGCTAGGTCACCGAAAGAAAATGTTGAATATGTTAATTTTATCCTTAGGGTGAAAGTAGCTTTATTACTCTGTTAATCTCTTTGGTTCCTTTTTTTTTTTTTTTTTAATTTTCTCCTTAGTTTTTCTGGCAATTCATATTCCTAAATCATGTGTGTGTGCATGCACCCATATATACAATGTGATTAAGGA
Organism: Oreotragus oreotragus; assembly: GCA_006410675.1. Lineage (NCBI taxonomy): Eukaryota > Metazoa > Chordata > Mammalia > Artiodactyla > Bovidae > Oreotragus > Oreotragus oreotragus. Next base: position 30,932 of record SJYX01000500.1, read on the forward strand.
ATATAGAGTAAGTCCCCTACACACAACTGAGTTCCCTTCTAAGAGCATGTTCATAAGTTCAATTTGTTCATAAATCTTACAAAGTTAGCCTAGGTACCTAACTAACACAATCAGCTATGTAGTTCTGTACTGTAATAGGTTTATAATACTTTCCCACAAATAATATGTACATAGAAAACAAACAAACACAAAAAGTAAAACATTTTTAATCTTACAGTACAGTATCTTCAAAAGTACTGTAAGTAAAGTAGTAAAGTACAGCTGACATACGGGAGCTGGCACAAATATTGGCATCTTTGAAAGTTTGCAAATTGAAGGCTCCTATGTAGGGGAGTGGAGCTTCCCTGGTGGCTCAGACGGTAAAAATCCGCCTGCAATGAAGGAGACCTGGGTTTGATCCCTCGGTCAAGATTCCTTGGAGAAGGGAATGGTTACCCACTCCAGTATTCTTGCCTGGAGAATTCCATGGACAGAGGAGCCTGTCTGTCTCTTATACACATCTAGATGTGTATAAGAGACAGCATATATACAATGTGATTAAGGAATATAGAGTAAGTCCCCTACACACAACTGAGTTCCCTTCTAAGAGCATGTTCATAAGTTCAATTTGTTCATAAATCTTACAAAGTTAGCCTAGGTACCTAACTAACACAATCAGCTATGTAGTTCTGTACTGTAATAGGTTTATAATACTTTCCCACAAATAATATGTACATAGAAAACAAACAAACACAAAAAGTAAAACATTTTTAATCTTACAGTACAGTATCTTCAAAAGTACTGTAAGTAAAGTAGTAAAGTACAGCTGACATACGGGAGCTGGCACAAATATTGGCATCTTTGAAAGTTTGCAAATTGAAGGCTCCTATGTAGGGGAGTGGAGCTTCCCTGGTGGCTCAGACGGTAAAAATCCGCCTGCAATGAAGGAGACCTGGGTTTGATCCCTCGGTCAAGATTCCTTGGAGAAGGGAATGGTTACCCACTCCAGTATTCTTGCCTGGAGAATTCCATGGACAGAGGAGCCTGGCAGGCTACAGCCCATGCAGTCACATAGAGTAAGACATGACTGAGTGACTAAGCATGCACATATAGGGGACTTACTGTATATGTACATATGTATATGTTATATTACATTATATATACATATGTGAACATACGTATATAGATTGTGTTACATTATTTTTGTTGTTTTTATTAGGACAGTTCATCTGAGTAATACAGCTCACCATTATTGGAATTCAAAAGTTAGATCCAGGTCTTTTTATTAATGAATTCTGTTCCTCAGAACACAATTTCCGTAAAATTCAGTGTAAATAAAGATTTCCAGAACTTAAATACACCAGGAAACAACATTTTATGAAATGTAGCATTGTAATGATCCTTGCGACCACTGTGTTTACATAAAGTATCTGAAAAGTCTTGCTTCAGAAGCAGTGTTACTTTATAAAACTTCATTATTCTAAACTAACTTGATTGTAAAATTTCACCCCATGAGTATGTGTATATCATTTTTAACTGTGTGATGTGCATGGAATTAAAAGAGTCTTGCTCCTTGGAAGAAAAGTTATGGCCTACCTAGACAGCATATTAAAAAGCAGAGACATTACTTTGTCAACAAAGGTCCGTTTAGTCAAAGGTATGGTTTTTCCAGTAATCATGTATGGATGTGAGAGTTGGACTATAAAGAAAGCTGAGCATTGAAGAACTAATGCTTTTGAACTGTGGTGTTGGAGAAGACTCTTGAGAGTCCCTTGGACTGCAAGGAGATTCAACTGGCCTATTCTAAAGGAAATCAATCCTGAATATTCATTGGAAGGACTGATGCTGAAGCTGAAAACCCAATCCTTTGGCCATCTGATGCGAAGAACTGACTCATTGGGAAAGACTCTGATGCTGGGAAAGATTGAAGGCAGAAGAAGAAGGGGATGACAGAGGATGAGATGGTTGGATGGCATCGCCAACTCAATGGACATGAGTTTGAGTAAACTCCGGGAGTTGGTGAAGGACCAGGAAGCGTGGCGTGTTGCCGTCCATGGGGTCGCAAAGAGTTGGACATGATGAGGGACTGAACTAAACTGAACTGAACTGATGTGCATTTACAGAAATTCTACATTAAACACATGGATTATCACGTAGTTTACCAAAGAGGATATTTGTTTCCAGAAGTTCCATACTTGACATCATTAAGTGATATAGAATCAGAAATCACTGCATCTTTAAAGATCTGAGCTACTTTCCCAGTACAGGTAAGACAAAGGATCCACATTTATTTCCAATCCTTTTGACCTTCAAATGATCACAGTTTCACACACTTGGGTTAGTTTTGTATGCTTGAGCCACCTTCTGACACTGCTATGAAAATATTTGTTGATGTTAATCACAGATGCAGGAGAAAAAAAACATTGAATATCTACTGTGTGCTGGGCATTGATGAGATATTTTTTCATTATTTAATTCAATAATCAGTTATCAAAAATCCCTACAACAGTCAAGTGATGACTATCCTCCCAGTTCCAACAATCTGAATACCAAACCCTTTATAGGATAAAGTATATCAGATAAAGCTTACACAGCAGATTCCATTAGTGTGGTAGAGTAGAAAGAACACAAATGCTCCTAGAGTACAATTTTTTTTTTAAATCTGTAACGTTAAGTGAACATCAACAAGATATTGAACTTTTTAAAGTTTTAATTTTCTTTGCTTGTGAAATAGAATATTACCAGCCCTTTAGTGTTATTGTGAGAATTAAATTCAATAGTACATGTAAACTATCTGAGCCACTGTGGACATTCAACAGTTGGGTTCCCTCCCTCTCTATCTGCCCTCTTCGATGGTTATTTTGTGTCTCTCATCTAATTCACGACATCTTCTTTCCCTTTCCTATCATATCCTCCATGTGGCAAACAGTGTCCTGAATTCTGGGCAAGAGGCTGGGTCAGGAAGATCCCCTGGGGAAGGAAATGGCAATCCACTCCAGCACTCTTGCCTGGAAAATCCCATGAACGGAGGACACTATACTAATCAATAGCGATCTCTACATTTTAATACCTACCTTTTCTGTCTCCACCTCTGTTCATTTGCATTGCTTGGACTCTGCCTCCAGACAGTCACACCTTAGTTTCAGAAAGAATATAGCCTTGCCTATAATCATCTCTGTTTGCCTCACATTAAAGTTGGCGGAGTGCTTGTCTATTGGGCCTTCTAGATAAAGCCCAGCTCCAAAGATAAGGGTGGTTTCCAAATCTCACGGAATCCTCCCTATTATCTAGTACACCACTTTGCACAGAGAATGGGTTTCCTGAATGGTGTAGAATGAGACACACCTAATCCTCATTCTTCTTCCATCTTTGTCTTCAGAAGTCTCCAGCTACTGCCTTTGTTGAGTCCAACAAGGAAAATAGGACAATAAGCCAAGGAAATCTTGTTAGGAAGACTAATACCTATTTTAAAAAAATACCAAAATACGGAACTAATCACATTAGCTAGAATAGTAGTAGTTATTATAGGCTTCCCAGGTGGCAAGATTCCTCTTGCCAGTGTAGGAGACACAAGAGACCTGAGTTTGATCTCTGGGTCAGGAAGATCACTTGGAGAAGGAAATGACAACCCACTCCAGTATTCTTGACCGGAAAATTCCATGGACAGAGGAGCCTGGAGGGCTGTAGTCCATGCGGTTGCAGAGCTGGACACGACTGAGAAACTGAGCACACAGTAGTTATAGAAGTTGTTGTTGTTTAGTCAACAAGTCATATCTGACCCTTTTGCAACCCCCTGGGCTATAGCCCACCACAGTGGCTCTGGTGGGCCACAATCCTCTGTCCATGGGATTTCCCAGGCAAGAATACTGGAGCAGGTTGCCATTTCCTTCTCCAGGAGATCTTCCTGACCCAAAGATTGAACCTGCATCTCCTGCATTGGCAGGCGTATTCTTTACCCCTGAGCCACTAGGTAAGCCAAGTTGTAGTAGTAGCTACCACTCCTTGAGCTCCCGCCACATGTAGTACTATGCTCAGTGCTTTGCAGGCAAGATTTCACTTTATTCACACAGATGAGCAGAACTATGATGCTATTTTGTAGGCAACAAAACTGTAGCTTAAAAAGTATAACTCACTTACGATGGCATGGAGAAGTAGGGATTCCAGCTTAAGTCTCTGATTCTAAGACTGTCTTTTGAAACCAATATTCTGAAACACCTCCAAGCTGTCTTAATCAGGGCACTCATTTTTGCCAATCCTCTGTTCTTGCAGTGTCAGCTCTAGTGTCTCGTGACCGGAGGTATGCTTAGAGTCAGTATTGCCATCATTTTTATTAATTAACATTAGCTTTTCAACAACTTTCTTAAAAATCCCAGGGTGAATCAAGGCCACCTCCTTCGAATAGCTATGGTTTTTCAAATCAGCACCATATATCTCATAGCCCATTTGGCTTTATGACCTTATCTCAACTGCTATGCATCATATTAAAATAGTAGCTTCTTCACTCTATTTTTTCTACTTAATTACTCATCTGTCTTTTTAAGTTTGTTAACATAATGACCTCTGCTTTTTCTATAGTGTTCCTTTCCAAAACTTCTATAAAATCATTGCAATCCTCACCATTAACCTGTTTCCGAAGCCACCATTACCTTTGTTGTTGTTTAGTCTAGTCATGGCGGCCTCTCTTGTTGCTGAGCACAGTCTCTGGGCATTTGGGCTAGTAGCTGCAGCTCTCAAGCTTTAGATCTCAGATTCAGTAGTTGGGTGCACGGGTTTAGTTGCCCTCTGGCATGTGGGATATTCCTGCACCAGGGATCAAATCCGTGCCCCCTGCATTGGCAGGTGGACTCCCAACCACTGGACCACCAAGGAAGTCCCTGGTATATCTGTTTTAAATATTGTAGTGTGTACATGTCAGTCACAAAAACACCCAATCTATTCCAGGACTCTATTTCTTAATTAGTTTCATGACCCACTATACCTATTGAGCTGGTGAGCGACAAAGGGATGGAGTTATAGCCAGTCCTCTAGAAATAGTCCTGGCTTAGTTGAAGCAAGCCACAGATACTAAAACATCTGGGCCCTTGCAATAGAGTGGGTCTCACATGCGTGCATGCCTGCTCAGTTGCTCAGTTGTGTCCAACTCTTTGCGACCCCGTGGACTGTAGCCTGCCAGGTTTCTCTGTCCATGGGATTTCCCAAGCAAGAATATTGGAGTGAATTGCCATTTCCTTCTCTAGAGGAACTTCCTGACCCAGAGATTGAACCCATGTCACCTGCATTGCAGGCAGATTCTTTAACACTGAGCCACCAGGGAAAACCTATATACCATTACCCTTAAACTTGCCAATCTCAGGATTCTGTCTATAGCAGTTCACAAAGTGGGCAGCATCTTCTGTTTCAAAAATTCTTTCCCTGTTTCTTTCAAGTGCCATGACTTTCTCATGATTTTTCCAACTAGATATCTCAGTTTTCTTTCTCAGACTCCTAAGTGTCTACATTTTCTTTGCCTATCAAAAGTTGGAATACCCCCAAAGTTCTGTGCCTAGCCTTTTATTGTGCACATGTGCTTTCCTATAAGGACCTTATCTCCTTGCCCATCTTCATGTGGTTTAATTGTCCAGGAACCAGTCCAGTTTGTATTAGGCAGTGCTCCTCTATATATGCCTATTAAACCTGGCAAACTCATATCACAAGATACCTTCTGTCCTCTTAAACTGCCCTGACTACAGTGTGGGCTCATCAAAGTTTAGATAGAGATGTTTCCCTATCCACAGAAGTTTGCTAGATAGTAGATGCTCACATAATGTCAACTTAAAGGAATCTACGTATGTCTTATTTTATTTGTCTTCCTTATAAGTATCACATAAAGAATGCAATGCTCCAATGGTAAAATTAGCTATTCTAGTTCCCAAGCACATTCAGGCCTCACGTTCAACCTTGAAGCAAAAAACCTATTAGAAATCCCAGGTTCCTTCACATCTCAAGTCTCCTCTCCCCTGAGATGGCATCACTATCCCCTCTGTGTGTCCACTTCCTTCCAGGGGACATCAGACTTTTCAAGGACAGTATTTTCATGCTTACTCTAGATTCCCCCTGGTCCTCATTCTTCCTACTTTATTTTATTGTCACAGATAATTATTCCCATTATACTCTCAAATAATATATTTCGCAGGAACTAATATCCAGGATTAGTAGAAATAATGCTACATCTCCCTGGGAATCTATCTTACTACAGGAATCCTGGAAGCCCACAGGCTGCCATGCTGACTGCCTGAGTCTGCCTCAGGGTCTCATAAACATCTACCTTCTTCTTTCCTGATGCTTAATTTTCATCCAAAGTTTATTGTTCCAGATACTGTACCACACACATACTACAGAGACGGATGCCTTTCAAAGGGTTCTGAGTTTATATAGACATGTAGAAAGACTGCGGGATAACACTGAGCTCAGAGCTATGAGGAACATGAACAAAAGATCAAGNCCAGGAGGCCTGCTAACATTTTATGACCCTTTCTGATGATGATTAGTCAACCAGAAAACTTATTTTCTCTAAAGGTGATTTTTCTAAAGTCAGGTGCCACTCTCCAAAAGCACTAGATAAAGTTGCATTCCTATAGGGCAAAGGTGCAGTGGGCTATGACATGGAAATAATTTATTAACTCAAGGTCTAAAGTGGTTAAATCAAAGGTTGCTACTTATTTTTCCCACATACCAGCTATGTTAATTAATGTATATTCTCAAAGACATACTGGGTAAGGGATATGGAAACTTAGCAGCAAGCATTGGCTCAACAATGAAACCCTCCACCAGTGCTATTCTAATAATTTCTTAACTCCCCAAAAGACTCTATATTTTTAGAATATTATAAGCTTCCCTTGCCTCTCACAGTTGGGAGGCCATAAACAATCACATGCGTAACTGCAGGAGTCTGAACAAACCTGTCAGGCAAGCGAAAAAGTCATCAGAGGGGTTTGGATTGGAACACTTTATTATGCCCAGGAGACTTATTAACTAAAGCGCTAAGTTGATTCTCTTTAGAGAAAGTTGGTGGGGAATAGCCCCCATTAATGTCAGAGGTGTTGGTGAGAGGCATGAAATAGTAAAACAGACAGATTCTGGTTTGGGGATAGATGCTCCAGGGGGTCCCTCGAGTCCTAATTCACCTTTGCCCATCAGGTCTCTTTCTGATGAACTTTGCTATGGGTGGGATCTCCCGTGGTGACTCCCAGCACATCCCCATGGAAAAGAAATGCAAAAAAACCCAAAGTGGCTGTCTGGGGAGGCCTTACAAATAGCTGTGAAAAGAGAAGCCAAAAGCAAAGGAGAAAAGGAAAGATATACCCATCTGAATGCAGAGTTCCAAAGAATAGCAAGGAGAGATAAGAAAGCCTTCCTCAGGGATCAATGCAAAGAAATAGAGGAAAACAACAGAATGGGAAAGACTAGAGATCTCTTCAAGAAAATTAGAGATACCAAGGGAACATTTCATGCAAAGATGGGCTCGAGAAAGGACAGAAAAGGTATGGACCTAACAGAAGCAGAGGATATTAAGAAGAGGTGGCAAGAATACACAGAACTGTACAAAAAAGATCTTCAAGACCCAGATAATCACGATGGTGTGATCACTCACCTTGACCCAGATATCCTGGAATGTGAAGTCAAGTCGGTCTTAGAAAGCATCACTACGAACAAAGCTAGTGGAGGTGATGGAATTCCAGTGGAGCTATTTCAAATCCTGAAAGATGATGCTGTGAAAGTGCTGCACTCAATATGCCAGCAAACTTAGAAAACTCAGCAGTGGCCACAGGACTGGAAAAGGTCAGTTTTCATTCCAATCTCAAAGAAAAGCAATGCCAAAGAATGCTCAAACTACTGCATAATTGCACTCATCTCACACGTTAGTAAAGTAATGCTCAAAATTCTCCAAGCCAGGCTTCAGCAATACATGAACCGTGAACTCCCTGATGTTCAAGCTGGTTTTAGAAAAGGCAGAGGAACCAGAGATCAAATTGCCAACATCTGCTGGATCATGGAAAAAGCAAGAGAGTTCCAGAAAAACATCTATTTCTGCTTTATTGACTATGCCAAAGCCTTTGACTGTGTGGATCACAATAAACTGTGGAAAATTCTGAAAGAGATGGGAATACCAGACCACCTGACCTGCCTCTTGAGAAATCTGTATGCAGGTCAGGAAGCAACAGTTAGAACTGGACATGGAACAACAGACTGGTTCCAAATAGGAAAAGGAGTACGTCAAGGCTGTATATTGTCACCCTGCTTATTTAACTTATCTGCAGAGTACATCATGAGAAACTCTGGGCTGGAAGAATCACAAGCTGAAATCAAGATTGCCAGGAGAAATATCGATAACCTCAGATATGCAGATGACTCTAACCTTATGGCAGAAAGTGAAGAAGAACTAATGAGCTTCTTGATGAAAGTGAAAGAGGAAAGCGAAAAAGTTGGCTTAAAGCTCAACATTCAGAAAACAAAGATCATGGCATCTGGTCCCATCATTTCATGGGAAATAGATGGGGAAACAGTGGAAACAGTGTCAGACTTTTTTTTTTTGGGCTCCAAAATTCCTGCAGATGGTGATCGCAGCCATGAAATTAAAAGACGCTTACTCCTTGGAAGGAAAGTTATGGCCAACCTAGGCAGCATATTAAAAAGCAGAGACATTACTTTGTCAACAAAGGTCCATCTAGTCAAGGCTGTGCTTTTTCCAGTGGTCACGTATGGATGTAAGAATTTGACTGTGAAGAAAACCGAGTGCTGAAGAATTGATCGTTTTGAACTGTGGTGTTGGAGAAGACTCTTGAGAGTCCTTTGGACTTCAAAGAGATCTAACCTGTCCATTCTAAAGGAGATCAGTCCTGAGTGTTCTTTGGAAGTAATGATGCTAAAGCTGAAACTCCAGTACTTTGGCCACCTCATGCGAAGAGCTGACTCATTGGAAAAGACACTGATGCTGGGAGGGATTGGGGGCCGGAGGAGAAGGGGATGACAGAGGATGAGATGGCTGGATGGCATCACCTAATCAATGGACATGAGTTTGGGTGAACTCAAGGAGTTGGTGATGGACAGGGAGGCCCGGTGTGCTACAATTCACAGGGTCACAAAGAGTCGGACATGACTGAGCGACTGAACTCAACTGAACTGAGGTATCAAGTTCCTCTCCAGTCTGAGTTGCATACCCTCCCCTAAACCCCAGTAGCATATAGGGCTTGTCTAACAGAGGAGTTGTGTGTTTTATTTATCTGTCTTCAAATTGGCTTGTGATAGCCTTCAAGGCAGGGATGATTATCTTTCATTTTGAGTAACAGAATGCTTGTTTCAATGTAGAACACATCACATCTCATTATTAGGTCTACTTTTGTTTCATTTCAGATGTGTCAATGGCAAAATATAGATTTTCACACCTGAGTATTGCCTATCTTCAAATGTGGTCTTAAACCAAAGCCCAGTGGAATAAACCATGACTGAGTGGCAGAGTTTGACACTTGCCTGTCACCAACCCCTTCCAATCTCTGATGGCCTCTCATATCACTGTCTCTATCCTATTCCTGAATCCCTCATGCTGTTTCCTGACCACTGATTAGCTGCTCCTTGAATCCCCTTCTCTGGCTAGTGACCTGAGCTTTATTCCCTTAGGTGGCTTGCTGACACATACTCAAGTCTCATCTGATTTCTATTCCCTTAGGCCTGTGCACTCAGGCCTAATAAATGTACTATTTCTGAAGCATTGATAGGTGATGACATCCATGGCCATGCCACATTTGACTCAGTGTGTCTCCTGCTTTAAAGGACTTTTCCAGCCCAACAAATGAATCCCAAGACCCAGGCCTCTTTCCATGTGTGTCCAAAGGCAGATATCATTCCTCCTTTCAGTCAGTGATCAGTAACTTACTGCTTTGCCTCTACCCATCCCGTGAGCATTCAGTGGGGCTTCTGGGCATATGTAGATGAATAAAAACCAGTACAATTTCTGCCTTAAATGTGACCTCCCTCTGGAAGAACACAGACAGATGCAAGGACTCGGCACTGTAGGAGCCTACCCATGAGTCGTGGGGCCACCACTGTAGCACACAATTGGTTTACAGGGCACTGTTCACATGTATGCCCTCCAGGCACTTGTCTCATCTTTATGGAAACTGAATTTTGTAAAATGCCTGTCTCAAGACAGAACGTACACAAGTGTTCAATTAATGAATGAGCCACTATTAGATGATGACAACTAAAGCATTTCACATGTGACCAGTGTGTGGTTTCCTTCAGGGGATGTCTGAAGCCTGAAGAATGGTACCCTGAGCCACAAGTCTCTGCCCACTGGTGCTAAAACACAGTTCTTCATCCCTTTTTTAATCAATTAAGCATCAAAATTCATCTTTACATCACATCTACCCATTCTGTTTGTGAAACTACAGAGGGAATGGAACTGAATAAAGTCCGGATTTATCCAGAAATAAAGATTCTGCCCTCAATGGATTCTCCATCTGGAAGAGCAGGAAGATAAGCAAATGTATATGATACTGTTCTGAGTTAAGAGCTATTAGAGGCTGTAGTAAATTAATAGAAAGTATGTCCTCAAGGAAACTCAGTGGCCCTTGAAGACAGCAGCATCTCATAAAATTCTGGGCCCAAGATAGTGCATTATTATTGACCAAATGAATGAATGAATGCATGGGTGAGCTAGTGGGGATGGGGAAAGGCTTGCTGGTGGCAGGCCTGAGGAGAAGATGTCTGACAGGCTCTGGATTTCTGATCCCTTTAGTTCATGTGCAAGGAAATCCTGGTGCAAAAAGAGTCTCCTCATCCCAGGTTGTGAAACTGACCACTCTTCATACATGGGCAGTGCCTCATCCCTGGGAAAATATCAAGCCCTGGATAAAGGGGCTCCAGGGAGAGAGGAAGGAGTCACTTCACAGGAGTGGTGGTGGAAGTTGGGGTGGGCTTAAGGATCCTGCAACTTGCAGAGGTCTTTGTTCTCAGTATCATAACTTTCTAGTTTATTCATTCAAAAAAAATATCTTTTGGGGGGGATACATCTTATTCACATCTGATATCTTTGAGATTAAGGACCAGAAAATGAGTGCACTACTTTGTGTCCTTTGGGGATAAGAAGGCTTATGTCAGTGGGTATGGAGCCCATGTGGGGGAGTTGGCCATCATACCTCAGGGGAAGCAAAACAGATTGAGGAGACAGAGTATTCATTAACGTTTGCTTACCTTCACATCAGTTTCCAGACGCCATTGTGGAACTGGATTCATGAACCTGCTGTTTGTAGAGGAGAGATTTCCATGAAATCCAGGGGAAAGAAAATAATGAGAATGAATCTTTGAAATGGTGCATTGATTTCTTTTTTGTGTCTCTCAGGTTGGCTGAACTTCTCCTGAAATATACTTCCAGTAGAATAAGCATCAGTGCCAGCCCCTCCCAAGTGTTCCCCCAAAATGTCCCACCCAACTGCCTGCCCCATGTCCCTCTCCAGTCTCTTCCTGCTGTGGCCCCAGCTCTGGGGCTGGGGGCTGCTGCCTGAGCCACCACAGGTTCCATCCCTTTTGCTGGGGCTGTATCATGATTGCTGTGAGTGTGAGCTCTCTGGGGGCTCTGGGGGCTCCAGGTTCTATGATGGGTGACTGCTGTTAACCTGGATCTTACCCACAGGAGAGCAGCAATGGGAGGATCCAAGTAACAGAGATCCACCAACCCCCTCCTTCCCCTCACAATCTTTCTTTCATTCTGGAATTTGAGTTAAAATGTAGTCTTTGCACAGGGTTCATCCTTGTGCTCCCCACAAATTCCCTTTCTCCTCACCCTACACACCCTTCCATCAAGCCCCAAATCCCACTAAGAGAAAAATTAAGTTTCTTCTTCTGTACCCTGCTCCTTGCCCTTGATGTCTCACACAAAGCCTCACCTCCCTGCAGCTCTGCCTCACCCATGCAGGTGAGTGTTTCTCCAGATGACTTTGCCCATTTCAGGTACCAGCCATCCTAAGGAGCAGCCAGCTTTGTCCAGACCACCTCCCAAAACAAAGGCCCCAGTGACTTTGTCCTTTAATGTGGAAAAAGGACTTTCTTCCCTTCTGTCAGTCCTGGGCTTGGGAACTAGAAATGCCATGTGTGTATAGAGGCACTGACTCTTATGCTTACTGTGATTTATATTAATTTAAAGAATGTTCATGACACGGGGTATATTTTATTTTAATGACATTCTTTGAAAAATAAGTGATAAAACACAACCAACAGAATGAAGATATGAAGATATAAAGATTCAGAGACGCCAAACACAATATATTGAGAGCTGAGACCAAATCAGGAAACCACCATCTCTTACTCTTAATTATTTCTACAGTCCCATGATATGTCCTATATGATTTTATATTTAGAATAATTTGTCCCATTGCAAACTGTTTCAGAAGTGATTATTTTTCCATTAGGTAAGCATACTGAGGTTTAAAAAAAAAAACAGCTGTGATGTAAGTAATTGTAATCATAAATGATGATAATAATAATAACCTTTATTGAAGGCTCTTTCATGGCTTGACTCTTCACATACTTTTTATTTAGCCTTTCCAATAATGTATGAGGCAAATATTGTTTACATTTTNCGTGCTGCGATTCATGGGGTCGCAAAGAGTCGGACATGACTGAGCAACTGAACTGAACTGAACTGAAAGAATGTTCATGACATGGGGTATATTTTATTTTAATGACATTCTTTGAAAAATAAGCGATAAAAACACAACCAACAGAATGAAGATATGAAGATATAAAGATTCAGAGATGCCAAACACAATATATTGAGAGCTGAGACCAAATCAGGAAACCCCCATCTCTTACTCTTTTAATTATTTCTACAGTCCCATGATATGTCCTATATGATTTTATATTTAGAATAATTTTGTCTCATTGCAAACTGTTTCAGAAGTGATTATTTTTCCATTAGGTAAGCATACTGAGGTTAAAAAAAAACAGCTGTGATGTTAAGTAACTGTAATCATATAATGATGATAATAATAATAACCTTTATTGAAGGCCCTTTCGTGGCTTGACTCTTCACATACTTTTTATTTAGCCTTTCCAGTAATGTATGAGGCAAATATTGTTTGCATTTTATGTATGATGAAACTAACCAAAGCTGAGCAAGGGTGAACAACTTGCTCTTCCAAGCTCTTGCTTGGAGGGAAAACCATAGGATAAGCCTGGGCCTGTCTGCCTGCAATGATCTTGCTATTTTCCTGGGACACTAAGCCTCCTAAGTGGGGTTTACTTCTTGAGATCAAAGTAGGCACTGTTAAGATGGTGCCTGATAGTAGTATAGGGTCACAATCCATTTCCTGGGTTAAGACACACAGTCTCTACACCTGTGTCCCTGTTTTAGCTCAGTTCCTCCTACATTATACCTCACAGGGCAGCTAGAGCCTGATCCTGTCACATCTCTGCTTAAAATAGTTGCCAGTGATTTGGACACAGACCTGAGGGGCTCCTTTCTCCTGCTTCACAGCCATCACAGGCTGCTTTCAATTCTGTGAATATGCCATAATCGCTCATATCTCCTATACTGTCCCTTTGCATATGTTGTTCCTTTATTCTAGCATATTCTTCATCCTCCTTTGTTCCTACTTATCCGTTAGGTCTCAGCCCATATTCATGCATTCAGGAGAGTCTTTTCTGGTCTCCCTGGCCAGGTTAGCATTCTCCCATTCCCTGCATTCTCAGCCCTAAGGAGCTCTCATTGCTCTGTAGACCTCTCCTGCCAAATACTAATCAGGGGCATCATTGGCTATTTATCTGTGTGGTCTTTTGATTGATGATTATCTTCTTCACTCAACTAACAGCTTTCTAAGATCAGGGGCTACATTTGATGGCTCCTTTATCTTAGCACTGTAACTCCAGGATGTAGCATAATGTTTTATACACAGTTAAACCCAGTAGCTGAATAAATACATGCATGGATTGAAGAATTAATGAGTCAGCATCATTGATATTACCACCATCATTCCTTCAATCTATATTACTATAGAAATATATTTTTTAATTGCTCCAGCCCCAGGGGACATACATATCTAAAATATATGTATAGTCTATCTGAAGTTGAAATTCACTTGGGGACCTTGTAATTCTATTTGCTAAATCTGACAACTCTACCATAGACACTTGCCTTTTTGTGTTCTAAGTCATGCAGTTTCATGTTTGGAAGCTCATAGTCTCATTTCCCCCAAATATTTCACTTATTTTTAATTTTAATTGGAGGATAATTTCTTTACAATGTTGGTTTCTGCCACACAATGTGAATCAACCATAATTATACATATATCCTTTTCCTCGTGAACCTTGCTCCCACCTCCCTCATCCCACCCCTTTAGGTTGTCACAGAACACTGGGTTCAGTTCCTGGTGTTATACAGCAACTTCTACTAGAGATCTATTTTATATATGGCAATGTATATGTTTCAATGCTACCCTCTCAATTCATCTCCTCCTCTTTCCCTCACTATTTCCACAAATCTGTTCCCTACATCTGTGTCTCTATTTCTGTCCTGGAAATAGGTTCGTTAGTACCATTTTTTCTAGATTCCATATGTATGTGTTAATATATGACATTGTTTTTTCTCTTTCTGACTTACTTCACTCTGTAACAGTTTCTAGGTTCATTCTCTTCAGTTCAGTGGACTTAAACTCATTCCTTTCCGCAGCTGAGTAATATTCCATTGTGCATATGAGTATGTACCACGATTCCTCCTTTGTGTCTATGTTTTGTTGTTTTATGTATGTGTCTTTTGGCTGTGCTGGGTCTTTGCTGGTGCCTGGACTGCTTTCTAGCTGCACTGCACAGGCCTCTCGTTGTGGTGGCTTCTCCTGCTGCACAGCACAGGCTCTAGGGCACAAGGGCTCAGTAGCTGTGGTCCCCAGGCTCTGCAGCACAGACTCAATAGTTGTAGTGCGTGGGCTTAGCTGCTCTGCTGTGTGTGGGGTCTTCCAGGACCAGGGATCAAACCCATGTCTCCTGCATCGGCAGGTGGATTCTTGACCACTGAGCCACGAGGGAAGCCCTGTACCACAACTTCTTTATCCACTCACCAGGTGATGGATATCAAGGTTGCTTCTACGTCCTGGCTATTATAAATAGTGCTGCAATGAACACTGTCTCCCACTGGTTTCTATGTGCAGCTTTTTCTGTGGAGTGAGAAGGTAAAAACTTTGAAAAGTGGTGCCTCCTAATTCTTCTTTAAGTGCCTCCTTTCTATGCTCTTATCCTGTGCTTACATCAAAGCCTTTATCACACTGTATTACAGATGTCTGTCCATTTGTGTATTTTCCATATTAGACAGTAAGCTCCTTGAGGACAGAAGCTATGAGTAGCTGTTCACAGAATGTTTGTTGAGTGGATGGATGATGACTGATCTTAATTTAATTCTAGGAATCTGATAGGTAATCTGTAAATACTTGGTGAGTGGCCTGGATTTAATAAGCTCCACTGGATGAACTAAGATCTTATCCATTTAGCACAGGACATTTGAGATAATTACTACTAGCAGGGAAGATTTGAAAGAAGTAGTCATCACCAGAAGAATACAATATTTCCTTGGATTACAGGTCAGCCTCCAGTGAACATGTCAGCCTGAATGACTGTGTTTCCAAGATGCTTGGAGAAGATGCCTGACTCAGGTTCAAGGAAAGGTTGTTCCCTAAAGAAATTATAAAGGGTATCCTCTATGGCAGGGAGGTTGGATCTCAAGGAGCTTTTGAGTCCATGCTTCATGAATGTGATTTAGTTGTCACCAAGGCTTAAGGATATATCTCTACTTATGTATGCATGTGTATGTATGTGATATCTATCTTGATTGATAGACGTCTTACAATATATATGCAAATGTACATAAAAGAAGCAAATGTATATAAATATACATATATATAATTCCTATTGAAATATAGTTCACATACCACACAGTTCATCCACAGAAAGTGTACAATTCATTGTTTTTTGTATGTGCACAGAGCTGTGTTGTTATCTAATTTTAGAATGTTTTCACTACCCTAAAACAAAATTCTGTAGCTATTAGCTGTCACATCTCATCCCCCTGAGCCCGACTTTCTGTCTCTACAGGTTTTCCTCATCTGAACGTTTCATATAAATAGAATTATATGGTATGTGATCTTTTGTGACTGGCTTCATTCACTCAGCAGAATGTTATCAAGGTTTATTCAAGTTGCAGCATGTATCAAAATTCAACAGCTTGATATGGCCAATTAATACTCCATTGTATCTGTACACTGCAAGTGTTTATCCGTTCATCAGTTGGACACTTGAGCTGTTTATGCATTGTGGCTATTGTGAACAATTCCATTATGAAACATTTATGTATACATTTTTTGAGTGGATGGTTTCATTTTGCTTGGAGGGATTTTCATTTTGCTAGGAGCGAGGGGGTTGGTGGATCATGTAGTAAGTAACTCTAGGTTTAAGTTTTGAAGCACTGCCAAATTGCTTTTCACAGTAACTGTACCATATATATTCCCTCCAGCAATGTATTGAGGATTCCAATTTCTATGTATCCTCCTCAAGACTTGTTACTGCCTATCCTTTTTTTAATTATAGTCATGCTAGTGGGTGTGAAGTGGTATGTCATTATGGTTTTGATTTGCATTTCTTTAATGACTAATGATGTTGAGTCACTGCCAAATTGCTTTTCACAGTAACTGTACCATATATATTCCCTCCAGCAATGTATTGAGGATTCCAATTTCTATGTATCCTCCTCAAGACTTGTTACTGCCTATCCTTTTTTTAATTATAGTCATGCTAGTGGGTGTGAAGTGGTATGTCATTATGGTTTTGATTTGCATTTCTTTAATGACTAATGATGTTGAGCATTTTTTCATGTGCTTAACTGGCCATTACTATATTTTCTTTGGAGAAATATCTATTCAGATCCATTATTTATTTTTAAATTGCCATATCTTTTTATCTTTTATCTTTCAGTTATAAATGTTCCTTACACATTCTAGATAAAAGCCCCTTTTCAGATATTTAATTTACAATTACTTTTCTTCATTCAGTGGGTCAGCTTTTCACATTTGCAACATAAAAGGTTTTAAAATTTTTATGAAGCTCAATTTATCTATTTAAAATTTTTTTTCCAAATTTTGCTTTTGATGTTGTATCTAAGAAACCACTTAGATAAAGTAAAGCCAAGAATATTTATTCCTATGTTCACTTCTAAGCGTTTTATCATTTAAGCTCTTACACATAGGTTTTGATTTATTGAATTAATTTTTCCATATGATATGAAGAATTATATATCCCTTGATATCAGAAGGGGACTGATTCTAGGACTCCCTCTGAAACCACAGGATGCTCAGGTCCCTTATGTTTTAATCGAATGTACACTATTTGTACATAATTTACACACATCCTCCTGTATATTTTAAATCATCTCCAGATTACTTATGATAATTAATGAAATATAAACATCATGTAAATAATTGTCAGAACACAATAAATTTGTGTTGATTTTTGAAACTTGCTGATCATTTAAAAATATTCTTGATATGGGATTGGTTGATTCCACGAATGAGTAACCTGTGGATATGAAAAGCCAACTATAATTTAATTTTAATTTCACCTATAAATTCTTATGAGCAATCCATATGACTTTATCATATAATTTTTTTCATCTTTCTATGAACTGACACTAACTTCAAAGTTTTATATTTATTTGTCTCTTTCTATGGAAGAAGCACAAGCTGGAATCAAGATTGCCAGGAGAAATATCAGTAACCTTAGATATGCAGATGACACTACCCATATGGTAGAAAGTGAAGAGGAACTCAAAAGCTTCTTGATGAAAGTGAAAGAGGAGANGTGTGTGTATGTGCATATATATATTTCCTAAAGCCTCTATCTCTAGATACTTGACTAGAATCCTGATCCCGCCATTTTCAAGCTTGTGACCTATAACAAACTACTACTTCTCTGAAGTTTTGTTTTCCCAGTTATGAAATTATGATAATAATATGTGTCCTGCATGGCTATTTTAAAGATTGAGAGACTTAATGCATGTCAAATTTCTTACCTAAGAGACAGTTTTATAACATGTGCTCAATGAATTATCTCTAGATTTGTTGTGCTTTTCAAGTTGCCTCTATCGTTTTAAAAATCAATNCTATAACAAACTACTACTTCTCTGAAGTTTTGTTTTCCCAGTTATGAAATTATGATAATAATATGTGTCCTGCATGGCTATTTTAAAGATTGAGAGACTTAATGCATGTCAAATTTCTTACCTAAGAGACAGTTTTATAACATGTGCTCAATGAATTATCTCTAGATTTGTTGTGCTTTTCAAGTTGCCTCTATCGTTTTAAAAATCAATGCAGGATTCAATAATTCCATTCTGGTGGTCACACAGCTGGATTGTGTTTTCAGATTTGCTTTTTCATGGATTCCCTGACTACCTTCAAGACCAGTGCTACCCAAGTTCAGAGCACCTTGGCCAAATTGTGTGATGAGAGAAACGACTTCTCTGTTGTAGTGAAAGAGGCCTAGCCTGAGGTTAGGTGGTCTTCCTTACCTGCAGAACGACAGGTGGGATTAGATAATTTCTGGGTCCTTGTTGCTCTGACCCTCTGAAAGTCTATGACCCCGCTTGAGTTTAGAATAATCTGGGGTATCTGGAGACCCCTTTGGAATGAATGATGGGATCCAGAACTCTGATTTTAAAGTCAGGCTGATCTGGACTGAAACTTCCCCATGGGAAGGATTTCACAGCCATGACTGGAATGTGCACTGTAGGTCACAAAGCACTTTCATACCCATTATCTGATTTTATCTTCATGAGAACCTGGTGAAGTAAGTATTTTCACTCCCATCTTCATATGTGGAAACTAAAGCTCATAGTAATAAACAGCTAATAAAGTGCTAAGTACTTTACACCAATTATCTCACTTAATTCATACAATATTCTTATGAGTTTTCTAATTCTTCCTTTTCTTCTTTCTTCTTCCTCTTCCTCCTCCTCTTCCTCACTCTCTTCCTTCTTATTTTCCTTCTTTCTATTTTATAGATATGAGGCTTATGCAGGTTAAGGAGCTTTAACCCCATTAGCAAATAGTAGAGTTAAGATTCAACCCCAAATCTATCTAACTTCTATCTTAAATACTTACTGGTTTATATAAACAAATGAAATGACCCAGGATTATTTCACTTTCCTTCAATTTCACCAAAGAAACATAAGAGGAAAAATAAAACAATAAAAGGAAACTTACACTTGGAGTGACATTGTGGCTATAGAAAGGAATGATGGAGAATTGTAGAAAATAAAAGAACATGCCCCATTTTGCGGGGGAGGGGGGGCAGTTGTTAATCGGGTTGATGGAAGGTGGGCTTATCTGTGCTGGATCTTTTAACTTTAGAAGAAAAGCTGAATGTCTGCAATCTTAAGTAAAATCTATTTCTAAATGTTAATGATTACTAATTTTCTAAGTGAAAACTATGGTTGCACAAAATGAAGTGTTACCCCATCTTGACTGTATCTGGCTCACAGGGTTATTCCTGTTCTGCACTGTGCTGTTTTCAAGGACCACTCCAAATAGCATTAGCTGTAAAACCATCAGGTTGACTGGGGTACAGCAGGCAACTATCAGTCCAGATATGCCTGTTGCTTATAATCAGCATTTACTCTTAGTAGATGTTCAATGCTTTGAATATCATTCTTGTCTGGATGCTTCTGTATAAAATGACTGCCTCAATGCTGACTACCACTCAGGAAAATTGATTTAATTATCTTCATTTTGCAGATGAGTAAATTAATATTCAGGTTGGTTATAAAGGTCACAGTTGCACGTAGCCAACCTGGGATATAAGACTTAGCTCTATCCCAATATTCTCTTCATCCTGTAAAGCTTCCTCTATCTTTTAGGTGATTTTAATTATCTCTTAAAGAAAGGCAATGCCAAAGAATGTTCAAACTACCATACAATTACCCTCATCTCACATGCTAGCAAAGTAATGCTCAAAATTCTCCAAGCCAGGCTTCAACAGTACATGAACTGTGAACTTCCAGATGTTCAAGCTGGATTTAGAAAAGGCAGAGGAACCGGAGATCAAATTGCCAACATCTGCTGGATCATCAAAAAAGCAAGAGAGTTCCAGAAAAACATCTATTTCTGCTTTATTGACTATGCCAAAGCATTTGACTGTGTCAAATTCCACCACAAACTCTGGGAAATTCTTAAAGAGATGGGAATGTCAGACCACCTGACCCGCCTCCTGAGAAATCTGTATGCAGGTCAAGAAGCAACAGCTAGACCTGGACATGGAGCAACAGACTGGTTCCAAATTGGGAGAGGAGAATGTCAGGCTACTTATTGTCACCCTGCTTATCTAACTTATGTGCAGAGCTCAGTTCAGTTCAGTCGCTCAGTCTTGTCCGACTCTTTGTGACCCCATGAATCGCAGCTCGCCAGGCCTCCCTGTCCATCACCATCTCCCGGAGTTCACTCAGACTCACATCCATCGAGTCCGTGATGCCATCCAGCCATCTCATCCTCTGTCGTCCCCTTCTCCTCCTGCCCCCAGTCCCTCCCAGCATCAGAGTCTTTTCCAATGAGTCAACTCTTCACATGAGGTGGCCAAAGTACTGGAGTTTCAGCTTTAGCATC
>SJYX01000500.1:53206-68832 GCA_006410675.1 Oreotragus oreotragus
TGCAGAGTACATCATGAGAAATGCTGGGCTTGATGAAGCACAAGCTGGAATCAAGATTGCTGGGAGAAATACGAATAACCTCAGATATGCAGATGACACCACCCTTATGGCAGAAAGCAAAGAACTAAAAAGCCTCCTGATGAAAGTGAAAGAGGAGAGTGAAAAAGTAGGCTTAAAACTCAACATTCAGAAAACGAAGATCATGGCATCTGGTCCCATCATTTCATGGGAAATAGATGGGGAAACAGTGGAAACAGTGACAGACTTTATTTCTTTTGGGCTCCAAAATCACTGCAGATGGGGACTGCAGCCATTAAATTAAAAAACGTTTGCTCCTTGGAAGAAAAGTTATGACCAACCTAGACAAAATATTACAGAGACATTACTTTTCCAACAAAGGTCTGTCTAGTCAAACCTCCATTTTTTTTCAGTAGTCATGTATGGATGTGAGAGTTGGACCATAAAGAAAGCCAAGTGCAGAAGAATTGATGGTTTTGAACCGTGGTATTGGAGAAGACTTGAGAGCCCCTTGGACTGCAAGGAGATCCAACCAGTCCATCCCAAGGAAATCAGTCCTGAATATTCACTGGAAGGACTGATGCTGAAGCTGAAACTTCAAAACTTTGGCCACCTGATACAAAGAACTGACTCATTGGAAAAGACCCTGATGCTGGGAAAGACAGAAAGCAGGAGGAGAAGCAGATGGCAGAGGATAAGATGGTTGGATGGCATCACTGACTCAATGGACATGAGTGAGTAAGCTCTGGGAGTTGGTGATGGACAGGGAAGCTTGGTGTGCTGCAGTCCACAGGGTTAAAAATAGCTGGACACAACTGAATGACTGAACTGAAGTGAATTATCTGTTATTTAATTTAAAGAGGGAGTTTTCCTCTGTTTTCTCTACCTGGTTAGAATCTCAGACAAGAAGGAATATAGGGGCCTGGAATCATCTTTCAAGAGAAAAGATGTCTTTGCCATGCCTCATCATCCCCTTAACCAGGTCTTCTAGGGATGGAGAAAAAACTGACAGTGTGAAGAAGGAGGAAGAAAACAAGGACCTGCTCCTTCATAGTTCAGAGGCTTTGACACTAAGGTGAGACACTCCCACATTCTACAGGTGACTCCAAGGACAAACATACAGGGAGGTGACTGGCTGCTGGAATTGGGTGATACCTGGCAGATGCCAACCAGTTGTCTCATGGTCTAAGCCAGACCCAGAACCCTTTATATATAGTCCTGTCTCCAGATTCCTCAGCCTGAATGACTGCTTGCCTGTGAAGAGGGTGAGTCTAGGGGTTGGGTCTTGGGATTGGGATCTGGATGATGCCCATGGGGTTCTCAGATTCACAAGGATGAGGTACAGTGAGGACTGACCCTGGGACCAGAAAAAGAGAGGTACTCCTTCAGAGGAGAACAGTCTGGAGGGCTTTTAGAGGATGGAGGAAGAATATCTATGGAGTTGGGGTGAAAAGCTGGGACACTGAAGTCAGTGTATTTGTCTTGGATTATCATGGACTTATCTGATCTGTAGGTACCATTTTCTTTCATCAGGACCTCTTTCTCTGGAAAAGATGCATTATTAATTTACATCTTGTGAGCAGACATGTGTGTAAGAGGGTTACCTTCCTCAAGGACATGTATACTTAGACAGGCTGTACAAATAGACAGTGGAAGGCTTTGCTCTTCATTATAAGTATTTCAGTATCTCTGGAGCTCACAGAGATGTGTTTGAGATGTGGACTAACTGTCAAAACAGTCTCCGTGCTGTGCTGGTCACTGGGCTGATGCCTGTGAACAGGCAGATTTGAGGAGGACAGAGGAGTGGGGATGGCCCTTAGTTTCTTCCTGGCTAAGTGTGCTGTTGGGGAGCATGCCTGCACCCCCCACATCATGTTTGTAACACTCTGCTATTTAGAGCTTTATGTGTGCCTGAATGTCAGTCTTGTGATTTAGGAAACTTGCACTTTCTGGGTCATCCCATTTTAGGTAACTGTGCCTTGCCTCTCAGAGGGGCTGGGGAGAAAACATTTCTGAAACTAGCAGACTGTCCCAGTTGGGGTGACTGACATCAGGAATCTGCCTAGGTAAGTTTCCAAGATGGTCCTGAGCCTTTCCAAGGTTGGTGTATTTGGTTATGTGCATGTTTTGCATACGTCCATGAGGGCTTGTTTAAATAAATTCACCTAAAAAGATTGAATAGAGAGAAACAAACATTTTATGTTGGGTTTGAGCTGTCCAGTAAGTGACTGGATCCTTTAATCTACAGTGGATACTTTCTTTGAGCGCAGATGATGCCTGAGTGCATACGTGCATAGTCACACAGTTGTGTTTCACTTTTTGCAACCCTATAGACTGTAGCCTGCCAGCCTTCTTTGTCCATGGGATTTTTCAGGCAAAAAGAATACTGGAGTGGGTTGCCATTTCCTCTTCCAGGGGCTCTTCCTGACACAGGGATCAAACCTGTGTCCCCTGCACTGCAGGCAGTTTCTTTACCACTGAGCCACCTGGGAAGTCCTGAGGGCTTGCTCCCATATGTACCCTTTTGCATGTTTGCACATATGTGCAAGTTGCCAGTGTGAGTACTTGAGGACATCCACGCTCCTGTGGGTGTGGAGTTCCCATTTTGGGCTACAGCCTTGGGAGGAAGATTTCTCTCTACTTCATATAAAGCTCCCTCCCACCTCTTCAGTTCAGTTCAGTCGTTCAGTCATGTCCAACTCTTTGTGACTCCATGAATCGAAGCACGCCAGGCCTCCGGGTACCACCTCTTAGGACTTGATGAAGTGAGGGAATTCTCTTGTCATCAGCGCCCTCTTGTGCTGGACATTGGAATGCCCATTTGCAGTCCTTTGAAGCTCCCTCAGATCAGGTCTTTTGGAAGATTCAAGGCAGATTTTGTGGGCAATGGTGACTAATCTTGGGTCCAGCTCACTCTGAAAGGACTCGGGTACAAGTTGAAGGTATAGGAGGAAAGGCCAGGAAAGAAGCAGGGTATCTTCCTCTTGGTCCTGGTCACCACTCCCCAGCAACTCTCACCTTCCTGATCTTGGTCTTTCTACCCTCAGGTGTGCTTACCTGTCTGCATCAGAACCATGTGTGACCAGCAGCAGATTCAGTGTTACCAGCCGCACCCCCAGTATTGTGTGACATCTTCCCCCTTCTGCATCTCCCAATCCCCTTGTACCAACCGCCAGGTGGTGGTCCAAGCCCCCTGTGAGATGCAAATTGTGGAGTGCCCTGCACCATGCCCAGTTCAAATTCCCCAGGTAAAGTGCCAGGCTCCATGTCAGTCTAAAACTACAGAGGTGAAGGGCCAAGCTCCATGCCAGTCTAAGACCACCCAGGTGAAGGGCCAAGCTCCATGCAAGTCTAAGACCACCCAGGTGAAGGGTCAAGCTCCATGCCAGTCTAAGACCACACAGGTGAAGGGTCAGACTCCAAGCCAGCCTCAGATTACATGTGTTCAATGCCAGGCTCCATGCCAGTCTGAGGTTTCCTATGTGCAGTGTGAAGGCCCATGCCCTGTGCAGACCTGCTATGTAGAATGTGCTCCAGTTTGTTATACAGAAACTTGTTATGTGGAATGCCCAGGCCAGAGCTATGTACCCTGCCCGGCACCTCAGCCTGTCCAGACTTACGTAACAGGTCCCCTGGTGTGCCAGCCTCAGGGAAGATTCTCCACCCAGTGCCAGTATCGGGGCTCCTACAGCAGCTGCGCCCCCCAGCGCCAGTCCCGGGCTTCATTTAGCACCTGTGAGCCCCAGTGCCAGACCTGGGGCTCTTACGGGAGCGTTCCTGCACAGAGTCGCTCTCGGAGCACCAGCAGGTGCCTCCCTCCTCGCCAGCTGCAGCCTTCTTACCGCAGCTGCTCTCCGCCACGGCGTTCCGAGCCCTGCTACAGCAGTAGCTGCCCGCCGTCAAGATGTTCTCCGGGCTCCTATGACTATTGTACCCCACCCCGCCGCTCTGAGCCCATCTATAACAGTGACTGTTCTCGGCGTCCCACTTTGGGCTGCTCTCAGAGATGTGGACCCAAGTGCCGAATAGAGATTTCCTCCCCTCGCTGCCCCAGGCAGGTTCCCCCTCAGAAGTGTTCTGTTCAGATTCCTCCCATCAGACGCTGCTCTGAGAGTTGTGCCCCACGACCCTCCTGGGGTGCCTCCTGCCCGGATCTGAGACCACACGTGGAGCCGTGTCCACTCCCAAGCTTCCGTCCTCCGAGGCGTTTGGACCAATGTCCAGAGCCATCACTGCGGCGAAGTCCACCTCCTGCTCCAAGTCCACATCCACTTCCGTCTCCATGCCCACGTCCACTTCCGGCTCCACGTACGTGTTTGCGTCCAGAGCGGTGCGTAAGTCCCGAGTTCCGTGCCTGCTCTCCACCACGGCGACTTTCGGAACCCTGTTTGTATCCAGAACCACGTCCAGCCCCGCGTCATCCTCGTCCAGTGCAGTGTGATCTTCCAGCACCGCGTCCGTGTCCGCAGCCCTGTGAGCGCCAAGAATCTTTTCCACTTCCGGAGCCAGTTCCACTTCCATCGCCCTGCCCAAGCCCAGAGCCCTGTGTGGAGCCCCGACGTTGTCCCAGTCCCTGGTCAGGTCCAAATCCACGCACAGGAGACCTAGGCTGTCATGAGTCCAGTCCACACCGCCTAGACACTGAGGCCCCCATCTGTGGCCCAGCCGGTTATAACTGGCAGCAAGACAGCGAGCCTAGATGTAGACCTTGCGATGTAGGCCTTCAAGAGTCACGGGGTCTTGGTGGCTGTGGAGACCAAGGAGACGTCAGTGTTGGAGTGAAAGGTGGAACCAGTGGTGGAGCAAAGGGTGCCTACTTTTAAAGAAAGTACGGTTGAGATGGCCTTACCTCTTGTCCTGAAAATGTTGACCCTCCATTCCCAGCAGCCGCAATTTCCAACGTTTTCTGGTTTATATCTCTTCCAAGACTTTCAGAGGCTCCCTGCTGCAGAAATGATGTCCAAACTCCTTTGCATGCCATCTCAGGATCCACACGTGGGTCTCAGACACCTCTTTAGCCTCACATCTGACTCCTTCCCAAACACATCCTCCGTTTTAGCCACCATGCCACATCTTAGGTGTTTCCTAAGACATCCCTTTCGGGTGCCTGCCCCCAAGCCTCTGCTCACTCTTTCCCTACTACCTGGACCACTTCTTTGCTACTCCCAATATCTAGAACTCCAACCTGCATTTCAAGACCTATTCCTTGGAGCCTTTTGTATTTGTTCCTCTCTGAAGGAGCCTGGACTGATTTCCTAGAACTCATTGCATCATCCACACCATCCATCTGGCAACTGCCTTGCAACATCTCTTGAATTGTTATTTCACTTTTCAGGTGTGTCTGTCTTACCTGCCCAGCTAGGTTGTAAACTCCCATTGGAGTGGAGTCAGAGTATCCCCAAAGTCCTGTGCTTCTCCTGGGGCAGGCAGCTCCTCAGCAAGGATTCTTGGTTTGCAGCTTGAACCATGGTCTGTCCCGATGCACAGCCATAGGACTGGAGACAAGAGGAAACCGTGTAACAATAAAGATGATGATACCCTCACAGCCTAAGTCCTGTGTGATGCCTGTGTTCTTACTCCTTCCTGACTCTCTGGGATGAGTTTCTTCTTTTCTTGGGTTTATTTTACTCATGGTCTGAGCTTTCTTTAGCCTAGATTGAGTGGGCTGCCTTGTCGGTTTTCTGTCTACCATCAGTGTCCCTGGCCCCTGCTGGGAATGGGCGGAAGAAGGGGATGAGGAATAAGGGAACGAGGAGGATAACTCTTGCCCCTCTATTTAGAGGTAAAGTTCTCAGGCCAGGGTTGGGTAGGTCACTCAACTCTGGGGCCTTAGTCATAGCCATGTGACCTCTGTGGAGTCAGGGAGGGGAGGAGGGAGTCTGGGATAGGCTCTCTGGGGTCCTTTTCACAGGACACACTCTTGTTTGGTTCAGAATAAATGATTAGCTTTTTTTTTTTTTTTTTTGGACACAATAGAAAAGGACACATCTGAGGTTGAGTTTGCATTCCTTGATTGCTCCCAAATCCCATTAGGCATGGGTGGTTTTGGGTATAAGAAGGTAACGCTTAGAGAGGCAGGAAAGGGGGAGATGCCTCTGTCTCCCTGCAGATGAGATGGATACCACAGAGAATTCTGGGAAATGATGCTGGGATGGGCTTCCCTACAGAAGAGAGTGCCCTGAGGCCATCTTGGTCTTAGAAGATGACATAGTCTCCTCTTGGGAGGACAGCATGGGTGGCTTTGGCTTAGGCAATAGTGCCCTCCTCCACACAGGCCACAACACCAAAAGACCCCATAGCTCTAGCTCAACAGTCTGGAACCACAGGTCCAGGGCCTGACTCCTCAGATGTCTTCCCCTCACCCAAGGGATCCAGTCCCTCAGTGTCAATGATGAAGACCCAAGACCACATAGTAAAACCCTGTGTTGTACAAAAGAAAGCCAAGGCTCTTATGTGAAATCCACTCATTCATTTTTTAATTGACAAATATTCACTGCTTATCTGCTAGGAAGGTACTCATAAAAAAGGAGAGACATAATGCTTATTTGCTGTCACAGCTTAGCACACTGATTCTCAGGGTGGTACCCAGAACAGTAGCATCAGCCTCACCTAAGACCTTGTTAGAAATGCATATGTATCACTCCAGACCTATTAAAGCAGAGAATCTGAGAGTGAGGCCAAGGAAACTGTTTTAACCAAGCCTGTAGGTATTTATTTTACTTTCTTTCCCAGATATTTCTGATACCCAATAAGGTTTGGTCATTATTGATTTAGTGAAATGCCTCATGCAGGTAGAAAATGAATATGTATATGAATATGCATGTGTATGTGTGTATATGTATATATATTCTCTAATTTCTACAACAGTCCATCACAAAGACATTATCAACTTACCGTTTGACAGAGGTGGAAACCTAATCCCACAAGATTTATGTGACTTGCCTAGTTTTGCAGCCAGATGTCATTCACAGTCTATACTCTTTCTTGTTACACATGGTCCCACCCATCTTGGTCACAGCCTCTTCCATAGATCTTTCCTGTATCACCTAAGTCATTCTTCCAACAACATTTTGGAGTTGTCTCACAGGGTTTTCTCCACTTTCACCTTGCTTCTTCTCTGAAAATCCAGGCTGCTCTGGAACTGCACTTGCTCTGTGGCCTAGGCCCCAGAGGTCTGGCTGGGCCCAAATGGCTCCCATGGGCATCTAAGGTTTCCATCACCCAGGCCCTTGAGTTGGAGTGAAGATAGCAGGACAGGGAGAGGCCTGGAAGCCCCAGATGGCAATTTTCATTAGATCTTGCCCCTGTTGTCACAAACACAGTACTGACAGGAACCCCCTTGTCTCGGGGGAGGTGGGGAAACCCCCCCAGCCCCCAACCCAGATACAGAAGAAACTCAGACTAGCTGGGAGGGAAGGGCTTTCACTCCTAAGAAACTGCTCCCTCTGCAGTTGCAGGAGAAGGTCATGATGCAGGCTCTTGATTACAGCATCCACTACCTGTCCTATCCTCAGTGGACACACTCAGGTCCCCAGGATAACTAGGCTTGGATATGCAAAGGGACTGGAAGATGGTAGAATATAGGGGTCCCTGGGTGAGTCAGTCTGGGGTTGAGCCCCTGACAGCCTGGTGCCCCCTGGCAGACAGAGGTTGTGATGCCATCTCCCAGTAGCCAGAGGGGCTCAAGGTACAACACTCCTCTCTCCCAGCACTAGTGTGAACTGGCCTTAATGGTCCTCCACTTCCTCTGACATAATGCCCTGCCTTGAGCACCCAGGTAGGCCCATAGTGAAGAGTCACAGCCCATCTATAGCACTCAGAGAAAAGGGGTACCCAGGAGGGTGTGTGTTACCTGTCCTTCTGGGGGCTTTACATGTTTCTCAGTATGTCCGTTTGGCTGTTGTTTCTGTCTGTGTGCTTTAGAAGCTCGGGGCTTTTAAAATGCATTTGGCAGTGGGAACTGGAACTCAGAAGCAAGGTTCGGGATACCCTGCAGTCCTTCAACACTTGCTTTGGATGGTCTTAAATGGTCATCTCCTCACTCCCCACCCTCTATCTCTTTGCTGACGATCTGCCTCCCAGATCTCTCTCTCTTTTCCTTCTACATCAACCATTTGAACAAAACTTAAAGTGTCTCCTGGACCAGGGCTGAACATTCCAGAGGAAAAAAAAAATCATTCATAAAATGCTTTAAAGGTGTTCAAAGACCTGTGAAAAAGACTCCACTTGAATTCCACACTAACCTGAGGCAACCCACTTGTTGCACAGCATCATTTCCATTCAACAGCTTGACGGCCTATTGCTAGAAATGCCACTGCACCAGCCCAGTCACAGGCAATGTGAGGCAGGGGGGAGCCAAGCCTCTGTGCATCCAGTCATGCTGCAGCAGAATGAGGGCCCAGTTTCCAGAGACGAGGGCTAAGTAGTCCAAGGGAATGTAAGAAACTGGGTCTAAGGCTCAGGTCTCCTTCCTTGGAATCCTGCTTCCATCTCTCTGCGGTTCTCCTTTCTTTCCCTTCTTCTAAGCCTCCCTTCTTATTGCAAAATTCAGACTGAAATTGAAAAAAGTAGGGAAAACCACTAGACCATCCAGGTATGACCTAAATCAAATCCCTTATGATTATACAGTGGAAGTGGCAGACAGATTCAAGGGATTAGATATGATAGACAGAGTCCCTAAAGAGCTATGGACAGATGTTTGTGACATTGTAGAGGAGGCAGTGCTCAAGACCATCCCCAAGAAAAAGAAATGCAAAAAGGCAAAATGGTTGTCTGAGGAAGCCTTAAAAATAGCTGAGAAAAGAAGAGAAGCTAAAGGTAAAGGTAAAGGAGAAAAGGAAATATATACCTATTTGAATGTAGAGTTCCAAAGAACAGCAAGGAGAGATGAGAAAGCCTTCCTCAGTGATCAGTGCAAAGAAATAGAGGAAAACAATAGGATGGGAAAGACTAGAGATCTCTTCAAGAAAATAAAAGATACCAAGGGAACATTTCATGCAAAGATGGGCACAATAAAGAACAGAAACTGTATGAACCTAACAGAAGCAGAAGATATTAAGAAGAGGTGGCAAGAATACACAGAACTGTACAAAAAAGATCTTCATGACCCAGATCACCACGATGATGTGATCACCCACCTAAAGCCAGACATCCTGGAATGTGAAGTCAAGTGGGCCTTAAGAAGCATCACAATGGACAAAACTAGTGGAGGTGATGGAATTCCAGCTGAGCTGTTTCAAATCCTAAAGATGATGCTGTGAAAGCGGTGTACTCAATATGCCAGCAAGTTTGGAAAACTCAGCAGTGGCCACAGGACTGGAAAAGGTCAGTTTTCATTCCAATCTCAAAGAAAGGCAATGCCAAAGAGTGCTCAAACTACTGCACAATTGCACTCATCTTACAGGCCAGCAAAGTAATGCTCAAAACTCTGCAAGCCAGGTTTCAACAGTACTTGAACCATGAAATTACAGGTGTTCAAGCTATATTTAGAAAAGGGAGAGGAACCAGAGATCAAATTGCCAACATCCGCTGGATCATCGAGAAAGTAAGAGAGTTCCAGAAAAACATCTACTTCTGCCTTATTGACTACACCAAAGCCTTTGACTGTGTGAATCACAACAAACTGGAAAATTCTTATAGATATGGGACTATCAGACCACCTGAACTGCCTCCTGAGAAATCTGTATGCAGGTCAAGAAGCCACAGTTAGAACTGGACATGGAACAACACACTGGTTCCAAATTGGGAAAGGAGTACATCAAGGCTGTATATTGTCACCCTGCTTATTTAACTTATATGCAGAGTACATCATGTGAAATGTGGAGCTGGATGAAGCACAACCTGGAATCAAGATTGCTGGGGAAAATACCAAAAACCTCAGATATGCAGATGACACCACCCTTATGGCAGAAAGTGAAGAAGAACTAAAGAGCCCCTTGATGAAAGAAGCGAGTAAAAAAGCTGTCTTAAAACTCAACATTCAGAAAATTAAGATCATGGTATCTGGTCCCATCACTTCATGGCAAATAGATGGGGAAACAATGGAAACAGTGAGAGACGTTATTTTGGGGGGGATACAAAATCATTATAGATGGTGACTGCAGCCATGAAAGTAAAAGACGCTTGCTCCTTGGAAGAAAAGTTGTGACCAACCTAGAAAGCATATTAAAAAGCAGAGACATTACTTTGCCAACAAAGGTCCATCTAGTCAAGGCTATGGTTTTTTCAGTAGTCATGTATGGATGTGAGAGTTGGACTATAAAGGAAGCTGAGCACTGAAGAATTAATGCTTTTGAACTGTGGTGTTGATGAAGACTCTTGAGAGTCCCTTAGCCTGCAAGGAGATCAAACCAGTCTATCCAAAAGGAAATCAGTCTTGAATATTCATCAGAAGGACTGAGGCTGAAGCTGAAACTCCAATACTTTGGCCACCTGATGGGAAGAACTGACTCATTGGAAAAGACCCTGATTGAAGGCAGGAGGAGAAAGGAACAACAGAGGATGAAGTGGTTGGATGGCATCACCGACTTGATGGACATGAGTTTGAGGAAGCTCCAGGAGTTGGTGATGGACAGGGAAGCCTGGGATGCTGTCCTTGGATTCACAAATAGTCAGACATGACTGTGAGAACTGAACTGAACTGAACTGAAGCCTCCCTCCTTGAGATTAGCATCCTCACTGTTGAATGAGGAAATCACACTAGATGTCCTTAGGGACTGTCTTCACAACAGGTAAGTTTCCATAATTCCTCTTTGTTACAGGCACAAGGCTAAGGTGCAGTAAGCTGGGAACCCACTTAAAGACATGGAATCCAGGACCCAACCCAGAACTACTTAATTTTTTTTTTTTAGAACTTCCATTTTACTTTATTTTACTTTACAGTACTCTATTGGTTTTGGCATACATTGACATGAATCTGCCACGGGTGTACACTACTTAATTTGAATTTCCAGCAATAAAATCTTGGACTGTAGATGAAAATTATTCTAATCAGCTGGGTGGGGAGACCATTGCTACAGTGAACACCCAGGGGTCTGAGCTTACTCTATACCTACAAGGAACGTTAAAGCTTGTACATATCTGGATACAACATGAATAGAATGTGGACATGAAGGCAATAGGGTGCTGACCATTAAGCTTTTTTGTGTGTGTGGGAGGTTTTAGGTAATTATCCTCTGTGTGGAGTCAAATTTATACTCAGTCTAGAAACACCTTAAGATAAAGTATTTCTTCCTTTCTCTCAGTTAACCTCCCAGCCCCACTGCCACTAAAAATACTTAGAATGGAGCACTTGTAAATGGCTGATGAGGGGGTGGGGTGGTGTCCAGTATATGTAAGATATTTTTGCTGGGATAGGAGAAGCCAAGTTTTGGCATATCTCTCCTTTACCCAGGAATTTCCCAAACATTAAGAGGGAGAAATTTCACACTCCATAGTTTGTCCAACAGATTAGAATAGTCCAGGATGAAGAAGCAAATAGAACTGTCATGCGTAAGGAAGTAGCTTGGCTGTTCATAATGGTTTAGCTAGGTGTGTGGCAGAAATCAGAAGGCAGGCAGTGTACAACAAGTAGATACCTCACTGACAAATGGGAGAATAGCCAGGTGGTGAGCAAGATTTGGTCCTTGGCCATGGCATACTCCTGATTTCTGACATGGTTGGACATCCCAGAGGATCCACATGCCTATGGCCTGAGACTAGGAAGGGAGAGAGGGTTATGATGATGCATGATGACTCATGTTTTTTCCCATCACCAGGGACAATCAAAAACCATTCCTCCAAAGTAAGAAGCTCCCTGATCCCGAAGGTTAAAGTAGAAGTACTTAGAAGCCTGGAAATAACTCAAGATGTGCCAAACCTGCCCACCACATTCCTCACGACATGTTATCACAGAAGCCCTGAGTGGGATACCGCCTTCCCTCTGTTCTCCAGTAATAACAGCTACCAGGGAAAAAAACACGTATCAACTTGTATCAACACATCCACTCATTTGGCAAGTCTTTATGGAGCCTCAGTGCTCTGCCAGGAGCTGTGCTTATTCCAGGAGTGGCAATGGTGAGCCAGGCAGACCCTGTTTGTCTCGCCAAGAGGTTAAGAGACAATAGAGGTCATAAGAGTTTCAGTGTAGGGGCACAGGGTGCTGAGGAAGCCCACTGGAGGGGCACTTGCAGGGGTTAAGTGCCTGGAGGAGGCAGCTATGATCAGCAATGTGAAGGGCAAGTGAGAGTCATCTAATGAATGGAGAGAAGAGGACCTGTGTTCCAGACAAAGATGATAATAGGCATGCTGTCAGAGCAAATGGCATAACGACAGAAGCCCTTGGAGGGGTATTTCTTCCTTGATTGACCATCTCTCCTGGTTCCTAACACTTTTATGGTCCCCAGATTCCATTCTTATCCTGCTCTAATGAACTTCTTATCAGCCTCTTAGAGAAACACTTGAGAAGAAATTGACTGAAATTCCAGGTGTGGAATTCAAGGGATGGGAAAATTGAAGAGTAGGCAGTCATTCAACACAGGTTAGAACAATGGACTTCATCTGAAAAGATAAAATATAGTTAAGATAAATGTGAAGTTAAGAATTTAATTTAAATGTTAGCCACAGTTAAGATAGAAGATGAGTTGGTATTTGTAAATCTGCACATATGGAGAAAACATGGTTGATTACAACTTAATACAGGCCAAGAGTGAGATTATCTGTGGCAAATGGTGATGAACTCTTGTTCTTTTAGTTAGGCAGGAGTGTGCTGCTCTGCTTGGCACACACAGTGCACACCTGGGTACCTAGTTTGTTCAGCTCAGATCAAATAGGAGTGAGGCTAGAAGGTGATGACCTACTGTGTGCCAGCCACCACCCGAAGAGGAAACCTACATTCTTACTCATATTCACCCCTTGAAAAGATGCTATGATTTGCTCCAGTTTATAGACAGTCTCCTCCTCCTCCTCTCTCTCTCTCTCTCTCTTACACACACACACAGTCTAGCAAGGTTAACTAATTTATCTGGTCATACATCTAAGACCTGATAATGCTTACTCCCAAACCCAAGAGACGTGGGTTTAATCCCCGGGTTGGGAAGATCCTTTGGGGTAGGAAATGGCAACCCACTCCAGGTTTCTTGCCTGAGAAATTCCATGGACAGTGGAACCTGGTAGGCAGGCTACAGTCCCTGGGGTCACAAAGAGTTGGACACACCTGAGCACTGACAAACACGTGCGCCCACACACACACACATCCTCTATCTGTGCAGAGCCCAGCCTCCTTCCTCGATTGTCCTGCTATTTTTTATCTGGGAATACTGGTTCACCAGAAACTAATTCCAACTCCCCAGGGGCCCTCCTGCCTCAAGATGGGTCAAGTAGAGGGGCTTGGAAGGAAAGCATTTGAAGAAGTAAAGGGACATGGAATGGCAGATAGAAGAGCGATAAAGTGATGGTGCCGGAAAATGGCTGAGGCAAAACAGTGAATCTAGAAAGAGTAGAAGTTTTGAGATCAGAACGTTCAAGTACCAGGGTGGATGTTGGGTTTAAGGATACTGAGATGAGCAGCTATCACAAATGACCATCAGCTTATTGATGCTGTGCAGCCAGTTTACCACTGGTGTGTCTCTTTGGACCAGCCAGAGGGACAGGTGGTACCAGAAAGAAAAGGCTCTCCATCAATCAGATATATCTTTTCGGCTTGAATGGAGATTGAGCCCTTAGTCACTCGAAGGCCTCCTGACTTGACCTTGCCTGGATAAAAAGGCTGGGTTGAACAAACATTTCACTCATCATTTTTTCCCACAGCATCTCATTTGCATTCTTCAGAGGTTTGTTTTATTCAGTCAGAAATCCAGGAGCTTTTTCCAATGAGTATAGTCTTAATCCTCCAGTAGCAAACTATATTGACATTTGTTGTTGTTTAGTTGCTAAGTCGTGTCCAGCTCTTTGCAACCCCGTGGCCTGGGCTCCTCTGTCCATGGAATTTCCCAGACAAGAATACCAGAGTGGGTTGCCAGGATACAAATACCACAGACCTATTCCTTATCTGAACCCCTTGGCACCAAACAAAATTTAGGACATTTTTTAAAAGGAGGATACTCAATAAATATAATTTATTTTTGTTGGCAATGCTGTGGGAACACTTCAGAGTTGGCCATGTACAACCCCAGCACCATGGATTTTGTCGACCTAAAACAGACTGCCAGCTATTTCTCCAGCAAAGATGAGTTTATTGGGGATCCTTGGTGAATTGCAGTGAGGTGTCTGCAACCATGGGGAGTCACGTACAAGTCCTTACATGGTGAGGAAAGAACACTTTTATAAAGGGGAAAAGGGAGTTGGGAAGGCTGTAGTTAACAAGAGTCCATGGTTTTTCGTTGGCTGAGTCCTTGCCAGAAAAGAAGAGTCTTTTTCTTCCTGTTGGGCTCTGTTATCCTTGCAGGGCAGGAGAGCTCCCCCTGGTGGTACCAGCCTCTATTTAATTGAGGTATTCACATAATTTTTTACAAACTCAAACCAAGGAGTCCACCACATCTTGGGGAGGCAAGACGTATAGTCCAGATCTTCCACACCCCATGGCTTCAGGGTTCCCTCAGAGAGGTCATTTGTATTTCTGCAACAGAACATAGAAACATTCATAGTAAGGTGAAGAGACCTCACTGTCAGCTCAGTTCAGTATTTTTTTTTTTTTTTCACCAAATGACTATGATAAACAATCAGACAAGAAATTCAGTTTTTGAAGGTCTTTGGATTTGGAATTCATGAGAAAGGATTATCAATCTGTGACAACATCTAGGGGATTATCAGAGGTGGCATTTTCTCAGCTCTTCCCCTACTGCTGTTCTCCTCTGTCCCAAAGTCTCCTGCGTGAATCCCCAGCATGAATGTGACTATCTTACCCTGCTAAAATGACAAACATACAAGCGACAATAATAAAACTGAACCAAGATTTTTGGTGGATTTTTGGTGAACATTGCATAAAACCTGGGGGATTGACCCTGGCTGTAGTCTCCCCAAAATCTGGACCTAGACTTCTTTTCTGCTTTATTCTGTGCCTCACTCTCCCTCCCTACTCCATCACACATGCCCTACATTCCAATCATGCTGGACCACTCTGCTCACAAAAGACCACCTGTATCCTCCTGCACCGTACATATTCTCACACTGCTCTTCACTGAATGTCCTCCTGGTTCCACCCCAGGGATCAAGGCTTCACCACCCTTCAAAGCCTATATTCATACCAGAACCCTTTGACAAATCTTTCTGGTTATCTACTTCAGAATTCCTTTCTCTTTTACCCATTTTCCAAGACTAATTTGTATCCTGCCCCTCAGTTCAGTTCAGTTCAGTCGCTCAGTCGTGTCCGTCAGTTCAGTTCAGTCGCTCAGTCGTGTCCGACTCTTTGCGACCCCATGAATCGCAGCTTGCCAGGCCTCCCTGTCCATCACCATCTCCCGGAGTTCACTCAGACTCACGTCCATCGAGTCCATGATGCCATCCAGCCATCTCATCCTCGGTCGTCCCCTTCTCCTCCCGCCCCCAATCCCTCCCAGCATCAGAGTCTTTTCCAATGAGTCAACTCTTCGCATGAGATGGCCAAAGTACTGGAGTTTCAGCTTTAGCATCAT
>SJYX01000500.1:71167-103520 GCA_006410675.1 Oreotragus oreotragus
TTTCAGCTTTAGCATCATTCCTTCCAAAGAAATCCCAGGGTTGATCTCCTTCAGAATGGACTGGTTGGATCTCCTTGCAGTCCAAGGGACTCTCAAAAGTCTTCTCCAACACCACAGTTCAAAAGCATCAATTCTTTGGCACTCAGCCTTCTTCACAGTCCAACTCTCACATCCATACATGACCACAGGAAAAACCATAGTCTTGACTAGGCGGACCTTAGTCGGCAAAGTAATGTCTCTGCTTTTGAATATACTATCCAGGTTGGTCATAACTTTTCTTCCAAGGAGTAAGCATCTTCTAATTTCATGGCTGCAGTCACCATCTGCAGTGATTTTGGAACACTTTACTACTTACTGGATAGTTTTTGTCTACTTATAACATTTTGGATTTATTAGTTAACAATTCTTATGAAATTTGGAAAATTTTTGACTATTGTTTTAAAATATATTTCCTCCTCCATTCTATTTATCTTCTGGGCTCTAACATGTATGTAGACAGTTTGCTATTTTTCAACAGATGATCAATCATTGTTAATTTTTCCCCAATATTCTTTCCTCTCTTCCATTCAGTTTGAATAATTTTTTTCAAATTCAGGTTCACTAATCTGTTCTTCTGTGCTTTACAACCTGCTAAGACCATCCAGTGAGTTTTCTGACATTATATTTAATTTTGAACTTATTTTTTCAGATAATCTGTTTCACATTTTTAAAATTTCCATTTGGCTATTTTCAACCTTGGGGAACATAGGAAATCTATATTGCAATAATGAAAAAATTTTAATGAATATTAAATATGTCTGTTCTTAAGTATACCAGTCACACCACTTGAAGTCACACTTTAAGACCTCTTCTTTGGTCGCTTTCTTTTTTCACTTATCTCATTTTTACTTTACTTTGTTCCTTCAGATTTGCCCCAGGAAATTATGAATTCTTTTCAGACTATAATTTAGGGAAACATGCCTCTCTTCAGTCCTCTTCTCCTATTTTAATTCTAGAGGCTTCTTCATAAAGTCAGATTCATTGAGGTACATTGGAAAAAATGACATTTAGTTTTAATAAGATCCACCTGTTTTTAAAAGATAGCTGTGGCTTAATAAAAGCCCACTCTCTGTTAAAAATTCATGTCTGAATCTATTTTTCTTTATGCCTGTCTATCAACCTGAACATCACTCAGTGCTGAATACCATCGGTCTACTTCCTCTTTGCCATCTTAATTTGTAGATCTTTAAGAAGACATTTCTATCATAATCTCAATTTAAAATATTAGAAAACTAAGGTTATGATAGAACATTCCATTCTGATATGATTCTAGTAATCAGAATATTCTATTCTTATATGAAATATCACCTGCCACATCAATAAACAAAGGATGTCACAGTCATCAGAGATTGCAGCCACCACCAGTGTTGAGCTGGTGAACCCCAAGGAAAAGAATACCTGCTATCTAGCAGTCATCAGATGCAGCCACTCCCTATGGTGAGCCCTCAGGAAATTTGGGATGTGTAAACAGAGGATACTGGTCCCAGATAGCTGAGGCACATATCAAAGGAATGATTTCAGTGAGCCCAGACTCTTGCATCTTCCCAAACACAGAAAAGTGCTAAGTTCCTTAATTTAAGATATCTGGTTTTCTTTTACCGATAGTAATCTTTTGCACCTACTGTTTGCCCTTTGTTGCAGAACTCCTATATATCCTGGTTTCTCCCTCAGCTCTTCTGTTTTCTCAGGGTTACTTGAGATGCTATTTCCGGGGCTTCAAGTCCTAAAAATTTTCACCAAATAAAGCATAACTCTAAACTCTTAGACTGTGAATATACATTTTAGTTGACACATACCCCCCGCCCCAATTTAGACATGTAGATTTTCACTCCAAGCTATCTAGATCCAAAGGTCCAGATGAAAAATTAATACCTAGGGTGGAAGGAAAAGCATCATGTGACCAGGTCCCTCAGTGTGAAGAGAAGGCTGTGAAGAGAGCCGTCTTCCATGGAAAGGAAGGCAACAGAGGATTCCATGAATGCTGGTATCTGTTTCCACCCACTTTAGCCCTCATTTTAAGCAGGTGCTTTCCTAGCCAGGAACAGCTGCCCTGAGCCACGTGGAGGGAGGCAGGGAAGAACTGCCATTCATCACCTGTCACAGGAAACATGTGGGTGGCAAGAGGCGGTCCTCTCATGCCCAGATGCCCAGGCCCTGGCTCACACTTGAAGGCAGAGCCCAAGGCCAGGATAAAAGGGCCCTGGGGCCAGAGCACCTCCATCCACTCCTCTCCTGAGGTGCTGACGACTCTCTGCTGTGTGTGCACCGGTGAGTGTCCACTGGGAATGGGAGCAGGGCCTTCCACAGAGGATGCTTAGACCAGAGGAGAGGGCAGGGCAGAAACTTGGGGGCTGGAGTTGTGGCTGGCAAGGACAAAAGCCCAGGAAGTCTGAAGGAGGGAAGGATAAGCTGAGTGACAGACCAAGAGCTCCTGGGAAGATTCCTGTGGCTAGTGCTGGAGCTTTAGAGAAGTCAAAGGGTTTTCAGTTGCTGGGTGTGTTTTTCTGCTTTTAGGGAATAAAAGTATTGACCTCTAGATTATGCTGGAGTGAGGTGTATAATGGAAACATCATTTTGGAAACACATCCACACCCAGCTGTAGAAATAATGGACTGAGGATGTTGGTACTTAGTGGAGAGAATCAGAGACACTTGTGGATCTGTTTGGATTCCAACAAGAAGATCCATAGTGAGGCTGAGAAGCCTGGTGACAGGCCTGGGGAGCAGAATATAAGATAGTCTTTGGGTTGGGAGTCAGGGAACCTGCGGATGAAACTGTGATGTGTTTGTGAATAGCACTGGGCCAGTGAATTTGCCTCTGTTTCAGTTTCTTATGAAATGAGCTGATTGGGACACATTGACTCCAAGACCCTTTGCAGTTGCAGTTTTCTATGTTCTGCAAAATGAAAACGTATCAGAAATTCTTCAGGGAGAGGAAGATTTTGCTTTTTCCTTAATGAGGCTTTCAGCTCTAAAATGGTCCCTATATTGGACATTTTCAAGGATCTTGGTGACGTGGTAGAGAGAATGCTGACCTGGAGCCAATTTATTTCCTGGTCCTTTTTCTGACACTTAGGAAATGTTAATGAGCACGAAAGAGATGATTTTCTTATGTCTGATCTGAAGGCTTTCAAGATAAAGGGTCTAGAAAGATGGTGAAAGTCAGGAAGGGGCAGGGGGTCTCTGTGTGCTGGTCTGACCTGCCGTCTGTCTCTCCCTCAGCTCCTGAACCCGCCACCAAGATGTCCTGCCAGCAGAACCAGCAGCAGTGCCAGCCCCCTCCCAAGTGCGCCCCCAAGTGCCCCACCCCTAAATGCCCCCCGAAGTGCCCCCCGAAGTGCCCCCCAGTCTCCTCCTGCTGTGGGGTCAGCTCCGGGGGCTGCTGCGGCTCCAGTTCCGGGGGCTGCTGCAGCTCTGGGTCTGGGGGCTGCTGCCTGAGCCACCACAGGCGCCGCAGGTCCCACCACTGCAGACCCCAGAGGTCTGACTGCTGCAGCCAGCCCTCGGGGGGCTCCGGGTGCTGCGGAGGGGGGAGTGGTCAGTCCTCTGGAGGCAGCTGCTGCTGAAGTAGACCCTGAGCCAAGAAGAGCTGAATTAGAGGCATGAAAAGGACAAAGCCATCTTCTTTTGGCCTGTCTGCTGAGAAGTATCAGTGAAGATTTCAAATTTTGTCCTAGAAGTTTCTTCTGACCTGGAATCCAGAAATCTGTGTTCTTTCCTAAAAACTCATCTGCCGATCCCTGATCCCATCTCTTCAAACTGCCTTGGGAACCCCAGAGAATAATTCTTATGCCACTGGCAGTTCCCTACCTGAAATGAAACAATAAAACAAATCATCCATTCACCACCTTGTCCTAGACTGCTTTCCTCCATTCTAGACTGCCTTCCTCCTACTTGTCGATGTACCGGGAAAGACGAGCATGTCTGCCCTCTGCCCTTTCTCCACTTGTCATCTGGACCCTAGAACAGTATCAGTTGCTTTCAAGACTCATTGAGTCCTTAAGATTAAATTCCTTCAACTCCTGTCCTCATTAAAGTTGAAACTAGTCATTCTCTTAGAAGAGGTCAGGAAACAAAAATTAAGATGTTCGCCTTACCAGGCAGAACTTTCTGTAAGGAACTGCTGACTTATTGAAGAACTGAAAGGCAAAAAAAGGTTGATAAGTAGCAAGTCCAACTACCGCTGCCTCTAGGCTGAGGGAGAAATGCTGATATGGGTCCTGATAGATGCTTCAAGGCCTGAAGCTCCCCACAAATAAGGAGACAAACTCTCTTGGATCTTCCCTTCTCTTTACCTTTTGACCTCTGATGAGTCCAGAAATCAGTGTCCAGCAGTGGAGGTTGGACTTAATTTCTTCTCTGCCCCCCATGCATGAGAGCCCTCCTGCCCACACATAGGAAATTCTCCACAATGTCCATTGAGTTTGAGGTCAGGATGTCCACACAGTCCAGGCAACACATTAGGATCCAGGGTGCTCTCTCTGACCCTCCTCTTCACCACCTTAGACAGTCAAACCAGTGGGAGGAGAACTTCACCATCGTTCACTATTGTGGACTAGAGCAAGAAGGACAGGCTCTCCAGCAGACTTGTCGACATTCATCTGCTGCTGCTGCTGCTAAGTCACTTCAGTCATGTCCAACTCTGTGTGACCCCATAGACGGCAGCCCACCAGGCTTCCCCATCCCTGGGACTCTCCAGGCAAGAACACTGGAGTGGGTTGCCATTTCCTTCTCTAATGCACTCATCTGCACACTCTCTGAAAAACACCTGCTACTCTGTTACTGCTCTGAGTCCTGAGGACAGGGTGATATAAGAACTGTCAATGATGGAGCAATTCCAATTGTCAGGCTGTTGGTCTAGTGGCTAGGATTAGGTCCTTTCACCACTATGACCTGGGTTCAATACCTGGTCAGGGAAAATGTATTTTGGGGGGGCTTAACTGGTGGTGCTAATAGTAAAGAACCTGCCTGCCAATGTAGGAGACATAAGAAATGTGGGTTTGATCCCTGGGTTGGGAGAATCCTCCGGAGGAGGAACTGGTAACCCACTCTGGTACTTGCCTGGAGAATCCCATGGACAGAGGAGCCTGGCAGGGTTAGGATTACTCTCTTCTTATTATTGGTAATTAGCTTCAAGGAGCATCCTTAGGCATATATTCTTTTCTTACCATTCCCTTATTTCCTTAGGCTAAGTTCCTTTAGGCATATATTCTTTTCTTACCATTCCCTTATTTCCTTAGGCTAAGTTCCTATATATTCAAACACTGTAAAAAATATGCCCATTTTACATTTTAATTCATTCACACATCATAAAGTCTGTATTAAATGAATGAATCATCATACTGTCATGCATTATAATTATACCAATTTATTTTCAAGCCAATGAAGTTTGAGTGCTCAATTCCATGCATCCACTCCAACAATAAGAGTCTGTCAGGTACGCAATCTTTGCCAGTGAATGAATACACTGGATTGACACTGTTCTATAAGACATTTCCTTTTAATTTGTTGATTTTCTTTATTTTTATTTTTACTTTATTTTACTTTATGGTACTGCATTGGTTTGGGCATACATTGACATGAATCCGCCACGGGTGTACATGAACTCCCAAACATGAACCCCCTTCCCCCCTCCCACCCCACATCATCCCTCCGGATCATCCCCATGCTCCAGTCCCAAGCATTCTGCATCCTGCATCGAACATAGACTGGCGATTCATTTCTTACATGACAGTATACANTATTTTTACTTTATTTTACTTTATGGTACTGCATTGGTTTGGGCATACATTGACATGAATCCGCCACGGGTGTACATGAACTCCCAAACATGAACCCCCTTCCCCCCTCCCACCCCACATCATCCCTCCGGATCATCCCCATGCTCCAGTCCCAAGCATTCTGCATCCTGCATCGAACATAGACTGGCGATTCATTTCTTACATGATAGTATACATATTTCAATGCTATTCTCCCAAATTTTGATTGGTAACATAGAATATATTTTTGATTATTCTTTGGCCATTTGTATTTATTTTCTGATATGTGTGTCAACTGAAAAATATAGTCACAAACTGAAAGTAGAGAACTCTTGGGAACTCTTGGGACTTCAAGCTCAGGAGGTAGTCTCTAGTCCTGAGAAACTGCTTTGAGGATGTAGGAGGAGTCAGGTTATACAGAAGTTTGCAACAAAATGGGCAGGCAGCAGGCAGTCTGAACAGCAAAAGATTATTGTCAAGGAAAACCAGATACCTCAAGTTAAGGAATTTAGCGTTCTTTTTTGTATGGGAAGATGCAAACATCTGGACTCACTGAAATCATTCCTTTCATATGTATCTCAGCTATCTGGGGCCAGCATCTTGCTTCTTGATTTTTAGTGGTGGCATCCAACAGCTGCTGGATCACAGGCATTGTTCTCCCTTATGGACACCCTCTGGGCTTAGAAATTTACATTTGGAGGCTTGGAAATCACTGATGGCTTTGACATCCTTGTTTACTGATATGGCAGGAAATACTCCCTAGAAATACTTCAAATACAACGTGTGTTGCCTGTTCATGCTCTTTGCTTATCTGTTTGTTGGTGTGCTTGCATATTTGGATGGTGTCACTGAGTCAATGGACATGAGTTTGAGCAGGCTCCGGGAGTTGGTGATGGACAGGGAAATCTGGCATGCTGCAGTCTATGGGGTGCAAAGAGTTGGACAAAACTGAGTGACTGAACTGAACTTACGTATTTTCTGTTGACTTGTGAGAGCTGTCTTCTATGTTCCCCGTAAATGTGTTGCAATCTCTCCACTGATTAATTTTCATTCTGCCTTATTTGTGGGTGCTATTTGCTGTACAGATTTTTAACTTGATATACCCATCTGTCAACTTTTATATTTCTTTTTCCTTCAAAATAAGTTTATTTTTCAATGAATTAGAAATAATATTTTCCCTTAATACTTTTAAAATGTGCTTTAAAAAGTATTTTATAATATAAAATAAATGTTTTGAGGGCCTCCCTGGTGGCTCAGAAGGTAAAGAATCTGCCTGCAATGCAGGAGACCCAGATTTGATCCCTGGGTTGGGAAAAGCCCCTGGAAAAGGGAATGGCAACCCACTCGTTTTCTTGCCTGGAGAATCCCATGGACAGAGGGGCCTGGCAGGCTACTGTCCATGGGATTGCAAAGAGTTGAACACGGCTAAGTGACACTTTCACTTTCAAATGTTTTGAAGGGGAAGAGAAGGGAAGGAAAGGGAAGTAAAAATTGGTGATGTACAAGGCCCTGTCTCTGGAAGGGGCTGTAGGGTGCAGGGAATGAGAAAAATTCACCCAGTTTTAATAACTTCCTGTGAATCTCAGCAGTGTTTCCTCCCATCCTGAGAAATTATCCAAGAACATGGGAGACAGATACCTTTGTGATAGGGCCTACATGGGGACTCATTGTTAACATAACTTATTATGCTGACCTATCAAACAAAGGATAAAGTCACAGTGACCCTTGAGACCAACCAAATTGTCCAATAGACATTCTGCTTTCCTGCTGGCACCTACTTTCTGAAGGCTAGGAGACCACCAGATTCCAGACCTCCGACTATGTGACCGCAGGACTCAGGTACAGGCTAAAAATTAATCATCCCTTCAGAGAAATTTTCACTGGAGATATATAAGGAAGATCCCATTAGAGAGGGAGGACACTGGTCTCAAGGGCCAGTCAGCCTCTCATTTCCCCTCTAATGTATTTCCTTTCCTTGCCCGACTGCCTGCTCACTCTCTTTTTCTCTGCACTCGCCTTACACATTGATGAGTAAATAAC
The DNA here is from genome assembly GCA_006410675.1 of Oreotragus oreotragus. Taxonomy (NCBI): domain Eukaryota; kingdom Metazoa; phylum Chordata; class Mammalia; order Artiodactyla; family Bovidae; genus Oreotragus; species Oreotragus oreotragus. Next base: position 79,005 of record SJYX01000500.1, read on the forward strand.
CTCAGAAAACCAATCCCATGTAACTAAACATTTTTGTTTTCTTTTGAAATGTTACTGCATCAGTGGAACTCTAAAAGCCAAGGCTTAGAAAGAAGCCCTCAAGATATTGCAACCACACTGCTGATTAATCACCTATACCCAGAGTCAGACTCATGGAAGGTTGGGTGCTGCCATGCCTAGACACAGAGACGTGACCCAGTGGAACACCAGCTCCATTAACCCAGGAATCCATGAGCTTGGCTTTGGAGTAGTTACTGACTGTGTGAGCCAGGGAATCAATATCCCAATCTCTCCTTCCATAGCTACGCCCTTTAGAACATATTGAGAACAAATATTTCCCTTGAGTAATAGAGAGAGAGATCTCTGTAGGATGATATGACCAGCATGTATAACAGTGCATGTCTTGATGTCAAACTGTTACCTGATTGACTTAAATCCCATGGAAAAGCTATGTGCAAACTCTTGGGTGCTAAGAAACCCTGGTGAAATGACTCTCTGCATCTCTCTGCTCTAGGAGTAGAGAGGGATATAAATGTTTTATATCCAGACCCTGTTCTCAATAAATACTTGATGAGAAATATGTCACATAAGCAAAACGAAGATAAGGCTTGAAGTAACCTGGTGGCGCGAGTGGTTAAAAACTCACCAGCCAGTGCAGGAGACGTAAGAAGTGGGGGCTCAACCCACTGGAGAAGAAACGGCAACCCACTCCAGTAGTCTCGCCTGGAGTCCATAGCGTCACAGTCTGACACGACTGAAGGGACTTAGCACGCATGCATGCAGCCTATTCAAAGTTCTCTTAAGGGAACAAAGAAAAAACCTTTAGAAACAGGAAAGGGTCATACTGTATAGATACTTGAATCAAGGCCAAGTTGCTTAGGTTTTATCCTGAATCAGTGAAGCCTCTTAAGAAGACATCATTGGATGGTAGTGTGGCTATATCATCATTATCTGAACTGGAACAGGGTTGAATTTGAAAAGAAGGTCTATGAAAATTTATGCTGGGATAAAGGACATAATCTAAAATGGTCTCTGGCAAACTATGATGTATGGTTTTGGTCACCTTATTTAATGGTCATGGGTTATTATTTCTAAAAGAGTTCTAATGAATAAGATAGAGGGGAAAAGCAGGAAAGTGGGATGCAAAATAACAGCCAATAAAATACCTCTATATACATAACACACACAATACCACTATAAAAATATATGTGTCTGTATGTTTATATAAACACACATATTTGGTCTCTGTTTATATAATTTGTCCACCCCAATGTATATATTACTTATTAATATCTTGTAACTATATGTTAACTGACTTCATTCTTCCCCTTGTGATTTGTTAAGTCATTATAATGTTCCAGACTCTGGGAAGCTTTTAATTCTCCCCAGATTTTTCTGCCCCTGACAGGAAGGAGAGGGTTTTTCTTCACGTGCTTCTTCTGGCTTCAGTGTGCCTTTTTCTAATTAATTAATTATTTTCCTTTCAGAAAATCTCACTGTGGCGCTATACACCAACTTGAACCAAATGTGAATTCTTATCCTTGCCTTTCAACTACTCAACTTGCTGGGGTAGAAAAACTTTACAAGCAGAGAAATCTACAATAAAAACCTAGGGTCAAGAAGTTGCAAGGGGCCTCTGGAGGTCGCTCTACCACCTCACTTCCAGTTTCCCTAGCCCTGGTGCCTAGGCGTCCCACTCTGGGCTGCTCTGCCTCCCTACACATCATCTCTGACTGGCTGTTCTATGTGGAGCAATGCAGAGCTCATCTCCTCCTCACCACAAACTCCTTTCCTGGCCATATTTCATAGTAAAAAACATCAAGGTAGGGACTTCCTTGGTGGTTCAGTGATTAGGACTCCACAATTCCACTGCAGGGACATGGGTTCCATCCCTGGTCTGGGAAATAAGGTCCCACAGGCTGAGGGACATGATAAAAAAAAAAGTCAAGATATTTAAGCAGAACAAGTAATTTGAAAAAGAAAAGAATGAAAAAAAATCCAGATTTACCCTTCTTTGAAGGAAGTTATGGTTTAAAATTTATAATTTCCCTTTATTTACAAATATGTAGGCATCTTATAACTTGAGGATCCACCACATTACCAGTCTTCCAGCAGTCCTTTTCTTTATACTGTCTAATTGACTGAAACAATATCCTTGTGAAATATTTTTATCACTACCTGTACTTTATAACTGAGGAACAAACAACCAAAACTAAAAATGACTCAGGCAATTTTGCATGGACACACAGCTCTCAAGTGGCAGAATCAGGGTTGTTTTCTAGATCTGTCTGATCTCAGGATCATAAAAGCAATGAGATACATCAGCAAACTTTGGTAAGGGCTAAAGAGTAAATAGTTTGGGCTTTGGGAACCCTAGGGGTCTCTCTCTCAACTATTTAATCCTGCCACCTCAGTGTGAAAATAGCCCTGGAGGGTAAAGAAATGAGCAGGCCTGGTTCCAAGTAAAACTTTATGAACACTGAAATTTGAATTTATTATAACTTTCATGTTTCACGAAAGAGTCTTCTTTTGATTTCTCTTCACAAACATTTAACATGTAAAACTATTCTTAGTTTGCAGGCTATGGTGAAACAAGCCATGGGGCATATCTGGGGGACAGATCAAGTTTTGCTGACCTTTGACAGACTGGTAGGGTTACCGAAGTGGAGAAATATGAAGACATCTCCAAATTACAGTCTGAAACAGACTGCCATGTGTAATGAATTTATATCTGAAGGAAGAAGAAAAGAAAGTGATTGGGCCCCAAGCAACGAAAACAGGAGCTAAGAGGCTTTCCATGCTTGTATTTCTCAAGGAGAATGAAACAGAAGATCCAAAGTAAAGTGTCTCCCAACTTCTCCACTCCTTGTTTCTAAGTAGCTCTATTCCAAGCTACTTGGAGAGGCTGCCCTGAGTTCATAGAGTGAGACAGGGAGAAGCTGCCAGTCATCACTTGTCACAGGAGCCACATGGATGGCAGGAGGTGGTCCTCTCATGCCCAGATGCCCAGGCCTGTCTCACCCCTGAGGGCAGAGCCCAAGGCCGGGATAAAAGGACCTTGGGACCAGAGCACCTCCATCCCCTCCCTCCTGTGGTTCTGACAAATCTGTGCTGCGTGTGTCAGGTAAGCGTCCTCGGAGAACTGGAGTGGGGCCTTCCACAGAGGATGCTCAGATATGAACGAGAAGGCAGGACCTTCACAGAGTGAGGTCGTTGTGTCAGAGGAGGAGGGCACAGGAAGACTGAGGGAGGGATGCAAGCAGGGATCTGGTACCGACTGGGAACATAGGGAGGAGAGTCAGGCGGCTGTGCTCTAAAGGAAAGAAGCTGACCTGTAGTGGAGAGAGCCACTCAGGGCAAGGACACTGGAGACCTGACAGACACCAGGCTCCACTCCGACAGGTGTCAGGAGGGGGCACACACGTGAAAATATAGCCCCACCCCCGTCTGCAGGGAAGGAGCAGCCCAAGACAGAGACCTCAGGCTCCTCTGGGATTTTTAAACTTGCTTATTATTAAAATTCTCCATGCTTTTTCACGGGTCTGGAAGTGCATTTACAAACTGCCATGTTGATTAAGAAACAGTAAGCCTGAGGATCACCATTGCAACCCATCAGCTTAAGGAGATGGGACCTCCCTGGTCTGAGATCAGAGGGCAGAGGTTCAAGCCCCAGAGCTGTAGCGATTGAGAGGATTACTGATCTCTTCTTTAATAAAGGGCTTCCCTGGTGGCTCAGTGGTAAAACATCCACCTGCCAATGCAGGAGATGACGGTTTGATCCCTGGGTCAGAATGATCACCTGGGGAAGGAAATGGCAACCTACTCTAGTATTCTTGCCTGGGAAGTTTCACAGACAGGGGAGCCTGGTGGGCCGGTCCATGGGGTCGCAAAAGAGTCAGACATGATGAGCGATTAAACAACAGTGATCTTTAATACAAGTGAGCTTAATGAGAGCTGTAATCTGTAAGATTTTTTGCAATGCTGACCTTGCAGAATAAATCAAATTACAATCAGGGGACCAGTTGCTGTATTTTTTCTTTAAGAAAGAATTTGTCCTTAAATGGCCTATAAACTGGACAATTTCACGTTTGGAAGACATAGATAGAATCAGTTCCAACTCCACTTATAAGATTTTAGACTCTTGGAGATGTTTTGTTACATTGTTTGGTCTTAGTTGCTACTTTGTACAAATAGATGAAAGTTCTTATCTGACTTACAAGGCTGTGCTGAAGTTTCAAATACAAAATCCAAGAGTATGGGAAAGCTACTAAGAGTAGTCAGTGAAGTCACTCAGTCGTGTCTGACTCTTAGCGATCCCATGGACTGTAGTCTACCAGGCTTCTCTGTCCATGGGATTTTCCAGGCAAGAGTACTGAAGTGGGTTGCCATTCCCTTCTCCAGGGGATCTTCCTGACCCAGNAAGATTGAAGGCAGGAGAAGGGGACAACTACTGTCTCTTATACACATCTAGATGTGTATAAGAGACAGGGCTTCTCTGTCCATGGGATTTTCCAGGCAAGAGTACTGAAGTGGGTTGCCATTCCCTTCTCCAGGGGATCTTCCTGACCCAGGGATCGAACTCAGGTCTCCTGCATTGCAGGCAGACACTTTACCCTCTGAGCCACCAGGGAAGCTCCTAAGAGTAGTCAACCTACTGGATATTATGCTTTTAAGATTAGAAGTGATGCTAAGAGGGCAAAAGGGGTCAGGGAGGCCTCTGTGGGCTGGATCTGACCTGCTCTCTGACTCTCCCTCAGATCCTGAGCCCACCCACCAAGAGGTCCTGCCAGCAGAAGCAGCAGGATTGCCAGCCCCCACCCAAGGGTGCCCCCAAGAGCCCCCCCCCAAGTGCCCCCTGAAGTGCCCCCCAGTCTCCTCCTGCTGCAGCTCCAGCTGCGGGGGCTGCTGCCTGAGCCACCACAGGCCCCGCAGGTCCCACCACCGCCGACCCCAGCGCTCTGACTGCTGCAGCCAGCCCTCGGGGGGCTCTGCGGAGGGGGAAGCAGTCAGTCCTCTGGAGGCGGCTGCTGCTGAAGTGGATCCTGTGCCAAGAAGAGCTGACCTGGGGGACAGTCAGTGGACAAACACTTTCTCCTCCTCCTTCACCTCCTGCTGGGCCTGCCCCTCTTGCTGGGGAGTCTGGGTGAGGCCTTTGAGCTCTGGTCCTGAGGATTTCTGTGCTCTAGGGTCCAGGAGCCCCAGACCTCTCCCTGAAACCCATGTATTCACCTCCTTTGCCATACGTGTGATGGCCCTGGGAATCCCAAAGCATAGACCCCATGTCCCTCTGCAACTTCTGGCCTCCTGCTGCCCGAGTTAAAATAATAAATACAGAGTCTGCTTGCTTTGGCCACCATTGTTCTATTCTTGTACCCTCTCTGCTGGTGGCTGTAGAGGCCTCAGTAGACAGTTGACAGGGTCGTGCGTCAGAAGGGAACAGTTTGTATTTTTTATAGGTTTGCATTTTCTCCTAATTCTTTGTTTTCCCTTTTAACCAATATCCTGAAGCAGCATTAGTTGTGAATATAGCTTCTTCAACTTCTGGCTCCCTTCATCCCTTCATATATCTAACTGTGCCCTTCAGACATGACCAGGAGACAGACAGCTTCTTCTTCCTCTCTCTTCCCACTGACATTCTTCACTCCTATGCTCCACATCCCTCACCCTTCTCCTAACAATCTCTACTTGACTCCTTCATCAGTTTAAATATACAAAATATATACATACATAAAGATAGAATAAATCTTTATTTTAAATTAAAAACTCACTTATTTCTGTATAATTTACATGCAATAAAATTTGCTAATTTTAATATACAATTCAATGTTTTGTCGAATATATGTAGTCATACAACTACAAATACAATCAACACCTTTAAAATGTAGTTGGTAGTTCATTATTTGGAGAAAACTTTAATTAAGATCCACAATATATAAAGGAAAATGTAGATACATGTAATCTACATGGTTAAATGTGGAAAAATTAAATTCTAAATGGTAGAAAATACCATTAAAAAAGGTGGAGGAATACAAAATTGATGAGAAACTCAAAGTTTTCCTTCTGAGATCAAGTACAAGGCAAGAATGTCCCCTCTCACTACTCCTTTTCCACATGGTGGTATTGGATGTTCTAGCTAATGCAATTAGACAAGAATAATAAGTTAAAGATATACTGATTAGGAAGGAAGAAATAAACTGTTTGTTCACAACATTATTATCTTTGTAGAAAATTTAAAAGTTAGTAATAATTATAGCAAGGTGAAGATACAAAGTTAAGCAAGTGTCAACTGCATTCCTATATACCAGAAATGAGCAAATGAAATTTGAAATTTTAAAATGCAACACATTTATAATAGCACCCCCAAGATTAAGTGCTCAGGTGTAAATCTAATAAAATATGTATAAAATCTATTTTAGGAAAACTATAAGACTCTGATAAATGAAGTCATAGAACTTAATAAATGGAGAGCTATTCCATGTTTATGGATAGAAAGACTCAAAATTATCAAGATGTTGATTCTTCCCAATCTGTTCTATAAATTCAATGCACTCCCAATCAAAATCCCAGGAATTATTTTGTGGGTATCACCAAGCTGATTCTAAAGATTATATGATCTTCATATATGACCCAGAACAGCCAATACAATACTGAAGAAGAATCAACTCATAAGGATTGACATTACCTGACTTCAAGACTTACTATAAGTAAGTTACATAATCAACACAGTTTGGTATTGACAAAACAATAGGTAATAGATCAATGAAACCGAATAGAGAGCCCAGAAATAGACGCCACCCCCCCAAACCTATAGTCAACTGGTACTTGGGGGAAAAAAAGAAACAATATAATGTAACAAAGATGGTCTTTTCATGTAATGGGGCTTGACATCAACATGCAAAAAAATGAATCTAGACACAGAACTTATATTCTTAACAACAACAACAACAAAAAAAATGGAAATGGATCACAGACTTAAATGTAAAATGAAAATTATAGCATTCCTGGAAGAACAGAGACAAACCTAGTTGATCTTGGGTATGACAGTGACTTTTTAGACACAACACCAAAGTCAAGATACATGAAATAAATAATTGATGAGCTAGGTTGTATTGAATTAAAAACTTCTGCTTTGCAAAAGACAATGTTAAGACTGATAAAATAAGCCACAGACTGGAGAGAATATTTTCTACTGTAAAGGAGAACAAACCTAGTTGATCTTGGGTATGACAGTGACTTTTTAGACACAACACCAAAGTCAAGATACATGAAATAAATAATTGATGAGCTAGGTTGTATTGAATTAAAAACTTCTGCTTTGCAAAAGACAATGTTAAGACTGATAAAATAAGCCACAGACTGGAGAGAATATTTTCTACTGTAAAGGAGTACTATCCAAAACATTCAAAGAGCTCTTAAAACACAACAATCAGAAAAAAAAATTTAAAAATAGACAAAGGGCCTGATACCTCACTAGTGAAGATATACAGATGGCAAATAAGCATATGAAAAGATGCTTCATGTTGTATGCCATGGGGAATGCAAATTACAGCAATGACATGCCACTACACACCTGTCATAATGGCTAGAATCTTGAATTCTGACAACACCAAACACTGGTGAGAAAGTGTAACAATAGAAATGTTAACTCATTGCTAATGGAAGTGCAAAATTTTCCAACCACTTTGGAATACAGTTTCTTACAGAACCAAATGTTCTCTTACCATGTGATCTAGCAATCACATTTCTTAGTATTCATCCAAGAAAACTTACATCCATACAAAAATCTATAGACAGATGTTCAGAGCAGCTTTTTCATAATTGTCAAATCTTGGAAACAATCAAGATATCCTTTAGGAGGTGAATAAATAAACTGTGGTAGATCCAGACAATGAAATATTATTAAACACTACAAAGAAATGATCTATCAGGCCATGAAAATACAGAGAGGAAGCTTAAATACATATTATTAAGTGAAAGAAGCCAATATAAAAAGGCTACACATTGTATGGTTCCAACTATATGATATCATGGAAAAGGCAAAATGGTGGCAAAAATAAAAAGATCAATAAATGGGGTTTCCCCAGCAGTCCAGTGGTTAAGATTCCATCTTCCAGTGCAGGGGGTATAAGTTTGATCTCTGGTCAGGGAACTATTAATAAGATCCCACATGCTCCAGGCTATGGCCAAAAGTTAAAATAAATAAATAGATAAGGCTTGTTAAAAAAAAAGATCAGTGATTGCCAAGAGTTGTTGGGATGGGAGAAGGATGTATAGGCAAGGCATTTTTAGGATAGTGAAAATACTCTGTATGATACCATACTGGTGGATATATGTCATTACACACTTGTCCAAACTTACAAAATGTGGACCATTAAGAACACATGGTAATGTAAACTATAGACTTTGTATGATAATGATGTAGAAGTGGACACTTCATCAAGTGTAACAAATGTACATGTATGGTGGGGATGTTGACAATGGAAGAAGCTAGGCAGGTGTCAGGACAGGAATTATATGGGAAACCGCAGTACCTTCTCCCCAATTTTTCTATGAACCTAAAATTGCTCTAAAAATTAATTTTAATAAAAATAATTAACTCGGGAAATAGATTACATATGATAGTTATAGTATCAATATCCCTAGAAAACATAGGTTTCATGTTAATTAAGAATAAACAAGTAAACATTTCTATAAAAGATTTGGAAGAGGCATAAATGATCAATACAAAAAAAGTGAAGAAAGAAATGAAAAAATTTTTCTAATTTCCACTGAAATTAGATTAGAAAAAAAAAATCCACCTCACTAATAAAGAATAGACCTTGTTTCTTCAGGAGGGAGCTCTTAGATTTATTATATATTGTTAGAGATTAAAATGGCTCCTAAGGGACTTCCCTAGTAATCCAAGGCCTAAGAATTTATCTTGCAATGAAGCAGACCCTGGTTTGATCCCTGATTAGGGAACTAAGTGGAGAAGGAGATGGCAACCCACTCCAGTACTCTTGCCTGGAGAATCCCATGGAGGGAGGAGCCTGGTAGGCTACAGTCCATGGGGTCACAAAGAGTTGGACACAACTGAGCGACTTCACTTCCACTTTAGGGAACTAAGATCCCACATGCCATGGGGCAACTAAGCCTAATTACCACAACTGCCTAGCCCAAGTTCTAGAACCTGGGTGCTACAACTAGAGAGTCTGTGCGTTGCAATGAAAGATCTTGCATGACACAATGAAGATCTCTCAAACCCAACAAAACCAACCAAATAAATAAATTGGTGAATATTTTTTTAAAAATGAAAAAAATGTTCCTAAAACTACTGTTGGTGGGTTGTGTGCAAATGGTCCCTCAAAAAGCCTTGTTACTGGGAATGCAAATTAGCCTAATGATTCAGGGCATTCATTCAATGAATATTTATTGGGGTACGTTAATTAATTCCAGTAGAACCATTTAAAATCCTAAATGATGATGTTATTAAAGTGCTACACTCAGTACATCAGCAAATTTGGAAAACTCAGCAGTGGCCACAGGACCAGGAAAGTCAGTTTTCATTCTTATCTCAAAGGAAGGCAGTGCCAAAGAACATTCAGATTACTGAACAATTGCACTCGTTTTGAATGCTAATAAAGTAACGCTCCAAATTCTTCAAGCTAAGCTCTAGGAGTTGGTGATGGACAGGGAAGCCTGGCATGCTGCAGTCCATGGGGTTGCAAAGAGTCGGACACAACTGAGTGATTGAACTGAACTCAATTGAACTGGGAAATAGTGGAGGACAGGGGGGCCTTATCTGCTGTAGTCCATGGGGTTGCAAAGAGTTGGAGAAGACTTAGNGGTGATGGACAGGGAAGCCTGGCATGCTGCAGTCCATGGGGTTGCAAAGAGTCGGACACAACTGAGTGATTGAACTGAACTCAATTGAACTGGGAAATAGTGGAGGACAGGGGGGCCTTATCTGCTGTAGTCCATGGGGTTGCAAAGAGTTGGAGAAGACTTAGCAACTAAACAACACATAGCAAAACACTGATTCTGCAGTTTATAAACAGCTCTTCTCTGTGACTTAGATCATCCTCCTAGGAGACCTCACTCTGAGACAGGCACCATGAGCTGTGATGACCACATCATCCTGCAGAGTTCTGCCCCTGTCTCACCTGGTTATGACACTGGCCCAGGTTGTTCCAATGATCTTAGTTATGGGGAGTGGCCAGGATATCCATGCCTTGGCTCACACAGGAGAGCCTGCCTCCTGATTCCTGAAATGATAGGGTTAAGAGGTCATATGGTCCACACTTCTGCCTCAAGGCAGGGCAGCCTGAAACACTAATCTGTTTGGGCTTAAGTGATGAGTCAGAGTTATGATTACAACCATATCACTTGGACTGACTTTTTGGTTTGGATATTAGCTGGCAGTGGCTCTGGTACCATTTTCACAATCAAAGGCTTTCTGAGGTCACTGATTCATCCAAGGATGCTATCTCTACATCATTCCCTCAAGTTAACAAGAAGCTGGATATCTAATGGGAAGTAATCAGGCTGAGTTAATTTTCCTCTGTACCCTCCCACTCTCCAATGTTAACTACAAAGGAAAACATTAACACATGTTCCCTTCATGTAAATCTTCTATTAAGTTATAAACAATGAAACAACACTCCAAAGAAATAGAAAATACAAATGATTGTTGCTTAATTAATAAGGAGAAGAAGATATTTTAAAAGTGGCACAAACCCATAATTTATAAAGGAAAAAATTAATAAACTAAATTTTAAAATACCATTAACATCTATTTTATTTTTAATCGGAGGATAATTACTTTAAAATACTATGATGGTTTCTGCCATACATCAACATGAATCAACCATAGGTATACATACATCCTTCTTTAACCTCCCTCTCATTTCCCACCCCAACCCACTGCTCTGTGTTGGCACAGAGCACCAGTTTTTGCTCCCTGCATCAGCAAATCCCCACTGGGCTGTCTATTTTACATATGGTAATGTATATATTTCAATGCTACTCTCTCAAATCATTCTACTTCTATCTCCCCCACTGTGTCCAAAAGCCTTTTCTCTGTGTCTGCAATCTCCACTGCTGCCCTGTAGATAGGTTCATCAGTACCATCAACACTCTTTGATATAAATCACAGCAAGATCCTTTATGACCCACCTTCAAGAGTAATGGAAATAAATACAAGAATATAATTTTGTAGCATAAAATACCATATATGAGATAAAAAAAATCAACAAAAGAAAAGTACAATACATACCTGATAAAGAATTACTTTACCTAACATATAAATATATCTTATAAATCCAAAAATTAATAAACATACAAAAATGCAATGGACAAAAAAACACAGAGAGCCCTTATTAGTCATACAAACACAAATTCACACACATATTCATACATATCAGTCAGAATTCTTCAGAGAAACAGAATGAACACGACATGTGCATGTATCTAATGAAAGTTATTTTAAGGAATTGGCTCCCATAGCTGTAGGGGCAGGTAAGCTTGATGTCAGTAGAGTAGGTTGGCAGGTTGAAGATTCATGGCAGAGTTGATGTTACAGCCCGCAGTCTGTAGGCAGAATTCCTTCTTCTCTTAGAGTGCTCAGTCTTTTAAAGCTTTCAGTTGATTGCATGAGGTCCACCCACACTATGGAGGATGATTTGTTTACTCAAAGTCTACAGATTTAAATGTTAATAACATGTAAAAAAAATCTAAACAGCGACATCTAGATTGGTGTTTAACTTACAATTTGGGTACCATGGTCTCACCAACTTAACACATAATGTTAACCATCACAGTTCGCTACTTGTCAACTTGGCACTTGTACACATCTCCTTACATGCGTGTGCACCCAGTCGCTTCAATTGTGTCTTTGTGACCCCATGGATTGTAGCCTGCCAGGCTCCTCTGTCCACAGAATTCTCCAGGCAAGATTACTGGAGTGTGTTGCCATGCCTTCCTCCAGGGGAATCTTCCTTACCCTGGGATCAAACCCAGGTCTCCTGCATTGCACGCAGATTCTTTACCACTGAGCCACAAGTGAAACCCTATACATCTCCTTACATCATATTTACTCCCTAAATAAAGACAATGACAAGGCCACATTTCCAGCTAATACAACCATGCTGTGTGCATCAAAAAATGCACTAACCGTCTCCCCAGAAGAAGATACAGCATCCTTGAGTAATGTTTACACTTCTCCTTGATAGCCTAAATTTAAATATTGTGATACACAGTTGAACCATACTTAAATACAGTAGTCAATACTCCTTATGTGATAAGGGGATTAGAAATAAAATTAAAAGACTCTGTATTCACACACACACACACAAGCATATTCATAGCAAAATATGGAGGAAATACTATAATAATAATTAAACGCTTACTTGTGGTTCTTCTTTACCTGGTGGAGTGACCCACATTAATTCCTGGAGAGTCTGGACCATCAGTAGTCCTGTTTGAATTAGACTGCTGTAGTTTTTCCATTGCCTTTAATGAAAGAGTATGGTAGTACTAAGTTATGCCCTAAGTGATTTTCATATTCAAATATGTCCTTCTCTACCTCCATTCTGAATTAATAGTCCAAATTCCTACTGGTAGTCAGACTTGATCATTCAACAAGCACAGTAACTCGCTTCTTTGCCTGTTGATTCAGAGGCATAAGGAAGCTAAAGTGGCTAAGTGACAGTCTTAACTTCCAGTTCAGTGGAGTCATTGTGTGTCCTGGTGGAAGCCTTCCTCCCTTAGAAACCTCTTGAACCTAAGGAACCTCTTGAACAGCATAAGGTCATAGGGACAGGAAGCAAAAATTTTGCTAGGAGATCTTTAAAAGTGATAGTGAGAGGTGCCACTCTATTTCTACCTTTTAACTCCTGGACCTATGTCATCTGACTGTAGAAGAAACAGAACCATAATACTGATTGCTGATTTTGAGCCTGTAGCATGTAGCCTCCTAAAGAGCCTTGCCCCAGCTCTGCAAGGTATTCCCACTATGCTGGTTCAGTAACTAGGTGTTTAAAAGGCCATTCCACAGTCTGATCAAGCCAGCTGCTTGAGGATGATAGGGAACATGGTAAGTACGGTTAATTATATAAGTGGACCTGTTGCTATGCTTTATTTGCTATATCTGTCAGCATTCTCCAGATAAACAAAAGTATGATTATATATATGTACGCATGAAGAGATTTATTTTTAAAACTGGGCTAATGCAATAAACAATGCTGTAAAGTCCCACAGAAAGCTGGTGGTGTACTTCAGTCCAAGTCTAAATGTCTGAGAATCAGGGGAGCTAATGGTGTAGATGCCAGTCTGGGCCAGAAAGCCAAGAACCAGCAGCGCCAAGAGCAAGAGAAGGTCAGTATTCCAACTCACAAAATTAGGCAAAAATTTTAAAAGGGCAAAATCTTCCATCCTCTGCTANTGCCATGATCTTCATTTTCTGAATGTTGAGCTTTAAGCCAACTTTTTCACTCTCCTCTTTCACTGTCATAGAAACAGTGCTACGTGGAATACCATGATGATGGATAAGGCATTCTTATCCATCTTATCCATTCTTATTAAGGCTCATTCGGATGAATGCTTTGGCAGAAGAACTGGATGCAAAGAAGGCAAACCTGTATCCAGAGGAAGTCCTTATTCCAATAAGAGCAAAACACTGCCCCTTCATGATGTGAGTGTCCTGATGCAGTCAAGCTGCCACCAGGCAGTTGGCTGATCAACCCAAGTAATAGTGTCTTATTGTGAATTCAGTGTTGGTCTTTATAGACACATCAGCCCTTATGAGTAAAAATCCTGCTGAACCCATAAATAACCATAATCACTCTGGTAAAAGGTCCTAGGTCCTTTTGAGGAAGGTTGAGGGAAAGATTGACAGTATAACTTTTGGGCAGAGTACTGGGATCCTTCTTTAAGGGGACCTGGCCTCTCCTTAATTCAAAAAGTTCTGGGTCTGTAAACTAGCTCAAGACTAGAAGCTGATTGGGGAGCACGTTCTTTCTTGTCAAAGTTTTGTTCACATGACTTAGAACTCTTCCACTTATATGGATCAACTGAGAATTTAGTAGACTTCCCGTCCACGTCACTTCTAAGTGCAGCATGATGAACTGCCAGCGACACAGCTCTCTGGGGGTCAGAACATCCTGACTGCTGCTTTGATGTCGAGGTCCATTACAGTCACCACAGCCACTTTGCTGCTGGTGACTAAGTGCTGCCACTTGGCCCTGCCAACCTGGATCCCGTCATCGCTGTTGCATTTAGGTTTCCCAATTTAGTGACATCAGAGTCCACTGTAGTTTTTGACTTAGAGAGATGAGCAATTGCAGAGTTAGTCAAGGATTCTAGGGCTCTCCTTACAAATTTATTTCTCCTGGTTGCAATAAAAGGTCAGTCCTCTGGACCTTTCTGGGATGGACGAGCAGATATAAATGATAACTTCACTCTAACATTGCAATCAACCCAAGCCTCTGGATCCCTTCCTCTGCAGTACACAAAGGAAGTTATTGCATTTAACCTTCATTTAGTGGAGACTGCTTTTTTCTTCATGATAACCAATGAGCCAAACTGTTAAAGCCCTGTCTAACCCACAATGTTAGAATGTTAAATCAAGGAACATCTGCTTGCCTGATCATATCAATAAATTTGGCCTGAACCAACTTTAAGTTCCTTCCACAATTATCCCGTGCTCCTAATATACATTCTACACATACCCCGGGATTTGTGTCTGTATAAATCAGGGAAAAAATCATGTAGTTCTTTTGGACTATAATCCAACTCTTTGTTGGTCACAATTCATGCCTCACCTTTTCAGGCCTATTTGAACTTGAGTTCACTTATACATCTAAGAGCAAAGGGAGATGGTGAGAGTGGGTCCAGGTGAGAACCACCAGTCTCCTGCAAGGCAACTACTTCAGGCAAAGTTGTTATAATTTCTTTGGAACAATACAAGAGTAATTTACTCAGGTGGGATGGAAAGGCTGCTTTACTGCCCCAAAAAAGCAATGGAAGAGAATTCAGAAATTTAATGTCTCACTTTTTCAGAATCTCCCCAAATACTTGCATTGCAATTTTCAGGATCCCAGGAATGAGTCAATTACACATCATGTAAGGCATAACTTCTGACTCTATGAAGTACATAGCACATCACTCCTGTGGGAACCATTACAACTATGCATAATCACATCTAGTCAAGAAGAAACCTCAGACAAACCCCACTGAGTGTTTGTCCACAAAACCAACAGTTCGTAAAAAAATGTCCAGGTCACGAAAGACATAAAGCCTGAAGGACTGTCACAAATAGGAGGGAACTGAAGAAACATGCTACTAAATGTAATTTTGGATCCTGAATTAGATTCTGAATCAACAAAATTTTGTTTTGCTATAAAAGACATTAGTAGCACAAGAGGTGAATCTGAGCAGGCCTATAGATACACATTAAGGGAACTAGGAGTTGAGGACAGAGTATGAGAAAGATGAGGCAGGAATAGAAAATCAATCCGACAAGAAATACAGATTTCTAGCTTTATTGTTTCACATCAACCTGATTTATGCAAAAAGAGAAGCTGCAGAGGAACAGGGGGTCTGTGCTCTGGGGTCCCCAAGGCTGCCACACATATGGGAAAGGAGGTGAATAAATGGGTTTGGGGGAGAGGATTGGGGCTCCTGGACCTCAAGGCACAGGGATCCCCTGGACCAGAGCTCAAAGGCCTCACCCAAACCCCCAGTGACAGTGGCAGGCCCAGCAAGAGGTAGAGGAGGAGGAGGAGGAAGTATTTGTCCATCTGTTGTCCCCAGATCAGCTCTTGGCTCAGCGTCCACTTCAGCAGCAGCCGCCTCCAGAGGACTGACCACTCCCCCCTCCACAGCACCCGGAGCCCCCTGAGGGCTGGCTGCAGCAGTCAGACCTCTGGGGTCTGCAGTGGTGGGACCTGCGGCGCCTGTGGTGGCTCAGGCAGCAGCCCCCAGACCCAGAGCTGCAGCAGCCCCCGGAACTGGAGCCGCAGCAGCCCCCGGAGCTGACCCCACAGCAGGAGGAGACTGGGGGGCACTTCGGGGGGCACTTTGGGGGGCATTTAGGGGTGGGGCACTTGGGGGCACACTTGGGAGGAGGCTGGCACTGCTGCTGGTTCTGCTGGCAGGACATCTTGATGGGTGGGCTCAGGAGCTGAGGGAGAGACAGACAGCAGGTCAGACCAGCACGCAGAGACCTCCCTGCCCCTTCCTGACTTTTAGAATCATTTCTAACACATGCATTTAAATAACCTGACACTTTTATCATTTCAATGTCTTATTGACTACTCTTACAGCATCTCCTTTGAACCTCAACTTATCATTTTAAAGTAAAAAGAAGTCATCAATTGCTTCATAAATTTGAAGACTGAGACCAAATGATATTAACTAAGACATAATTTTTTCACTTATGTCATCCAAATATAACCAAAATATTTTTTAAAGAAAAAATATCTTGTTAACATTGCAAATAATTGAATATTTTAGTCACTTACATTAGATTAGAAGGAGTCTTAGCAATTTCCTGGCTGGTTCACCTTGTTAGAGAGAAAAATAAGAGATCCCTTGACTCGGAGCCTGGCCTGTGACAGTCTCAGAGACACCTCTTACACTATCCTTGACCTAGAGAGCATTAAACTTCTTGTGCTTTTTCCCTTCAGAGCTTGTACAATGCATTCCCAGGCTCTACCTTGACCCACGTATGCAACAATCTCCCAGAGCACCTCTGATCCTCGCCTAACTCTGAAAATTGCTGTCCCCAGATCATACTTTACAGGGAATACGGTATCTCTTGAAGGTAAACTCCCTTTCTGAGACCTCTTCCAGAATGTCAGAGCAGCCAATGGTTTCCTTTCATCCTGAGAGTCCCACACAGAATCTTTTGTTCCCTCATAGTGTTCTTAGTCATCAGTAAACTCCTATGGTTTTCTCACTGTTCCTGCAGTCCCTGGCTCCTTCTGTCCTTCCAGGCCTGGTCTCTCTCTCTAATAATATGGGCCACAGCCCCCAAGGCCCTATCCCCTTCCCGGTGGACACTCACCACAGTACAAGTAGCACAGAGGCGTCAGCACCTCAGGAGAGGAGTGGATGGAGGTGCTCTGGCGCCGAGGCCCTTTTATCCCAGCCTTGGCCACTGCACTCAGGTGTGAGACAGGGCCTGGGCATGAGAGGACCGCCTCCTGCCACCCACGTGGCTCCTGTGACCGGTGATGACTGGCAGCTCCTCCCTGCCTCCCTCCTCGGGGCTCAGGGCGTCCCCAGCACCGGTGCCCCCTCATTCTCCTTACACTTGTCTGGCCCTCACACCTTCGTCTTAGAGTTTGGCCTCCTGAGCACCCCTGTCCTAATTCCCTGATGCTCTGCTTTGAGCTGAGATTCATAAAGTCTCCAAGTGTCTCTGCTGTGTCCCAGCCCTGCAGGCCCATCACGTGTGTGTGCCCGTGTGTGTTTGCACCAGTCCAGTTAGAAGCCTGGATTGGGTGTGAGACACACCAGGGCAGAATCCCGGTCCTGACACTCAGCTGTGTGATCTTGTGAAAATCATCCAACTTTTCTCATTCTTAGTTTCCTCAGCTTTAAATTAGTTGCTAAGAATCACTCTCAGTGGTATCCTGAGGATCAACAGAATCATGGAAGAAAGATGTTTTTCTTCCTGCAAAAGGCCCTGTAACACAACAGACCCTCACATATGAACTATCTACTCACTGATAATTAAAAATGAGTAGCGTTTTTTTTTTTTAAGGTAAATTATTTTCTAGGATAAGTAAATCTAACTTTTTATTTTATTTTTTTGACTTTATTTGTATTTATTTATTTTTTTTCCCCTTCACTGTTTTTATTTTATTTTATTTTTTTTGTATTTATTTATTTTTTTACACGAACTTTCAACTGAGCTCTTTTGTACATTTTCACAAAATGATATCCATGTAGAGGAACTAGAGAGTAAATATGCATTGCCTTCTATGATAGAATGAGAATTTGCTTTCCAAGGAACTTACATGAGGAAAGAGGCTGAACTTGTGGGACCAGAAAGTAGCAAGGAGAGACAATGACAGAGTTCAATCCTGAAGCATTTGTAGAGGAGGATGCTGTGGAAATGAGCCTCCAGCTGGAAGAGGCAGGAGGGCCTGACAGAATAGGAAGCCTTCCACACAAGTGTTCCTTCAAGGACTTTTTGTTAAACCTTCAAACATTTTATGGAGATTAATATATTGGCTGATGTTAATTTTGTATGTATCCTCCCATGCCTACAGAGCAGCAGTATTTTTAAAAATCATCAAATTAATTAGATGAAGGCAAATTAAACCTAAAGTTAGCTATGATAAGAAAGCGCTCCTTCCATAAATGTCCAAAATAATTTTCTAGAGTTTGAGAGGAGGCAGACATAACTCAGTTTTCCCAGGTGGTACAGTGGTAAAGAATCTGCCTGCCAATGCAGGAGATGCAAGAGACATGAGTTTAATCCCTGATCTTCCCTGGGTCAGGAAGATTCCCTGGAGGAGGAAATGGCAACTCACTCCAGTATTCTTGCCTGGGAAATTCCATGGACAGAAAAGTCTGGCAGGCTATAGGCCATGGGGTCCCAAAGAGTCAGACACGACTTAGCACACACAAAGACGTAGCTCAGTAATATCTATGTCTAAGTCTGCCAGGCAAGGAGAACCAATATCTGGTGAGCTGTATGTGTGGACATAGTTGTATTTTAAATTGTTTAACAGTATATATAATACATGCATAGATATGGATACAGAATCCACCTTGTCTATGTTCTCAGCACAAGATATCTCAAAATGTGCAGCCTCCTCTGATGTTTCCTTGCCTCCATGAGTTAGGATTTCTCCTTGATGCCAGTCTTCACTGGGATACAAATGTGTTCTCTCTCCACCATCCCACACTCTTGGAATCATTACCCCCACGCTTTAAGGAAGCCTCATACAGGGCTTCTGAGCATGTTCAGGATCAAGGGCAACACTTTGACATCCAAGGCCCTCTGCAATATGACTTAGCACAACTAATCCAATTTCTGATTTGCTTCCCTAAAAGAACTGACATATTGGCTGTACTGAAAACATGTCTCTCCCTATCCTCATTGTTCAGTTGCTCAGTCATGTCCGACTCTTTGTGACCGCATGGACTGCAGCACGCCAGGCTTCCCTGTCCTTCACCATCTCCCTATCCTAGTCCTATGCTTTATTCCATGATGTTTTCCTTTCTGAGGCAGGGAGTTCAAGCTCTGCTTACTCCATATCTTTTATGTGACATTTCTTACAAATGAAATTTTAATAGATCCTCTGACAATACAGCTTGGGTCTTATATTTCTGATTCCCTTCAGCAACTGCGCAAGGTTACACACATATGGGTGGTTCAGAGAGTCTTAGAAATCCTTTCATTAGCATTAGCACTGATAGTGCAGTTTACAAGTAGCTCTTCTCTATGACAGGTTATGCTCCTAGAAGACCACACACTGAGACAGGCACCGTGAGTTGTGATAGCCACATCACCCTGCAGAGATCTGCCCCTGTCTCACCTGGTTGTGACATTAGCCCAGGTTATTCCAATTAGCTTAGTTAAGGGGGAGTAGACAGGATATCTATGTACTGGCTCACACAGGATCCCAGCTCCTGATTCCTACAATGATGGGATAAAGAGGTCATCCAGTCTACACCTCTTCCTTGAGGTAGGGCAGAGCCCAAATATCAATCTAGATATTTAGACTTAGGTGATGAGTCAGAGACATGATTATAACCATGTCACTTGGACTGACTCTTTGGCCTTGGATATTAGCTGTCAATGGCTTTGGTTCAATAAATAAACAGTTTGGCTACCAAAGGCTTTCTGAGGTCACGTATTAATGCAAGGGTTCTTTTTCTTATATTTTCATTCTTTCATCTTCTCAGTGAGCTGGAGGAGGCAGTGCTGTGATTTAATGTGAAATAATTCAGACTATTTTTTCTCTGTGCCTTTTCACTCGACTCGCTTTTAAGCTACAAACTAGTACATTAACAAATTGTAGCTTTTTCCCCATTCTTGAAAAACTTTATTTTAAATTTTAAATGATGAGACAATACTATAAAGGAAATAGAATATATAGGCGATTGTTACTTCATTATTAAGTGGCCAGAAAATACTTTAAGGATGGTACAAATCCCATAAAATGTAAGGAAAATGTGGATAAATTATATACAAATTTAATTGCATGTTGCAAAGGCAAAAGGACAAGTAATCAACCACACAGAAATACAACATATGTGCCAGGTAAGGATTTAATATTCCTAATATAAAAACATGTCTTAAAAAGGAAAAAAGAAAAACAAAAAATCTAACAGACAAAGGAAAGAGGCAGCCCATTCTTATTCTCGCACACACACACACACGCACACACACACACATGCGTGAGTACATTTTCTCAAGCACAAAGGCACAAAAAATTTGAAAAGATGTTCATCTGAGGACAAAGGGAATGAAAAATGGCCACCGAACCGAGAAGATATCTTGAGACGCAAAACAAAACAGACAACTCCTTAAAATAGAAACGTGAAGTTTATTGTGGTTAACATTCAAGTGAGTAGGACTGGGCAATGATGATCCAAAAGCATGCACTGCTGCACTCTGAACCACCAAGTGGCCACTAGGTCAGTTTTATAGTTAATCTAGGGAATGGGGTACATGCTTGAAGACTGGGAGTACATTCCTAAGCCAAGATCTTATCTTATTTACGATGGATAACTAGTCTCATGGGTACTAGGAATATAGCAGCAAAGGTCTTTTTCATTGTCTGAGACTAACAGAGCAGAGAGGCTACCTGAATCTAATAAGCATTAGACAATATCTATTAACTACACAGCCCTTGACTATAGAGAAAAGAGTTACTACACAGTACAGTCCTGGTAGGGTCAATGGAATTATAGGAATAACTGGGTATGCTCAAGATGCCATCTGTTAAGGTGGGACCTGCGGCGCCTGTGGTGGCTCAGGCAGCGGCCCCCACACCCAGGGCCTGTCTCTTATACACATCTAGATGTGTATAAGAGACAGGCATTAGACAATATCTATTAACTACACAGCCCTTGACTACAGAGAAAAGAGTTACTACACAGTACAGTCCTGGTAGGGTCAATGGAATTATAGGAATAACTGGGTATGCTCAAGATGCCATCTGTTATGCTAAAAGTCATACCACGTTCAACATTACTAATATTTGAAACATTACAAAAAAAGGAACAAATATCTTATCTTTGGGGATGTGGTTTATCAGATTAATTTATTTGTTTCAAAATAACAATTATTGTAATGGCTAATAAAATTTTGGATGTGAGAATTTGTGGTAATATACATTCAAATTTGATGGTGACAATATAAATTGGCATAATTATTCTGGATGACAATTTAGTACTTACTACTGTGTAATTAATTTAAAATCAAAATGAACATAGCTTTTCATTCAATAACTTTGTATATAAACTTAGCCTAAGAAAATAAAGATATGGTATAGAAAAAATTCATTTACAAGAATGTTCATTGCACTAAACTGAATAAAAGAGTTCAGCAAAGTAGCAGGATACAAGATCAATATATAAATCACAAATTATAATCAATGACATCAGTGACACAAGAGTAATAATTGTTTCATATAAATGGACAGATTCTAAAAATGTTTGGGGTAAATATTTGATAAAATATAGATATTTAAATACTATCAAAGTATCTCTCACCAGTTATTTTATTTAAAATTTTTAATTTATTTTTAATTGAAGGATAATTACTATACAGTGTTGAGTTGGTTTCTGCCCAACATCAACATAAATCAGCCATAGGTATACATATGTCGGGAGGGATTGGGGGCAGGAGAAGGGGACGACAAAGGATGAGATGGCTGGATGGCACTGCCGACTCGATGTACGTGAGTTTGAGTGAACTATGGGAGTTGGTGATGGACAGGGAGGCCTGGCGTGCTGCAATTCATGGGTCGGAAAGAGTCAGACACGACTGAGCGACTGAACTTGAACTGAACTGAATACATAATGTCGCCTCCGTCTTGAACCTCCTGGCTTCTTCCTTCCCCATTGCACTCCCTCTAGGTTATTACAGAGCCCCGATTTGAGTTCCCCCAGTTGGGGAAGGCAACAGCACCCCACTCCAGTACTCTTGCCTGGAAAATCCTATGGGCGGAGGAGCCTGGTAGGCTGCAGTCCATGAGGTCCCTAAGAGCCAGACACGACTGAGGGACTTCACTTTCACTTTTCACTTTCATGCATTGGAGAAGGAAATGGCAACCCACTCCAGTGTTCTTGCTTGGAGAATCCTAGGGATGGGAGAGCCCGGTGGGCTGCCGTCTATGGGGTCGCACAGAGTAGGACACGACTAAGTGACTTAGTTAAATAGCAAGTTCCTATCGGCTATCTGTTTTACATATGGTAATATATGTTTCCATGTTAAAAAAAAAAAAAGTAAATAGGCAATGGACAACCCTGGCAGACATCACCTAAATCAGGCAGTCAAAGTTGTATCACCAGGAATAGGACAAGTAATTATATACACTATGAAACTGAATATCAAATTCTAAGAAGGATATAGTACCACCTTCCCTCGTGGCTCAGATGGTTAAAAAATCTGCCTCCAATGCTGAAGACCCAGGTTCGATCTCTGGGTAGGGAAGATCCCCTGGAGAAGGGAATGGCTACCCACTCCAATAGTCTTGCCTGGAGAATTCCACGGACAGAGAAGCCTGGCGAGCTACAGTCCGTGGGGTCACAAAGAGNGAATCCCAGGGATGGTGGAGCTTGGTGGGCTGCCGTCTATGGGGTCACACAGAGTCGGACATGACTGAAGTGACTTAGCAGCAGCAGCAGCACATTCCAGTTTGATGGTAACTATAAATTGGCATAATTATTCTGGATGACAATTTAGTACTTACTACTGTGTAATTAATTTAAAATTAAAATGAACATAGCCTTTCATTCAATAACTTTGTATATGAACTTAGCCTAAGAAAATAAAGATATGATATAGGAAAAATTCATTTATAAGAATGTTCATTGCACTAAACTGAATAAAAGAGTTCAGCAAAGTAGCAGGATACAAGATCAATATATAAATCACAAATTATAATCAATGACATCAGTGACACCAGAGTAATAATTGTTTCATATAAATGGACAGATTCCAAAAATGTTTGGGGTAAATATTTGATAAAATATAGATATTTAAATACTATCAAAGTATCTCTCACCAGTTATTTTATTTAAAAATTTTTATTTATTTTTAATTGAAGGATAATTGCTATACAGTATTGAGTTGGTTTCTGCCCAGCATCAACATAAATCAGCCATAGGTATACATATGTCGGGAGGGATTGGGGGCAGAAGGAGAAGGGGACGACAAAGGATGAGATGGCTGGATGGCACTGCCGACTCGATGGACGTGAGTTTGAGTGAACTCTGGGAGTTGGTGATGGACAGGGAGGCCTGGCGTGCTGCAATTCATGGGTCAGAAAGAGTCAGACATGACTGAGTGACTGAACTGAAGTGAACTGAATACATAATGTCGCCTCCGTCTTGAACCTCCCTGCTTCTTCCCTCCCCATTGCACTGCCTTTAGGTTGTTACAGAGCCCCGATTTGAGTTCCCCCAGTTGGAGAAGGCAACAGCACCCCACTTCAGTACTCTTGCCTGGAAAATCCCATGGGCGGAGGAGCCTGGTAGGCTGCAGTCCATGGGGTCGCTAAGAGCCGGACACGACTGAGGGACTTCACTTTCACTTTTCACTTTCATGCATTGGAGAAGGAAATGGCAACCCACTCCAGTGTTCTTGCCTGGAGAATCCCAGGGATGGGAGAGCCCGGTGGGCTGCCGTCTATGGGGTCGCACAGAGTCGGACACGACTAAGCGACTTAGCAGCAGCAGCAGCAGCAGTTAAATAGCAAATTCCTATTGGCTATCTGTTTTACATATGGTAATATATGTTTCCATGTTAAAAAAAAAAAAAAAAAAGTAAATAGGCAATGGACAACCCTGGCAGACATCACCTAAACCAGGCAGTCAAAGTTGTATCAAAGGAATAGGACAAGTAATTATATACACTATGAAACTGAATATCAAATTCTAAGAAGGATATAGTACCACCTTCCCTCCTGGCTCAGGTGGTAAAAAAGATCTGCCTCCAGTGCTGAAGACCCAGGTTCAATCTCTGGGTAGGGAAGATCCCCTGGAGAAGGGAATGGCTACCCACTCCAATATTCTTGCCTGGAGAATTCCATGGACAGAGAAGCCTGGCGAGCTACAGTCCGTGGGGTCACAAAGAATTGGACATGACTGAGCGACTAACACTTTCACTTCACTTTCTATGGGATCCCTACAAAAATGCTAAATCACATCTAGTTGAGAAGAAACAGTAGAAAAATCTGAATTGAGGGACACTGTACAAAAACCATTGGCTCTTAAAAAACCTCATTGTGAAAGACAAATAAACCTGAAGAATGGTCATAGATAGGAGACCAAAAAAAAAAAAAAAAA
>SJYX01000500.1:113473-123916 GCA_006410675.1 Oreotragus oreotragus
AGGAGATCCAACCAGTCCATCCTAAAGGAGAACAGTCCTGGATGTTCATTGGAAGGACTGATGCTGAGGCTGAAACTCCAATACTTTGGCCATCTCATGTGAAGAGTTGACTCATTGGAAAAGGCTCTGATGCTGGCAGGGATTGGGGGCAGGAAGAGAATGAGATGACAGAGGATGAGATGGCTGAATGGCATCCCTGACTCAATGGACATGAGTTTTAGTGAACTCAGGGAGTTGGTGATGGACAGGGAGGCCTGGTGTTCTGTGATTCATGGGGTCGCAAAGAGTTGAACATGACTGAGCAACTGAACTGAACTGAGGTCACTTTGTGCAGTATGAACCCTACAGTGTTCAGATATGTGGTCTCTATGTAGTTGAATACACTGCTACTTAGAAATATTACAGAGATGGTGAGAGAGACTAAACGTGAAGATATGTATGTGTGTGGATGTATACGCACCTACACCCACACCCACATGTATGTATCTCACCATGCTTCTCTGTGCATCTGGAATTGCCTGGTGCTTAGCCTTCTCTAAATTGTTCTGCCTCTTAAATGCCTTATCTCTCCTTTGCCCCATCTCTCTTTGGGTTTCAATTCCCTCAATGAATTCTATTCTTCATTGGGTTCCATCCCTCACCTTCAGAAGTAAGTTTGCTGGACCACTAAAGGGGTTTCACCTTGGGGTCTACAATGAGCCAGCCTCTACTGATGGACTGTTGAGGACTTTGTAGACCTTGGCTGCACCTCCAGTATAGGCTTTGCTACTTCCATTTAGAAATGTTCTTCTTAAGCTGAAATGGCTCACTTTTTTTCTACTGTAATTTGTTTCTGCTTGTCAAACTCCTATGCTTTATTCCATGTTTTATGTTTTACTGAAACTGTTTTGTTCAAATATAACTTGCTGTGATATTTTTTTTTCCTCTTTTCTCTGAAATACATTTAAAACAAGCTCTCCTTGAATCCTCAGCTTGGGTCTTATATTTCTATCTCCCTCATCAGCTCCTAATATAAGACTGTGCATTCAATGGGTAATGAGTTTTAAAATTTGTTGATTAATATTAGTGTTAATTTTCCTTTGATGATGACTTATGGCATCTTCAACAGAATTCTTATTCTGAGATGTTCACATTACAATGTACAAACCCTCTCATCTTGCATAAATTTTCTCCTTGAATACCTGGGTATGGTTCATGCTGTTTCAAAGAGTATATTTAATTAGTAATTTTGATTACTTTGCTCATGCAGATAGCTTTGATTCAGGAATCCAGTCTATTCATTCCAAAGATGATGGGATGTGGAAACTATTCCATCCATGCCTCTGCCATCACAAAGGGCAGTGCCCTAAAATACCAGTTAACTTGACTTGGGTTTAGCAACGTGATGTAACATCTTTCCAACTGGGTTTAGATCTCAATGGCTTGGGTACCATTTTAACATAAATGGTGTGCACTAGTAAAGGACTGATTTTCTGAGAGAACATGTTTCTTCAGTGGTCAGGCCTTCATAATCTCAGGAGATAAGAGAGAAGAATGCTGACCCCTAGTGAGAATTAATGCAGACGGCGAATTTTGCTCTGTTTTCTAGGTCCCACACTATACATATGAGTAATTCTTATTCATTTCCTTCTACTCCAAACATCTACTTATAGTAACAACAATAAATCAATACTCAAAAATTACTAGAATATGTACCTAGTGATTTTTTTATAAGTAAAATAGTTTAAGCATGCAAAAAATATCACCACATTAATTGAGAGAGACACATGTATCCCAATGTTGATTGCAGCACTGTTTACAAAAGCTAGGACATGGAAGCAACCTAGATGGCCACTGGCAGATGAATGGATAAGGAAGGGAAGTAGTGGTACATACTGACACAATGGAATATTACTCTGCTATAAAAAGGAACACATTTGAGTCAATTCTAGTGAGGTGGATGAAACGGAAGCTTACCCTACAGAGTGAAGTAAGTCAGAAAGAGAAACACAAATACTGCAAATTAACGCATATATACGGAATTTAGAAAGACAGAAATGATGATCCTGTATGCAAGGCAGTAAAAGAGACACAGATGTAAAGAACAGGCTTTTGAGATCTGTGGGAGAAGGCGAGGGTGGGATGATTTGAGAGAATAGCATTGAAACATGTGTATTACCACGTGTAAACAGATGACCAGGGGAAGTTTGATGCATGAAGCAGGGCACTGAAAGCTGGTGCTCTGGGGCAACCCAGAGGGACGGCGGGGAGGGAAGCGGGAAGGGGGTCAGGTCTGGGGGACACATGTGCACCCGTGGCTGATTCACGTCAGTGTATGGCAAAACCCACCACAACAATGTAAAGCAATTATCCTCCAATTAAAATAAAGTAACTAATTAAGAAAATATCACCACATTAAAAACCTATATGGGGCAAGGCATCATTTTAAAAACAACCACCTGAGAGAAAACAAAATATACAAATCAGTAATAGGTCAAAACTCAAAATAAACAGACATTTATTATAATTTTATAGAAAATAAATAAACCTACCTACAGACTAATGGACAAAATGCAAGAACAAATAGCTTAGGAAGAAATTCACATGAGTAATACATTTTGAAATTTATTGTTTCATGTTTGTACTTGCAAGTAACCACAAAGTACAAATAGATACTAATGACTTCTTAGGAATGAGGCCTATCAGATTATTCCTTTATACAGAACTGGAACAAATATAAAAGGGGTAACAAAACTCAGTATTGCTGAAGGTGATCAGAAGTGGATCTTAAGTTGTTAGAAATATAAATTGGTCTAGTCATCTGAATGGAAGTTTGGTGATTCATTATTCAACACATAATTACTCTTTGTATACAAATTAGCTTTAAGATGAACATACTCTAAAACAGGCACTGAACTTCTAAGAATGTAAACTAAGGAAAAAAGGTTTTATAAAAATTGTATGTGTAAGAATAATTGCTACAGGAAAGTAAAATAATAACAAAAGTTAGAAAAGTTGCAAGATATATCAGAATATATAACAAATTATGTTTTCACTGACCAGCAAAAAGTAATTCAAAAATATAATTTTAGAATTTGCTAAAGTATAAAAAATAAAGTCTAAAATATGATCCTTNTATGTGTAAGAATAATTGCTACAGGAAATTAAAATAATAACAAAAGTTAGAAAAGTTGCAAGATATATCAGAATATATAACAAATTATGTTTTCACTGACCAGCAAAAAGTAATTCAAAAATATAATTTTAGAATTTGCTAAAGTATAAAAAATAAAGTCTAAAATATGATCCTAGTGTAAAATTTTTTGGCAAAAGAGAAGACTTTATTGAAATACATTATAAAGTACCAAAATAAGTAGAGTTATACTGTATTTATGGATGAATAAAAAGAAAAATTATCATTAAATTTGTCACTCCTTCACAAATTAATGAAAATATCTTGTGAAATTTTCATCACAATTCTGAAGATGTTTTGTCTTTCTTCATTTTCATTTGTGGGACATGACAAACTGACTCTAAAATTTATTAAAAAAAGAGCAGAGATCTAGTAATTGTTAAAACAATCTTAGGGAGCAGAACAAAATCATGGAACCTGTATGATTAGATAGTGCAACTGATTTTACCCCTACGGTAATGAAGGCAGCAGGATAGTCTCACAGGGACAAATGGACAATGAAAATGATCATCAGTCCAACTACAGAAGTACACATATGTGGAAATTCAGTTATGACTGAGTAGGTATTTTAGATTAGTGGCGAAAGTGAAATATTTGATTATGATAAGGAGACAACTGTTATCCACTTGGAAAAAATGAAGTTGTATAAAAATTATCTCTAGGTTGAATAAAGGCCTTAACTTTTTAAAAACTTCTTACTTTATATTGGTATATAGCCAATTAACAATGCAATCTTTTCAGGCACACAGCAAAGTCATTGGGCCATGCATATACATGTATCCATTCTGCCCCAAACTCCCTTAACTTCTGAAGGAAAGCAAAATTTTACAACTTTCTAAAGAAAACTGAAAAGAACAGATTTCTGAATTTATAAATGGTTGAGAAGTCTTGAAATTATGAAAAGTGCAAACAATACAATGTTGCAGAAATGCAGTTATATTAAAAATAAAACACTTTCTAATTAAATGACAGTATTAAAGGCAAACAGGAAAACAATTTATTCAGGAAAGATGCAACTCATTTAATAATAGTGCATTAGTAACCAGGATATGTGAAGAACACTTACAGATCCTAATGAAAAGAAATTGAAAATAGAAAAATAGTTTTAAAATAAAAACAGAAAATTCATAGAAAAGAAAATACAAATGAGCAACATAAAAAGATGCTCATGATCATTACTAAGCAAGAAATACACATTAAAACTGCAATAGTATACCAATTCATATGCATCAAATGGCAGTTACTTTAAGTCCAGTAACAACTTGCAGAAAGGGTGATTCTTATATTAATATATCATAAGTAGAACTAGAAATTGATAGGAGGAAATTAGAGTGATGGACATGATCCAAAACACAACAGCCCCACTGGTAGGGGCTTAACTTAGAGAATCTCTCCAACATACATGAAAGCAGCCAAAAATCTCCATAGCTACAATATTTATACAGCAAAGAGAGCAAACAATCTAAGTGCTCATCTAAAAAAAGAGGAAGGGTAAAATCAAGCTCTCAAGCTGTACTCATAGTTGGATACTATACATTGTAGAAAGAAACCTTAGCTACACAAATCAGCTTGAATAGCTCACAAAGTCATGTTTAAAGAAGAAAGAAAGTTACAGATGAGTCACTCAAGTATGATGCCATGACTATAAAGCTGAAACCACACAACTGTTTTATCCATATAGATATAGATACAGATATGGATATAGATATATAGTGTCAGGGTTATGGAGATGGAGTAAAGCATGAAGGAATATCTTAAAAACATGCTTTAAACCAGATTGTGTGTAGTCATCAATAACATTTGGGAGGAAAAAGGTAGTGTTGGGCAGAGCAAGGGGTAGGGATGGAGGCAGGAGGGTGCCAAGAAGGAAAGGCAGGAGTCCTCAAGAAAGGCACCCTTCAGAAAAAAACAAGTGGGGAAGGACAAGAGGATTTTCCCTCCCTGCCTTCATTTCTGAGCAGCCATATTCCTTGGTGGTCACAGATGGCCTGAGCCACATGGAGGAAACTGCCAGTCATCACCCGTCACAGGAACCACATGGGTGGAAGGAAGCAGTCTTCTCATGCCCAGGTACTGTCTCACATCTGAGGGCAGAGTGCAAGGCTGGGATAAAAGGGCACTGGGGCCAGAGCACCTCCATCCACTCCTCTCCTGGGCTGCTGACAACGCTGTGCTGCATATGCACTGGTGAGTGTCCACTGGGAACGGGAGCCGGGCTTTCTACAGAAGATGCTCAGACCAGAGGGGAGGACACGTGGAGGCTTTGCAATGTGTCCACATGCCTGTGTGTGTATGTTGAGATGGGGAGGGTGAGAAGAGGACGAGACTGGTCTTTTTTTAGAAAAATAACAAGTCTTGGGAAGGCTGAGGGAAGGGGCAATGAGGAGGCTGGGAACCTGGGTAGGAGGAGTTGTGGATTTGTGCCTGAGTGCTCTAGAGAAATCCAATTGACGTGTTTCATGGTCAGTGATCTGAAGGATTTGCAGTATTGATCGTCATGCTAACCTATGCCGCTAAGTCGCTTCAGTCGTGTCCNCAAGGCTGGGATAAAAGGGCACTGGGGCCAGAGCACCTCCATCCACTCCTCTCCTGGGCTGCTGACAATGCTGTGCTGCGTATGCACTGGTGAGTGTCCACTGGGAACGGGAGCAGGGCTTTCTACAGAAGATGCTCAGACCAGAGGGGAGGACACGTGGAGGCTTTGCAATGTGTCCACATGCCTGTGTGTGTATGTTGAGATGGGGAGGGTGAGAAGAGGACGAGACTGGTCTTTTTTTAGCAAAATAACAAGTCTTGGGAAGGCTGAGGGAAGGGGCAATGAGGAGGCTGGGAACCTGGGTAGGAGGAGTTGTGGATTTGTGCCTGAGTGCTCTAGAGAAACCCAGTTGACGTGTTTCATGGTCAGTGATCTGAAGGATTTGCAGTATTGATCATCATGCTAACCTATGCTGCTAAGTCGCTTCAGTCGTGTCCGACTCTGGGCGACCCGATAGATGGCAGCCCATCAGGCTCCACCATCCCTGGGATTCTCCAGGCAAGAACACTGGAGCGGGTTGCCATTTCCTTCTCCAAAGTATGAAAGGGAAAACTGAAAGTGAAGTCGCTCAGTCGTGTCCGACTCGTAGCGACCCCATGGACTGCAGCCCACCAGGCTCCTCCGTCCGTGGGATTTTCCAGGCAAGAGTACTGGAGTGGGGTGCCATTGCCTTCTCCGATGCTAACCTATAGCTGTGTTCAAAAAGGGACACTCCTCTCTGAAAACATAACTGTCCTCCTGGAAAACCAGAGATGGTGACAGCAGTGCTCAGCCAGGAGAGAGGAAACCAGAACTGACTGACTCTTTTAAACTCTCAGATTAGTGGGTCAACAGAAGTGAAGCGGCAAACCCCAAAGCTTGGTGCTGAGGTATTAGTTTGTGGTGAGTGTCTGTGGAGAATGCAGGGCATTGGATTAGCGCAAGGGCCTGCATGAACGTCCCAGCTTATATTAATTAAAAAGCTACTTCTGGGCAATCTCCAACATCCTTTGAGACTGTGAACATCTGTGTTCCTATAGGACAAGAATATCTAGGAAATTTTCCAAGAGGGAATAATTATTTTCCCTAAAGATATGACTTCATTTCTAGACTGCTTCTCAGATTTTTTTCATGATTTTCACAGTNTTATATTAATTAAAAAGCTACTTCTGGGCAATCTCCAACATCCTTTGAGACTGTGAACATCTGTGTTCCTATAGGACAAGAATATCTAGGAAATTTTCCAAGAGGGAATAATTATTTTCCCTAAAGATATGACTTCATTTCTAGACTGCTTCTCAGATTTTTTTCATGATTTTCACAGTATAATTATAGTAGATCTCCTACATACTGGATGCTTGGGTTTAAGAACATTTTCTTATTATTTGGTCTCAGTTTTTCTAATCATAAAGCAGGAGAACATTTGATTCAGGGGGCTCCGGGTGCTGTGGAGGGGGGAGTGGTCAGTCCTCTGGAGGCGGCTGCTGCTGAAGTGGATGCTGAGCCAAGAAGAGCCGACCTGGGACAACAGATGGACAGACACGTCCTCCTTCTCCTGCCCCTCCTGCTGGGCCTGTCCCAGTTGCCGGGGGTCTGGGTGAGGCCTTTGAGCTCTGGTCCAGGGAGTACTTTTCCTTGGGTCCAGGAGCCCCAAACTCCCTCCCAAATCCACTTATTCATCTCCTTTCATATGTGTGGAATCTCTGAGAACCCGAAATACGACCCCGTGTCCCTCTGCAGCTTCTCTTGAGGCCTTTGAACTCTGGTCCAGGGAGTACTTTTCCTTGGGTCCAGGAGCCCCAAACTCCCTCCCAAATCCACTTATTCATCTCCTTTCATATGTGTGGAATCTCTGAGAACCCGAAATACGACCCCGTGTCCCTCTGCAGCTTCTCTTTTTGCATAAACCAGCCTGATGTGAAACAATAAAGCTGGAAGTCTGCATTCCTTCTTGTCTGAGATGATATTTTTATCCCTACATCATCTTTCGCATACTCTGTACTCAACTTCTGGTTCCCCTAAGGCCTCAGTATGTACAGACCTGATTCAAATTTGCCACTTGTGCCACTAATGCCCTTTATAGCAAAACAAAAAATGTATTGATTCAGAGTCTAATNTCTGTACTCAACTTCTGGTTCCCCTAAGGCCTCAGTATGTACAGACCTGGTTCAAATTTGCCACTTGTGCCACTAATGCCCTTTATAGCAAAACAAAAAATGTATTGATTCAGAGTCTAATCCAGGATCCACATCTGCATTTAGTTGCCATGATTCTTCAATCTCCTCCTACCTGTGACAGCCCTTAGGTTTTTTGTCCTTCATGTCCTGGGATATTTAAGGAGCTCTTGGTTTAGTGGACAAACCCTCAGTTGGGGTTTGTCTGGGGGTCTTCTTAACTAGATGTGATTATGCAATTATGTAAGGGATCCCACAGAAGTGATGCTATGTGTGTAGCACATGAGAGCCTGATATCATGCCTCACATGATGTGTAACTGATTCATTCCTGGGATTCTGAAAATTGGAATGCAAATATTTAGAAAGATTCTGAAAAGGCAAAACATTGAATTTCTAGGTTCAGATCTATTATTATCGTTGTTTGTAGTAGAAGCAGACCTTTCTACCCCATCTGAGTAAATTAAACCTGTATTGTCCCAGGAAATGGTAATGACCTCGCCATAATAAGTATCCTTTGGAGAAACTACTGGTTCTCACCTGTACCACCCCATTATCTTCCTTTACTCCTAGATAAGTGGACTGAAATCCCAGTAGACCTCAAAAGGCGAAAAATAAAGTATGACCCACAAGCAAGTGTACTACACTCCACAAAAACTACATGATGTTTTCTGATTTATATACATACAAACCCAGGGCATATGTGTGTAACGGATATTACTGTTGCTACTGGGCCGGGGTAATCGTGGAAAGGACTTAAAGTTGTACCAGGCCAAATTTATGGATTTATAAAGTATGACCCACAAGCAAGTGTACTACACTCCACAAGAACTACATGATGTTTTCTGATTTATATACATACAAACCCAGGGCATATGTGTGTAACGGATATTACTGTTGCTACTGGGCCGGGGTAATTGTGGAAAGGACTTAAAATTGTACCAGGCCAAATTTATGGATTTAGATCAGCCAGGTAGATATTCTAGGTTTAACATTGTAACTTTGGGGGTTAAAAAGGGCTCTAACAAATGGTTGATTGGCTATAGCATGAAGCAAAGGCAGTCTCCACTAAATAAAGATGAAACACCAGAACTGCCTTGGTTTACTGCTGAGGAAGGGATCTGGAGGCTTGGTGTTATTGGAGTCTAGGATGAAGTTGTCATTTAAGATCTGCTTACCCATCCCAGAAGGGTCCAGAGGATTCACCTTTTACAATGACCAGGAGAAATCAATTGTAAGGGGGAGCACTGACATCCTTGAAGAGTTCTGCGATGGTTCTTCTCTATTAGCCAAAAACTACAATGCAATCTGATGTCACCAAAATGAGAAACCTAAACACAATAGGGATAATTGGACCCCAGGACAGCAGGAGCAAGTGTCAACACTTAGTCACCAATAGCAAAGTGGGTGTGGCTACTGTAATGCGTGACAGGGTCAATGCCGCAGTCAGCGTGTTCTGACCACCAGAGAGCTCTGTCTCTGCTAGTTAATCTCTGTGTACTTAGAAGTGAAGTAAATGTCAAGTCTACTAAATTTGCACTTGATATATGTAAATTAAAGAGTTCTAAGTCAAATGAACAAAACTGAATCATAAAAAGAGAGAATCAGTTTCTGCCAATCAATTTCTAGTCTTGAGCTTGTTTATAAAACCCAGAACTCTTTGAATGAAGGAGAGGTCAGTTCCCTTTTGAAAACCCTGATACCCTGCTCAAGAGGTTGTCAGTCTTTCCCCCAATCTTCCTCAAAGGGACCTGCAATTTTTAACCACGGTAACTGTGGATACACATGGGTTCAGCAGCATGAATTTTCACTCACCATGACCGACATGCCTATAAAGATCAACACTGAGTTCAAGTAAGACACTATCACTAGGGTTGATGAGCCAGCTACCTGGAAGCAGGTTGACTATATCAGGACACATCATGAAATGGCAATGTTCTGTTCTTACTGGTATAAAGACTTTCTCTGAATCAAGGCAAATTGGAAGTGGTCAAACAGGAGATGACAAAAGTGATGTCAACATTCTAGGAATCAGTGAACTAAGATGGACTGGAATTGGGTGAATTTAACCCAGATGACCATTATATCTGCTACTGTGAGCAGGAAACCCTTAGAAGAAATGGAGTAGCCATCATAGTCAACAAAAGAGTCCAAAATGCAGTACTTGGATGCCATCTCAAAAATGACAGAACGATCTCTGTTCATTTCCAAGGCAAACCATTCAATATCATGATAATCCAAGTCTACGCCCCGACTAGTAATGCTGAAGAAACTCAAGTTGAACAGTTCTATGAAGACCTACAAGACCTTCTAGAACTAACTCTCAAAAAAGATGTCCTTTTCATTATAGGGGACTGGAATGGAAAAGTAGGAGGTTAAGAAACCCGTGGCAGATTCATGTCAATGTATGCCAAAACCAATAGAGTACTGTAAAGTAAAATAAAGTAAAATGGAAGCTCTAAAAAATAATAATAATAAAATAAAATAAATTAATTAAAAAAAAAAGAAACACCTGGAACAACAAGGCACATTTGGCCTTGGAATACAGAATGAAGCAGGACAAAGGCTAATAGAGTTCTGCCAA
>SJYX01000500.1:126971-152459 GCA_006410675.1 Oreotragus oreotragus
GTCCCCTTCTCCTCCTGCCCCCAATCCCTCCCAGCATCAAAGTCTTTTCCAACGAGTCAACTCTTCACATGAGGTGGCCAAAGTACTGGAGTTTCAGCTTTAGCATCATTCCTTCCAAAGAAATCCCAGGGTTGATCCTTAATTACATGAACTTTAAAAATATCTATATATCTTCATATATATATTACACAATATACATATACATGTATATACTTATATACACACATATATATGTATATACATTATATATATAACATATATATATATATACACACAGTGCTAGTGTTAAGTTGCTCAGTCCTGTCTGACTCTTTGTGACCCCATGAGTTGTAGCCTGGCAGACTTCTCTGTCCATGGGATTTTCCAGACAAGAATACTGGAGCAGGTTGCCATTTCCTCCTCCAGGGGATCTTCTCAACCTAGGGATTGAACCTGAGTCTCTTGCATCTCCTGTATTGGAAGGTAGATTCTTTACCACTGCATCAATATACATACATGTGTGTATAAAATCATATTTTTTTCTGTTTCTCTGGAGAACACTGACA
This sequence comes from Oreotragus oreotragus, assembly GCA_006410675.1. NCBI lineage: Eukaryota > Metazoa > Chordata > Mammalia > Artiodactyla > Bovidae > Oreotragus > Oreotragus oreotragus. The sequence goes on from SJYX01000500.1 coordinate 127,517, forward strand.
AATACAGCAAGTAAAACAAAGCAATGGGTCTGCTTATGGAATTCACTCTTCCTACCATGTTCCACATCATCCTCAAGCAGCTGGCTTGATCAAACTGCAGAATGGCCTTTTGAAGACCTACTTACAGAACCAGGATAGTGGCAATTCCTTTCAGGGTTGGGACAAGGCTCTTTAGGAGGCTGCATATGCTCAAAATCAGCAAACAATATTATGATTCTCTTTCTTCTATAACCAGACTATATAGGTCCAGGAATCAAAGTTGGAAATAGAGTGACACCACACACACTATTACCCTTAGAGATTTACTAGCAAAATTTTTGCTTCCTGTCCCTGTGATCTTATGCTGGTCAAGAGGTCTTAGTTCCTGAGAGAGGAATGCTTCCACCAGGACTCACAATAATTCCATTGAACTGGAAGTTAAGACTGCCACCCAGCCACTTTGGCATCCTTATACCTTTGAATCAAATGACAAAGAAGGGTGTTAATGCACTTGATGGAGTGACTGAGTCTGATTGCCATTAGGAAGTTGGAATACTACTTCAGAATGGATGTAGTGAAGAATATATATGAACTATGACAGATGACTTAGGGCATATCTTATTACTACCATACCCTTTGATGACAGATAATGTAAAACTACAACAGTCTACTTCAGATAGGAGTACTAATGGTCCAGACTCTTCAGGAACTAATGTTGGTCACCCCATTAGGTAAAAAAGAACCACAATCAGGACTTTAATTATTACTAGTATATCTTCCATATTTTGTTATGAATATGTATGTATGCATGTGTATCTATAATGTCTTTGTTTTATTCCCTTTCTAATCTTGCTCACATAACATAAGATGTATTGAGTAATGCATTGAGACATTATCCAACTTTATATCACAATATTAATGTTAAGGCTATCAGGGAGAAGAATAAACATCACACAAAGAACTTGTATCCTCTTTTGGGGAAAGGGTTCGTGCATTTTCTGTTGTACACAGCATAGTTGTGCATAGTGTTATCTGGAAATGTGACTTTGTCATTGTCTTTATTTGGAGAATAAATATGGTGTATGGAGATGTGTACAGGTGCCAAGCTGACAAGGGGTAAACTGTGATGGTTACCTTTATGTGTTAACTTGGTGAAGCCATGGTACCCAGACTTTACCCAGGTAAGTCAAAAACCAGTCTAGATGTTGCTGTGAAGGTGTTTCTTTGCATGTGATTAACATGTAAATCATAAAAGGTTCATATAGTCAAAGCTATAGTTTTTCTAGTAGTCATGTATGGATGTGAAAATTGGACCATAATGAAATCTGAGCCCTGAAGAATTGATGCCTTTGAACTGTGGTATTGGAGAAGACTCTTGAGAGTCCCTTGGACTTCAAGAAGATGAAACCAGTCAATCCTAAAGGAAATCAACTCTGAATATTCATTGGAAGGACTGATGCTGAAGCTGAAGCTCCAATCTTTTGGCCACCTGATGCAAAGAACTGACTCACTGTAAAAGACCCTGCTGCTGGGAAAGATTGAACGCAGGAGGAGAAGGGGATGACAGAGGATGACATGGTTGGGTGGCATCATCGACTCAATGGACATGAATTTGAGCAAGCTCCAGGAGATGGTGAAGCACAGGGAAGCTTGGCGTGCTGCAGTCTATGGGGCTGCAAAGAGTTAAATGTGACTGAGTGACTGATCAACAATGTGTAAACCAGTAGATTTCGAGTAAATAGATAACCCTCTAGAGTGTGAGTGATTTCATCCTATCAATGGAAAGCTTTAAAAGAAAAGGCTAGCACTCTAAAAGAAGAGGGAATTCTGTCTACAGACAGCCCTCAGAATGCAGGCTCTAACATCAACTCTTTCATGAAACTTCAACCTGTGCTTACTCTAGAGATACCAAACTTACACGCCCCCACAACTGTGGGAGCCAATACCTTGGAATAAATCTCATCACATGCATGCTCATGCCCTATGGGCTCTCTTTCTCTGAAGATTCCTGACTAACACAATTGTGTGAATATGTATGTATACGAGAAATGAGGGAGCTCTGTGTTCTTGTCCATTGTGGTTTTATATGTTTTTAGACCTATGAGATAAATTTATACATTAAGTAAAGCAATTCCTTATCAGGTACGTATTGTAATTTTTTGGAGTGGGAAGTCAAGTGGGCCTTAAGAAGCATTACTACAAAGCTAGTGGATTTGATGGAATTCCAGCTGAGCTATTTAAAATCCTAAAAGATGATGCTATTAAAGTGCTGCACTCAATATGCCAGCTAATTTGGAAAACTCAGCAATGGACAGAGGCCTTAAAAAGGATTTCATTCCAATCCCAAAGAAGGGAAATGCCAAAGAATGTTCAAACTACTGTACAGCTGTGCTCATTTCACATGCTAGCAAGGTCATGCTTAAAATCCTTCAAGCTAGGCTTTAGCAGTATATCAACCGAGAGCTTTCAGGTGTTCAAGCTAGATTTAGAAAAGGCAGAGGAACCAGAAATCAAATTAACAACATCCACTGGATCATAGAAAAACCAAGACAATTCCAGAAAAACATCTACTTCTGCTTCATTGCCTATGCTATGGCCTGACTGTGTGGATCACAACAAACAGTGGAAAATTCTTAAAGATATGGGAATACCAGACCACCTTGCCTGTATCAGGAGAAACTTGTATGCAGGTCAAGAAGCAATGGAACTGGACTGGAAACCTTGTCATGAAACAGTGGACTGGTTCAAAATTGGGAAGAAGTACATCAAGGCTGTGTATTATCACCCTGCTGATTTAACTTACATGCAGAGTACATCATGCGAAAGGCCAGGCTGGTTGAATCACAAGCTGGCATCAAGATTGCAGAGAGAAATAGCAACAACCTCAGATATTTAAATGATACAATCCTAATGGCAGAAAGCGAGGAGGAACTAAATAGTCTTTTGATGAATGTGAAAAAAGAAAAAAAAAAGCTGACTTTAAAAACTAAGATCATGGCATCTGGTCCTATCATTTCATGGCAAATAGAGAGGGAAAAAATGGAAACTGTGATGGACTTACTTTATTTTCTTGGGCTCCAAAATCACTGTGGATGGTGACTACAGCCATAAAATTAAAAGATGTTTCCTTCTTGGAAGAAAAGCTATAATGAACATAGATAGCATATTAAAAAGCAGAGATGTCACTTTGCCCACAAATTCTGTATAGTCAAAGGTATGGTTTTTTCCAGTAGTCATGTACAGATATGAAAGCTAGACCATAAAGAAGGCAGGGAGCTGAAGAATTGACACTTTCGAATTGTGGTGCTGGAGAAGACACTTGAGAGTCCCTTGGACAGTAAGGAGATCAAACCTGTCAATCCTAAAGGAAATCAACCCTGAATGTTCATTGGAAGGACTGATGCTGAAGCTGAAACTCCAATACNGCTGAAGAATTGACACTTTCGAATTGTGGTGCTGGAGAAGACACTTGAGAGTCCCTTGGACAGTAAGGAGATCAAACCTGTCAATCCTAAAGGAAATCAACCCTGAATGTTCATTGGAAGGACTGATGCTGAAGCTGAAACTCCAATACTTTGGCCACCTGATATAAAAAGCCAACTCACTGGGAAAGACCCTGATGCTGGAAAGATTGAATGCAGGAGGAAAAGAGGATGACAGAGGAAGAGATGGTTGGATGGCATAACTGGCTCAATGGACATGAGTCTGAGCAAACTCTGGGAGATGGTTAAGGACAGGGAAGCCTGGCATGCTGCAGCCCATGGGGTTACAGAGTAGGACACAACTTAGTGACTGAACAACAACAAATCTTACCTGTGGTACTTTATGCTATATAAAAATTATTTTATGTAATTTATCAATTCTTTCCTTTGTATATTATGGATTTCATGCCACTCTTAAAATATCTTCACTCCCTTAATAATTAAACAATAAGCATTTAGAAATTATATTTCTTTAGATTTTTGATTACATTTATAACTTCAAAGGAAGATTTGCATGAAGGGAAAAGTGTTAATGTTCTACTTTGTAGCTCAAATAGAGGAGAGTGGGAGGGCAGAGAGGAAAATTAACTCAGCTTGAATTATTTCCCATTAGATCTCCTCCTCCTTGAGAAGATGCAAGAATGATTGTAAGAGTTATAGAACCCTTGGATGAATAGGTGACCTCAGAAAGCCTTTGGTAGTCAAAATGTTTATTTAATGAGGCCAAAGCCATTGACAGCTAATATCCAGGGCCAAAAAGTCAGTCCAAGTGATCCAATTGCAATCATGACTCTGACTCATCACCCAAGTCCAAGCAGATTGATATTTCAGATGCTGGCCTGCTTTGAGGCAGAGGTGTGGACCATATGACCTCTTCACCCCATTATTCTAGGTATCAGGAGCTGGATTCACAACCCATATCTGTGAGCCAATGCACAGATATTCCTGTCCACTCCCCCATAACTAAGCTCATTGGAACAACCTGGGCCAATGTCATAGCCAGGTGAGACAGGGGCAAATCTCTGCAGGGTGACGTGGCCATCACAGCTCACTGTTCCTATCTCAGTATGAGGTCTTCTAGGAGGAGGACCTGTCATAGCGAAGAGCTACTTATAAACTACACAGTGCTAATGCTAATGAAAGAATTCTTAAAAATCTACTAACTACATATGTGTGCATAACCTTGTCCCGGTTGCTGAAGGAGAATCAGAAATATAAGGCACAGGTTGTCAGATGGTCTGTTAAAATCTCATTTGTAAGATATGTCACATAAAGCATATGGAGTAAGTGAGGCTTGAACTCATCATCTCAGAAAGGAAAATATCATAGAACAAAGCAGAGAGGCAGAGTAAGGAAAGATATGTTTACCATACAGCCAATATAGTAAATCTCGGGAAGAAAAACAGAAATTGGAGTATTTATACAAAGTCATATTACAGAAAGCCTTGCATATCAGTCAAAAATTATAACTTCAATCCTGAACACAGTGTGGAGCCCTGAATGAGGCTTCCTTAAAGGGCAGACATAATGATTCCTAGAGTGTGGGATGGTGAGAAGAGAACATGCGTGTATCCCAGTGAAGACTGGAGTCAAGGAGAAATCCTAGCAGATGGGAGGCAGTGATTCATCAGCGGAAGCCATCCATCTTTTCATATCTGGTGCTGAGCATGATAAGGAGGGTAGATTCTGCACCTATATCTGTATCTGAGGCTATATCTGCATCTCTATCACTGTCTAAAATTTTATACCACAATTTAAAAAATATAGTCAATCTAAGTCAATCTAAAACCCCCTATGCCTGTGCACATATACACATTTCACCAGTTATTGGCTATCCTTATCCATTATGACCTTGATATAGATATTATTGACTCAATTCATATCTTATTCTACTCCAAAAATTATTCTGGACACTTCTGAAAAGAAGGTTTTCTTCCCATAATTAATCCTAGCTCTGATTTCCTTTCATCTGATTAATTTGTTTTTTTGTGTGTGTGTGTGTGATGTTGCCTTCTACACATGGAAGGCTCATCTGCTACCTACCAAACTGACATTAGTCCTTATCTTAATCTTGTAAAAATGTTCATATACAAACACCCTTGCAGGAACCCTTGGATTCTTGCAGGAACAAAGAAGTAACACTGGAGATTCCTACTGAACCCCAGACCTCCAGTTCTGTCAGGTCCTCCTGCTTCCTCCACCTGGGCACACGTTTCAGTAGGGTCCCAGCCCCTCTACACGCGCCCCAGGGCTGAGCCCTCTCAGTGTCTCTTCTTGCTGCTTTCTGGTCCACCAGCTCACAGGTTTCCCTGTGTAAAATTCTTGGAAAGCAAATTCTCATTCTACTATGTAAGGCAATGCAGATTTACTCCCTAGTTACTCAACAGGGATACTGTTTTATGAAAATGCACAAAAAAGCTCAGGTGAAAAAACTGGTCATTTAAGAATTCAGATGTATATATTCTAGAAAAGAGCTGTCTTTAAAAATAAATTTTCTCACTTTTAATTATCAATGGATAGGTAGCTCATTTGTGAGGATCCGATGTGTGCAGGTGCCACAGGAGTCACAGGTTTGATCCCTGGATTGGGAAGATCTGCTGGAGGAGAAAATGGCAACCTACTGCAGTATTCCTGCTGAGAGAATCCCATGGACAAAGGAGTCTGGTGGCCTACAGTCCATGGGATTGCAAAGAGTCAGACATGACTGAGCACGCATGCATGATGTGCTATGGGACCTTTTGCCGACATTTTACTTCTTTGATTTTGTTGACTCTCATGACATCATTGAGACTAATTTTTCTCAACCATTTTAAAGTTGAGGAAACAGAATGAGAAAGGTTGGGTGATTTTCATAAGATCACATAGCTGAGTGTCAGGACCAGGGGTTCTGTCCCAGATGGGTCTCACTCCCAATCCAGGCTTTTAACAGGAGCAGCACAGACAAGAACATCCACGATGGGCCTAGGGGGCTGGGACATAAGCAGAGGCCCTTGGAGGCTCCATGAGTCTTAGTTCAAAGCAGACCATCAGAGAACTAGGACAGGAGGGCTTGGGAGGCCAGTTCCCAGAGGAAGGTGTGAGGGATGGAAGCCGTAAGGAGAATGAGGGGCCCTGGTGCTGGGGACGCCCTGAGCCCCGTGGAGGGAGGCAAGGAGGAACTGCCAGTCATCACCTGTCACAGGAGCCTTGTGGGTGGCAGGAGGCGGTCCTCTCATGCCCAGGCCCTGTCTCACATCTGAGTGCAGAGGCCAAGGCCAGGATAAAAGGGCCTTGGGGCAGAGCACCTCCATCCACTCCTCTCCTGAGGTGCTGACGACTCTGTGCTGTGTGTGCACTGGTGAGTGTCCACTGGGAGTGGGATCAGGGCCTTCCACAGAGGATGCTCAGACCAGAGGGAAGGGCAGGGAGCAGGGCCTTGGGATGTGGCCCATATTATTAGAGAGAGGGAGACAAGCCCTGGAAGGACAGAAGGAACCAGGAGCAGGCAGGAAGACAGGGAGAATGATAGTAGTTTAGTGATGGCTAAGGACACTGGGAGGGACCCAAAGATCTGCAGCTTTGTGGAGGGGGGACTCCCAGGATGAAAGAAGGAAACCACTGGCTGTTCTGATATTCTGGAACAGGTCTCAGAAAGGGATTTTACCTTCTCGAGATACTGTATCCTCTGCCTGGTATGATTTGAGCAATTGTCAGAGTGAGGGGAGAATTAGAGGCACTCTGGGAGATATTATACACATGGGTAAGGATAGAGCCTGGGAATGCATTGTACACTTCTAGAGGTGGAAAAGCACAGGAAGTTTAATAATTTCTAGGCTAAGGGTGGTGTAAGAGGTGTTTCTGAGGCCATTATAGGTCAGGATCTGAGTCAAGGGAACTCTTATCGTTCTCCCTAACAAGGTGAGCCAGCCAGGAAATTCCTCAGATCCCTTTCTTATCTGAAGTTGTACATTCCCAAAACGTGAAATTATTTGGGGTGTTAACAGGACTTTTTTCCATAGAGAAAATATTTCAGTTCTAAGTTCATCTCTATAGAACAATTTCGTGTTTGAATGAGATAAGTGAAAATAATTGGTTTTTAAATATCATTTAATGTCAATTTTCAAATTGGTAAAATAGGTTATGACTGCTTCTTACTTTAAAAAGGATAAAATGAGGTTCAAAGGAGATGCTATGAGAGTAGTTGATAAGACATTAAAATAATAACAGAGGCAAGTTATTTAAACATACATGTTAGAAATGATGTTGAAAAGTCAGGAAGGGGCAGGGAGGTCTCTGCATGCTGGTCTGACCTGCCGTCTGTCTCTCCCTCAGCTCCTGAACACGCCCACTGAGATGTCCTGCCAGCAGAACCAGCAGCAGTGCCAGCCCCCTCCCAAGTGCGCCCCCAAGTGCCCCACCCCTAAATGCTCCCCAAAGTGCCCCCCGAAGTGCCCCCCAGTCTCCTCCTGCTGTGGGGTCAGCTCCGGGGGCTGCTGCGGCTCCAGTTCCGGGGGCTGCTGCAGCTCTGGGTCTGGGGGCTGCTGCCTGAGCCACCACAGGCGCCGCAGGTCCCACCACTGCAGACCCCAGAGGTCTGACTGCTGCAGCCAGCCCTCAGGGGGCTCTGGGTGCTGCGGAGGGGGGAGTGGTCAGTCCTCTGGAGGCGGCTGCTGCTGAAGATGTCCCTGAATCTACAAGATCCAACCTGGGGACAGCACACTGCTGAGGACATCATCTTTACCCTCCTTCACTGGTTGCAGAGCCTGAGAGGTCCTGTAGAAGAATCTGAACTTGCAAAGACAATGAACCCTCGCTGGGGTTCAGAAACTCAAATTTTCTTCTGAGTCCCCTTCTATGGCCTTGGATTCTATGTCTCCCCTCACTTCCCTAGGAAAACTTCCCTAAGTTACTCCTCGTGGTATTTTCTTAAAGGGTGCTCTCTGACTGATATAAAACAGTAAAATGAATCTGCTCAGCATCTTTGCCTTGAGTCACCTTTGTTCTCTACCCTGACCTCTCCCGCTGGTGGTCTTGAACCCCATGCACCAGAGAGGCACTCTGATGAAGAGGAGACAAATGCTCCTAACTCTTGTTTTTTCTTATATCATCAGGGCCCTGAAGTATCACTGATGGACCGAGTTTCAAGTGCTTTTTTTGTAAACATAATTTTCTGGGTTCTTGTCCACCCTAACCAGCCATTTCATGTTCCTCCATGTTCCTCTTCTCCCGTGTACGTGTTCTGCTACTCTTGACCCACCCCTTCTCCACATCCTTCCTCCACACATGCACATACTTGCATGAAAGAAAAAAAGAAGGAAAAATAAATGAACGAAGAAAAGAAAAGAGACAAATTCAACACATTTTGAAAGCCCATGGTTTTTATCCACCCCTTCTTCAATCAGTTTGGTTCCAGGCACTTGCATGCTGCATGCTCAGTTGCTTCTGTCACGCCCACCTCTTTGTAACCTCACGGGCTGCAGTCTGCCAGGTTCCTCTGTCCATGGAATTCTTCCCAACTCAAGGACTGAACCTGGGTCTCCTGCAATGCAGGCAGATTCTTTACCATCTGAGCCTGCTTTTATACTAACCTCTCAGCAAATCCTGCTTCTTTCTTCCTCTTTCAGTTTCATTAAATTCTCTACACCTTTTCCCCAAACATGCTCTCTATGTTGCATTTATGCACTTGTCACTCTACTTCTGAAAAACAGTGGCTTTCTACAGAATAATGCACACTCTTCTTAAGTACTGTGTTTAAAGCATGACAGAAAATATTGCCAACTTAATTTCTAAGGTTCACCATTCATACTGCTTCATGGAACCTTGTACTCCCGCCATACTGAACAACTCATCCTTACCAGATATAATTTAAACTTTTACATCTTGATGCCTATTAATCTGGGAAGCAGTAGAGACTACTATCTTTAGTTCAGTGTCCAGAATGTTTTAGTTCTCAATGAAGAGTAGTTTCTACTGTTATTTTATAAGTGCTTCCACTGTTACTACTATTGCTACTACTGCCATGATTACTATGACTATTACTGTTACTAGCAGCATTACCTGCTCTTTCCTCGATCTGAAGTACTCTTAAATTTCTTTTCCACCATCTGGACCCTTTCGAAGTTCTGTCCCTCCCTAAAGACCCACCCAAAATATCATCTTTCTAGGAAGACTCATCTTGTCATCTAAGAGTTTCCTCAAGCAGGTGTGATATTAAACAATCTATCTCTATGCTCTTATTAAGCAAGCTGTGATTATAGAATATAATATAATTTTTATTATATACTACTGTCTTTAAAATTTTACTCAGTGAAACGGTCTTCTGATGCCAGATGAAGACTTGGGAAGACTTAGTGACTTTATAGCTCTTCCCAAGTAATGTCGTTTTTAAATCACAAACCTGGTTTCTGTTTGGAAATTAGAATGTCCAGTCTGAGAAAGTCAAAATACCACACTTGATTTAATGGCTTCTATGTGCTGGCAGATCACAGAGCGAAAGGGAGCCCAGTCTTTCTACATGTGTCAGACTTGATATTTGTCCTTTTCTCCCAGTTCTCCAAATGCATTTACTGATCCCTGAATGAAGATTAGGGGAAAGGGATACAGTATTACATAGGGGTTCAATTTTCTTCCAATATTGAGTGCAACTAGAAGAATCTAATTTTATCCATTTGTGCAAATTTGAAATATTTATTATTAGATATCTCATATTTTTGCTGCTATCAAACATGGTTCTATTTTTAAATTCCATTTTCTGATTCTTGTACAATATTTGTGCTTTATAATATATAGTACCAGTCAATAAACAGTATGACAGCTTCAGTCAAAAAAAATCTGTTCATGCCTAAACATAGAACCATAAATAATTTTAATCACTGTTTATGTATTTTCATGTGTGTCAAAATTTATTACAGATATTAATATATTCCCAATTTCTCTTATAAATATCAGTTTATACCATTGAATATTCAGATTTTCACATTTGTGTGGTAAGACCCACAGAATAAAACTCCCAAATTGGAGTTGTTTAATCAAAATATATGTACATTATGAATTATTTTACTTATCAATAAATTAATCTGAATGAATTGACCCCCAACTTGCCTTTCTGAAAGGTAATACTTATGTTCCATTTATAGTGGCTTTTTCCCTCCACATTTACACTTAGTTTATCTTTGCCTCTTTGACATGAAGAAATGTACTTGACAGGAGAAGATAAAAGATGTTTTTTTTTTTTTTCCTAGTTTTTCATTCATTTGTGCATGCTAAATCACTTCAGTTGTGTCTGACTCTTTGCAACCCCCTGGTCTGTAACGCCCCCCAGGCTTCTCTTTCCATGGGACTCTCCAGGCAAGAAGACTGGAGAGGGTTGCTATTTCCTTCTTCAGGGGATCTTCCCAACCCAGGGATTGAAACAGTATCTCTTACATCGCCTCTAGTCATATACAAATCTAACATTTTGTATTGCCTGTTTATCTCTTTTCACTATTATTTTCACTGGATTTTTTTCCTTATTAATTTGTAAAATACGGTTGCATACCAACTGTTTTAGTCTTAACGCTGGAATATATATTGTAATTTTCTTCTCAGTTGGTCATATCTTTTTACAGATTTGCTTAAATGTTGCTCTTTTTCACATAAATAGTTTTATTTAGAAGTGGGCAAACATCATAGTTCCTTTTATATCATGGCTTTGGGGACTACCAGGCATAAAAAAAAAATCAGCTATATTTTTTATTTGTTATTTTGACTATGATTTAACTATGTATGTTACAAGAAAAGATTGTTGGGTGGAAAAAATAATCCATAAACATACGTGACACTGGTTCTAGTGCATAAAGTAAAATAACCCTCAGTGTGAAGTTCAGGGTGGTTCTAGAAAAATTGAACACTTTCAAGAATTTGTTAATTACTAGATTATAGTTGTGCTTTGTCAAAATAAATTGGAAAAGAAATTATTTGAGTTATTTCTGTAATTTTTCAATGTGAAACATATTACATTATTTTTGATCTGCCTTTTATTTGCATCTAAAACTCAGTCATGTTTACTTCCAATCCCTTGATAACAGAAGGCTGAGAAAGTCAATCATTTGCTTAATAAAAACATTCTTAATCGAGTTAACTCCATAAACATCACACAGTCAAGGCAAACAAACCAATCTTTATGAGGTTTCAAACCTGCTTATGACCCATATCTAAAGCAGATTGATTGATGGCTTAGGTACCACATCTTTAGAGATAGGGACCATACGAATCCTCAGGCCAATTACTTTAAGTATCAGTGCTCTGCTCCTGAGTAAGACTTCTGTGTGAGAGCTAAGGAATTGATACTACAATCATTCCCTTATGAGTAACAGCCTGAGCAGGAAGCTAAGTCATACTCAGGCAGCATAGGGCCAGACTTTTACAGAGTGATGTATCCTATGTCTGCACAGGATACATATGTGCATGCTCCAGGCCTTATGCTGATGGACATATGAGAAAACTATTTGGAAACTCTAAAGTCCTATGCAAATGTTGGCTTCATACTTGACAAGAATATCTATTGATTGCCACAGCATGCATCTAAGAAGGTAATTAAGGAAAATGATGTTGATGATAACTATGATGATAGCTTTTGGTGTATATGAAATATGCAAGGCAAAGTTCTATGAGCTTTACATATGTTATCTTATTTGATTCTCCTAAGAAATGCATGAAGTAGAAGTTATTAAAATCACTATATTGATAAGGAAACAAAGGCAGAGAAGCTAAACAATTTGCCCTAAGTTATTATATCCAAATAGTAAGTGTTGGAGCTAGAATTCATGCTCAGGAAGTCTGGTTCCAGAGACATAAACCTAACTTCTGAGTAATTTTTCCAAGCTCGAGTTGATTTTAAGAGGTAAATCTATTTTTGAATGTGAGCTCCACAAAACATACACCGAGTACACACACACCACACTTAGAAAACAAGTGCAGACATAGACCCACAGGTGTACACAGGTACATTCACTCCCAAAGGCACAGTGAAAACCCTGGAGACATCAGCATTTTTCTGTGCAAATGAGAAGGTCTGGAGCTAATGAATTACAGTCATAGGAGGAAAACTAGGAAGGTATGGAGGACCAAGCTCCAAGAAAGAGACTGAAAGGCAGGTACCACTAAGGATAATAAGGTGGCAGATGATGGGAGGAATTCAATCCTATTTCTGTTGACCATATTTTTAGCTGGGAGCAACTTTTCTGAGCTCCATTGATGAGAGAGGCAGGAAGGAACTATCAGTCATCACTTGTCACAGGAGCCACGTGGCTGGCATGAGAGGCGGGCCTCATGCCCAGGTCATGTCTCACACCTGAGGGAAGAGCCCAAGACCAGGATAAAAGGCCTTAGGGATAGAGCACTTCCATCCACTTCTCTCCTGAGGTGTTGACAGACCCTGTGCTGCTTAGACACTGGTAAGTGCCCACTGGGAGCCAGAGCAGGGCCTTCCACAGAGGATGTTCAGACCAGAGCCGGGAGGGAGGGGGCAGGGCCTTGGGCATGGCAAGGATGAGGGTGGATCCTGAGAGGGAGCAAAAATCTAGAAACCTGATGAAGGATGAGCTGTGAGGCAGGAGATGGAATTTGTGTGTCTATGCTCTGTGCTCTAAGTTAGTTCTGTATCTTTTTGAGTTTCTCGGGTTTTAGATAAGTCAATATTTTCATAAGGAAGTGATTACCTTGGAGAAGCCAGCTGTGTGCTCCAAAGCCTCTACTAGGGTCAGAGTGATTTTTCAAACAATGGAGACCAGGGGCAGGGTATTTGGGGTTAGATAAAAACAGAGATCCAAGGGCCTCACCTTCACCAAGTGTCACTTACTTGGTCAGGAGTGGTGCCTGGCATCAATACCAGAAGCTCCTGAGTTGAATAATGATTAACAAGTTGAAATTCACCTGCTAAGATGTAAAAAATGGAAGGGGTTATGTATTGTAAAGGGTGCATGACCAAGCCTAGTTTCACTAGACCAGAAAACCTAGTTTCACATCCAACTTGCCTTGATTAGGTTTGGAGCTCACTTCTCTCTAAAATGATTTAGTAATTCCATTTTATATATGTATATATAGAGATACGCGTGCTGTGTGTGCTAAGTCGCTTTAGTCATGTCTGACTCTTTGCGACCCTATAGACTTGAGCCTACCAGGCTTTTCTGTCCATGGGGTTTTCCAGGCAAGAACACTGGAGTGTTTATAATTTCTTCTTCCAAGGGATCTTCCCTGCCCAGCGATCAAACCTGCTTCTCTTAATGTCTACTGAATCGGTTAGGGGTTCTTTACCACTAGAGCCACCTGGGAAGCCAAGCATATACATAGATAAATACACATATACACATACACATAGATAAATACACATATACACAGATATAGTTAGATAATATATAAACAGAATTGCAAAGGGCCAACATATGGACTGATTAACCCAAATACATATGCATAATTATGAAATTATATATGATATAGGATCTGATAATAACATGTGTCTCTGGAAAGCTATCTGGGAAGTTCCTCCAGAAGGGAATCTCTAGTTCTTCCTTAGCAGAGAGTACTACTGCTCTAAACTGTCTCCTAGACTGGACATTATCAGAATTCTAAGTGGTGTAGAGTGAGCTTGAGTCAGACTTTGTGAAGGTCAATTTTGCCTTCTCCAAAGAAAGGACCTTGACTTTGGGCAAGTTTGTCAATTTAGTTAGTTGATGTCTATGTCTTGCTTTGTTGAAAGAAGACAACCTATGTCTGCTTTATGAAAAGCTCCCAAATTCCAAATGAGATAGTGAAAAAGCACTTGAAAAACTATATTTCAGAGATAATTTCTCCACGAGTTACTTGACCAGGCTTTTAGAATGTGGAGGAAAGGCAAGACGGTGGAAGTCCATAGAGGAGGTCTCTGTGTGCTGGTCTGACCTGCCGTCTGTCTCTCCCTCAGCTCCTGAACACGCCCACCGAGATGTCCTGCCAGCAGAACCAGCAGCAGTGCCAGCCCCCTCCCAAGTGCGCCCCCAAGTGCCCCACCCNCCTGAAGCTGCCTGCTGCTGCCTGGTGCCATGGGGTCATCAGAGGGGCTCACTTCCCCTAGACAGGATGCAGGTACAGTCAGTCCCCATCCCTTGCCTATATCTCACTGTGAGGAGCTCAGGAGGCAGCAGTGGATTATTCTGAAGGTCCTGGTCACTGGGGCAGCCAGGAAACATGGTCCACTTGGAATTTTTTCTATGATCTGTTAATTTGTCTGTCTGTGTGTCTGTCTTGGTAGACTCATGATCCAATAACAATTCTGGGATTTCCCTGGCAGTCTAGTGGTTGAGACTCTGAGCTCCAAAACAGGGACACAGGTTCAATCCCTAGTCAGGGAACTGGGATCCCACCAGCCACATGGTGGCAGAGGGAGGTGGGGGTAGGGGAAAAACAAAACATAACAGAATTCTTCCATCACTGTACCTATTCCCAGGAAAGAAGGTGAGTCAGAATCTGAATGGAGGCAGATGGTCTGAAACAATGAAGGAAGGAAGGAAGGTTGCCAGGCTCTTAGCTGCCCCAGGGGGAGGTGTGTGGACAGTCATTGTGCTTCTTGATGGAAACTCCTTAGGTGGAAATTATGTAAGTGCCCAGGAAAGGGGCTTGAGGTCTAGTTCTGGAAACATGCCAGACTGTCGCCCTCCCCCGCATTGTGAAAGCAGTGGCATGCTCAAGTCATGTATCATACACCCAGCACAGGATAAAAGGGCTCTTGCCCTGAACTCTCCATTCACAGCCTCCTCAGAAACAGACTTCTCCCTCCTCGCACCTGGTGAGTATCCAGCAGGGAATGAAACTCTACCCGAGATGCTGGAAAGGAACCCTGAGATCATAGCAGAAAAGTGGAAACCAAAAGGGCCTGAAATGAAATCCCAGAAGAATGGTTGCAGAGAAGGTAGCCAGGGGTGTGATGTAAGAGTCGGGAAGGAGTTCCTTTGGGATGTGACAAGAATTCTGGGAACTGCAAATTCACAGGAGCTCATGACACTTCCCATGCTCTTTCTATTCATGTCTACACACGGTTCCTGTGATAAGCACTTTTCAGAATACTTTCCTCAAATGGGTACATCCCTTGTGTGTTTCCTTTGAGATACAAAAGTCTGGATGCTCAGTTAGATTGGCACCATGGGATCCTGGGCAGAGAGCAATGTAGGCAGCATCTTGCATGATCAAATTAACTCCACATCAGTGTTCCTCTCCCTCCTGTGGCCCTGGCTTAAGAAGCAGCTGGCCTGACAAGAGAGGGATCAGAAAACCAAGAGTGGGGAAACACTGGACTGTGGATTCCAGGCTGACAAGGTGATTTTGTTTTGCCCAGGCTCACTGACCTCCCGCCGAGATGTCCTGCCAGCAGAACCAGCAGCAGTGCCAGCCCCCTCCCAAGTGTGCCCCCAAGTGCCCCACCCCTAAATGCCCCCCAAAGTGCCCCCCGAAGTGCCCCCCAGTCTCCTCCTGCTGTGGGGTCAGCTCCGGGGGCTGCTGCGGCTCCAGTTCCGGGGGCTGCTGCAGCTCTGGGTCTGGGGGCTGCTGCCTGAGCCACCACAGGCGCCGCAGGTCCCACCACTGCAGACCCCAGAGGTCTGACTGCTGCAGCCAGCCCTCAGGGGGCTCCGGGTGCTGCGGAGGGGGGAGTGGTCAGTCCTCTGGAGGCGGCTGCTGCTGAACATATCCCTGAGCCAAGAAGAGCCAAGCTGGGGACGATAGATGGACAAACACTTCCTCCTCCTCCTCCTGGGATTGCCTGAGAGGTCCCAGGTGAGGTCAGAACTCTGGGCTGGAGTGACTCTCTGTCCTGGGATTCGAAAACCTGAATCTGCTGCCAAGAATCTGTCAGCTGACCTCTGACACCAGTTGGGCTGTCTGCTCTGGAATCCCCAAACCACAGACTCTAACTCACTCCCCAGCTAATCTCCTTGCAGCTGCAGCCTCAAATGAAACAATAAAACAAGAAATCTGCTCACTATTTTGTTCTGGACTCTTCTTTGCCTGCTTGTGCCCCAATATTCTTTTCACTGTCATCCATTCTCTTGCTGCTTGATACCTTGGAAATCAAATATGTGCAGGATGATATGGTTGAGAATGGGAAGCGGGGCAAGAAAAATGGCCCTGCCTCTTACTTGTGTGTGCCTGTTCAGTTGCTTCAGTTGCATCTGACTCTGTGAGCCTACAGACTCTAGCCCACCAGGCACCTCTGTCCTTGGGATTCTCCAGACAAGAATACTGGAGTGGGTTGCTGGTGCCCTCCTCCAAGGGATCTTCCTGACCGAGGGATCGAACTAGCATCTCCTACATTGCAGGCAGATTCTTTATGGCTGAGACACCAGAGAAGCCTGCCTCTTTGGCACCATTTCTCAAATGAATTCCAGGCAGCTCTGCTTAAGCACAATGTCCTTATGTCTCTCATGAGGATGAAACTTTGGATTGTAGGTTTTCTTCTGGGTCCAATGATCCCTGGAGCAACACAGACTTGACAGATATGTATTCCATCCCTCCACTGGTCTTCTCTTCCTCCTACCCTTTGTGATACTACCCCAATTCACCCCCAACTTGCTTTTCTCCTTTAACCAAAACATTTGTTTGGAAAGTTAAATATGAACTTTCTGCAAATAAACCAGGAATCTTAGCTAATTCTAACTAGGAACATGCATATAGCATGCAGCAAAGATCACAAACTTTAAAATGCCTGTAAGAGGAATTGGGGACTTTTTCAAAAGCACTCAAGTCTCCCTTTTCTTTCTTTGAGTCCCAAGTCCAATTTTTCAGGTCAAATATTTCAACTGTAAATTTTGTAAGGAAATCTTGCATTTTCATTAATTTTTTTTTCAATTACAAATTTAACATGAGATTTAATAATTTTTCACTTCTAGTTTATTGTGCCTTGATAGTCTTATTATCAACTGGATAAACAGCCAATACCTTGAATTTGTATTTTAATTCGTTAAAAGACACAAGCGTCTGGTAGAGTAGACAGTAGGAACACATCACAAGAATATATGATTCACGCCTCTCAACTGCTGTAATTAATATGACCTCTAGATGTCCCTATGTCTTTAGTCTGTCACTTAAGATTCAAAGTCCAGGGAGGAGTCATTCAGTACACTAATCCTCAGCATGTGCTTCCTCCTTGGATAGTCCAGGAAACTTAGAAGAGGGATGCATCCCCATTGGTTTCAGTAATGAGAGAAGTCAAACATTACACATATTGGTGGGACCCCTCCAATAAAGCCAGCTAGCACACTAATAAGCACAGAACTTATCAGTGACCAAAGGGATGCATGAGTACCACGTCATCTAAACTGGAATTCTCAGACAAAAAGATCCCATTTCTCTGAGAGGTGTAATATTCCAGTTAAGATCAGGTGCAATCTACAGTCATAGATTTTTTTGTTGTTGTTGTGACTGAGATTGAGTAGATTTTCTTTCTTCCCAGATGGCTCAGCAGGTAAAGAATCTACCTGCAATGCAGGAGACATGGGGGCAGCACAGAACATGCAAATTCAACCCCTGGGTTGGGAAGATCCTCCGCAGAAGGAAACAGCAAGGCACTCCAGTATTCTTGCCTGAAAAATCCCATAGACAGAGGAGCCTGGCATGCTACAGTCCAATGGGTTGCAAAGAGTTGGACACAACTGAGTGGCTAAGCATGCACTCACACACTTGAGTAAAAGTTTCTGCATTTGTTGAATGTCTCTAGGATGGAAATGGCAACCTACTCCAGTATGCTTGCCTGGAAAATCTCATGGACAGAGGAGCCTGGTGGGCTGTGGTTCATGGGGTCGCAAAGAGTCGGGCACGACTGAGAGACTAACACTTAGGACAATTTACATAGATTTTAAATACTTTTTTAAAGTAATTTTCAACAATTACAGATATTTTACTGGCGGGGAGGATCCATGGAGCTCTTCATGCTATCAGTCTGGAAGCCTTCCTTTAAGGTCTTTTGTTTAATCTGATTTAGGTTTCCTTTGAGGTTTGAAAAGACTGTGTCTCAAGATTTTAAGTATTTAAATATTTCTTTAATAATTTATTCTTTAAAAGTTATTTTATGAGGAGTTTAAACAATCTATCCTCTAAGCACAGTTTTAATTGTTTTTCTCTAAATCTCAGGAGCTTTTCTTTTCTTTCTTGGGTGGTGAGAGGAAAAGAAAAGAGACTGATCCCTCTGGTGAAGGAAAACTTACACTAAGCTCACTTTTTGCTGATAATTTCTTCTACTAAAATTGAAACCAAGCATTTAGACCCTATCAGTTCAGTTCAGTTCAATTCAGTTGCTCAGTCCTGTCCGACTCTTTGAGACCCCATGAATTACAGCACGTCAGGCCTCCCTGTACATCACCAACTCCTGGAGTTCACCGAGACTCAAGTCCATCGAGTCAGTGATGCCATCCAGCCATCTCATCCTCTGTCGTCCCCTTCTTCTCCTGCCCCCGATCCCTCCCAGCATCAGAGTCTTTTTCAATGAGCCAACTCTTTGCATGAGGTGCCAAAGTATTAGAGTTTCAGCTTTACCATTATTCCTTCCAAAGAACACCCAGGATTGATCTCCTTTAGGATGGACTGGTTGGATCTCCTTGCAGTCCAAGGGACTCTCAAGAATCTTCTCCAATACAACAGTTCAAAGGCATCAGTTCTTCGGTGCTCAGCTTTCTTCACAGTCCAAATTTCACATCCGTATATGACCACTGGAAAACCATAGCCTTGACTAGTGATTGATCTCCTTTAGGATGGACTGGTTGGATCTCCTTGCAGTCCAAGGGACTCTCAAGAATCTTCTCCAATACAACAGTTCAAAGGCATCAGTTCTTCGGTGCTCAGCTTTCTTCACAGTCCAAATTTCACATCCGTATATGACCACTGGAAAACCATAGCCTTGACTAGATGGACCTTTGTTGGCAAAGTAATGTCTGTGCTTTTGAATATGCTATTTAGGCTGGTCATAACTTTCCTTCCAAGGAGTAAGTGTCTTTTAATTTCATGGTTGCAATCACCATCTTCAGTGATTTTGGAGTCCAGAAAAATAAAGTCAGCCACTGTTTCCATTGTTTCCCCATCTATTTCCCATGAAGTGATGGGACCAGATGCTGTGATATTAGTTTTCTGAATGTTGAGCTTTAAGCCAACTTTTTCGCTCTCCTCTTTCACTTTCATCAAGAGGCTTTTCAGCTCCTCTTCACTTTCTGCCATAAGGGTGGAGTCATCTGCATATCTGAGGTTATTGACATTTCTCCCGGCAATCTTGATTCCAGCTTGNCCATTGTTTCCCCATCTATTTCCCATGAAGTGATGGGACCAGATGCTGTGATATTAGTTTTCTGAATGTTGAGCTTTAAGCCAACTTTTTCGCTCTCCTCTTTCACTTTCATCAAGAGGCTTTTCAGCTCCTCTTCACTTTCTGCCATAAGGGTGGAGTCATCTGCATATCTGAGGTTATTGACATTTCTCCCGGCAATCTTGATTCCAGCTTGTGCTTCTTCCAGCCCAGCGTTACTCTGCATATAAGTTAAATAAGCAGGGTGACAATATATAGCTTTGACGTACTCCTTTTCCTATTTGGAACCAGTCTGTTGTTCCATGTCCAGTTCTAACTGTTGCTTCCTGACCTGCATATAGGTTTCTCAAGAGGCAGGTCAGGTGGTCTGGTACTCCCATCTCTTTCAGAATTTTCCACAGTTTATTGTGATCCACACAGTCAAAGGCTTTGGCATAGTCAATAAAACAGAAATAGATGTTTTTCTGGAACTCTCTTCCTTTTTCCATGATCCAGCAGATGTTGGCAATTTGATCTCTGGTTTCTCTGCATTTTGTAAAACCAGCTTGAACGCCTGGAAGTTCACGGTTCACTTATTGCTGAAGCTTGGTTTGGAGAATTTTGAGCATTACTTTACTAGCATGTGAGATGAGTGCAATTGTGAGGTAGTTTGAACATCCTTTGGCATTGCCTTTCTTTGGAATTGGAATGAAAACTGACCTTTTCCAGTCCTGTGGCCACTCCGGAGTTTTCCAAATTTGCTGGCATATTGAGTGAAGCACTTTCATAGCATCATATTCCAGGATTTGAAATAGCACAACTGGAATTCCATCACCTTAAACCCTGTGGTCTCCTTTAACTAGCTAATCTTCATAACATTATAGCATTGTGTACAAGTCAGCATAATTGGTGATTTGGCTATTGTCCTACTTGGAAGAAAACTCTAGGACCAGGAAATCTCTTAGCCTTTCTTTATGGGCTCTGAAATAAGAAGTAACTCTGAGAGCCATAGGATAGATGTCCTGAACATTCCCCCTAAACTATATTTGCTGACACATTCTAAGCAAAAATATCACCGTATTCAGGAAATGTAATTGATGTGTCCATGGTGTGATGTAGACAACCCCACCTCACTGTGTTTGATCTTGCCATGGCTGAGTTCATATTCACCTGAAATTAATCAACTTAGGACATAATATTTGAAAAGCATTCTGGGTAAATGTGTTTTTGTTTTTCTTTTGGCAAAAGTTTGTGATAGCAATTTTTTGAAACTAGTTATTCAACTAGTATGGCAATTAACCATTGTGCACCCTGAAAGGAGATAGAAGATGTGTGAGACATAGCTCTGAGAAATGAAGTATTTCCTGCCATATCAGTAAACAAGGTTTTTACATTCATCAGCCATGCCAGTCCTGCAAATGTGAATTCTTGAACCCTAAGAGCATTCAAGAAGGAGAAGAATACCTGTGCAAAACGGCAGCCATTAGACTGCAGCTACTCCCTACTATGAGCACTGAGGAACTCAGGATGTGAAAAACACAGGATGGCTGGCCCCAGATAGCTGAGATGCATATGAAAGAAATGGTTTCAGTGAGCCCAGACTCTTGCACATTCCCATACATAGAAAAGTGCTAATTCCTTACCTTGGGATATCTGGTTTTCTTTAATTCACAAAATACTCCTGATGTTCAGACTATCTGTCTTTTGTTGCAAACTTCTAGGCAACCTGACTCCTCCTCCCATCTCCTTGGAGTAGTTCTCTTGGGGTTACTTGAGATCCTATCTTTTGAGCTTGAACTCTGAAAAATTCCCATCAAAGAAAATATAACTCTCAACTTCTAGGTTGTGACTATATTTTAAGTCAACAGCCCGTGCTTGAAATGTTTACACTCTCACATAAAAGCAATTGTGTGTGATAAGTTGTATGCATGGCAAACAATAACTGTTCTGAAGATTTTCTTGATTAGGTATTGTCAGGGAGCCCATTAAAGAAAAGGTACTCTCAGAAAAGGATTCACAACAAAAGAAAAAGGCAGAAAGAAAGATAGGAAGAAATAAAGGAAAGTAGAGAGGGAGGGAGGGAGGAAGAGAGGGAGAAAGAAAGAAAGAGAAAGGATAGGAAAGAAAGAAAAAGGGGAAAGAGAGAGTGAAGAAGGGACGAAGGGAGGTAGGGAGAAAGGAAATGTCTATTGCTCAGAGAAAGAGTCACAGATAGGGTTAAAGAGTGAGAAGGGAACGGATAATTCTCAGCAACAGGTTGTCCTGACCCCAGACAAGGCTGGATGCCAATAGGGGAACCACGTTACTCAAAATACCATCACTCTAACATGGTACATTTCTATTCTCAACTCATAACCAGAATTCACCTGCCTCTCTCTGTTTGTCCATCTCTCACTTACTGTCTTGTGTTAGATACCAATGTGTCTATATGATTTTTAGTGTGAAAACTTTGAAGAATAAGATGGGACTCATATGCTGTTTGTATCCAGAATATAGTAGGTGCTGATATCAAGCAAGGCTCTGAGGGGCTCCTGGGTGCAAAGCCTTTCTGTGTCCCCCATTTCTTTGATTACAGGAAATAGCCTTCATTTAGTCTCCATGACCTTCCCTGAGTTCCAACGTGCAGATTCAAGCAACTGTTGATCAGGGAAGGGAAGGATGAGAGACAAGGAGAAGCAAACAGTCAAGAGAAACAGTGGTGCAGCCCTGGGGCAAGGTCCTGACTCCCCATCAAGCTGTACACAAAACAATATCCTCGAGCTGTTTTGCAGATACTCAGGCCCCCCAGGTGGGAGAAATTAATGAAGATTAATGATGGTGTGCTGTCCATAAGCGTGAAGACCCCAGACCAGTTGGAACCTGAAGGTTGATGATGCTGATTCCCACTTACCGCCCCCGCCCCCACCAACCCATCAGAAGAATATTGACAAAATGTTCACTTCCTCTCTGAACCATTACCATAAAACTCACTATACTCTCCAAGTGGAGATACACAGTTATAAGGGCATTAGCCCACTGTGGCTCCCTTTGCCTGCCAAAACTAAAGAAAAGCCAAAATTAAGAAAATTCTGTTCTACTTCATCCCAAACTTGTCTCTGAGATTTAATTTTGTGTTGGGGTACAGAGGCCAGATGTGATGGATGTGAGAGTTGGACTCTGAAGAAAGCTGAGCGCCGAAGTATTGATGCTTTTGAACTGTGGTCTTGGAGAAGACTCTTGAGAGTCCCTTGGACTGCAAGGAGTCTCCATGACCTTCCCTGAGTTCCAACGTGCAGATTCAAGCAACTGTTGATCAGGGAAGGGAAGGATGAGAGACAAGGAGAAGCAAACAGTCAAGAGAAACAGTGGTGCAGCCCTGGGGCAAGGTCCTGACTCCCCATCAAGCTGTACACAAAACAATATCCTCGAGCTGTTTTGCAGATACTCAGGCCCCCCAGGTGGGAGAAATTAATGAAGATTAATGATGGTGTGCTGTCCATAAGCGTGAAGACCCCAGACCAGTTGGAACCTGAAGGTTGATGATGCTGATTCCCACTTACCGCCCCCGCCCCCACCAACCCATCAGAAGAATATTGACAAAATGTTCACTTCCTCTCTGAACCATTACCATAAAACTCACTATACTCTCCAAGTGGAGATACACAGTTATAAGGGCATTAGCCCACTGTGGCTCCCTTTGCCTGCCAAAACTAAAGAAAAGCCAAAATTAAGAAAATTCTGTTCTACTTCATCCCAAACTTGTCTCTGAGATTTAATTTTGTGTTGGGGTACAGAGGCCAGATGTGATGGATGTGAGAGTTGGACTCTGAAGAAAGCTGAGCGCCGAAGTATTGATGCTTTTGAACTGTGGTCTTGGAGAAGACTCTTGAGAGTCCCTTGGACTGCAAGGAGATCCAACCAGTCCATTCTAAAGGAGATCAGTCCTGGGTGTTCTTTGGAAAGAATGATGCTAAAGCTGAAACTCCAGTACTTTGGCCACCTGATGCAAAGAGCTGACTCATTTGAAAAGACTCTGATGCTGTGAAGGATTGGGGGCAGAAGGAGAAGGGGACGACAAAGGATGATATGGCTGGATGGCATCGCCGACTCGATGGACGTGAGTTTGAGTGAACTCCGGGAGTTGGTGATGGACAGGGAAGCCTGGCATGCTGCAATTCATGCGGTCTCAAAGCATCAGACACAACTGAGCTACTGAACTGACCTGAACAGAGGCCAGATTTGGCTTCAGGTCTTAATAAATATCAAACGCATAAATACAATCTGAACCAGGAAAAGAGAAGGGGAACATTAACCTTCTGGAGTCCTGACCTGGAACTGACTAGACTTATAAGTCTATTTGGAGGGTGAGACAGCTCTGTTGGCCTCAAGCAAGCTCCCTTTAGGGGATGAGCAAAGCTAGATGCTAATCTCCTCCATTGAAAAGGACAATTCTGGTGGTGTCAGTCCCCAGTACTGAAAGGTTGTTGCTGAAACACGAAAAGACTCTGGGATTCTTGGCCTCCAGAGGAGAAGAATTCAATCTCGGGCCAGAGATGAGGCTTGACTTCTCAGAGCTTTGTATAATGAAGTTTTATTAAAGTATAAAGGAGATAGAGAAAACTTCTGACATAGGCCTCAGAAGAGGGCAGAAAGAGTACCCCCTTGCTAGTATTAGCAATGGAATTATATACTCTCTAATTAGTTATTACAGTGAATCAAAAGAATGTCTGGAGGTTGTAAAGACCTCACTAGACCTACTTCCATAATTTACATTTTAAGATAACAGGATTAGCCAGAAGGTTTTTTCCAGAGACTGTCCTCAACCAGGATACATTATTGTTATATAATCCTAAGGAATGTAGAGGGACAAAAAAGTTTGTCCTTTCTTCCTCCTTGAGAATTCCAGACCCTTCTCTCCTTGGGGATCCCTAGACTTCTTATCAACCTGCCTAGGAAATGACTCTACCAGTACCATCCTGCTGCTGCTGCTGCTGCTAAGTCACTTCAGTCGTGTCCGACTCTGTGTGACCCCATAGACGGCAGCCCACCAGGCTCCCCCATCCCTGGGATTCTCCAGGCAAGAATACTGGAGTGGGTTGCCATTTCCTTCTCCAATGCATGAAAGAGAAAAGTGAAAGTGAAGTCGCTCAGTCTGTCCGACTGTTAGCGACCCCATGGACTGCAGCCCACCAGGCTACTCCGTCCATTGGATTTTCCAGGCAAGAGTACTGGGGTGGGGTGCCATTGC
>SJYX01000501.1:0-18855 GCA_006410675.1 Oreotragus oreotragus
CACACACACACACAGGTTTACAAGAACTGGAGTGGGGAGGGGCTCCTGACTCCTACTTTTGTCAACTACAAACGTGCTTGCCAAGGGCATTTGCCATCTGCCTCTATAGAGACTGAAGCCTGTGCTGCTGCAGCTATCGACCTTCAACACCCCCTGAAGGGAGTCCAGGGTGGAGAGTGAGGCACTCTGTGCTCTAGGGAAACTGGTGGAACAGGTATTTAGGTAGTTAGGTATTTTCAGGAACTGATTTCATGATCCCAATCCTTGCATCTCCTCATATCTAGAAAAGCACGAAATCCCTTCATGGTGACATCAGCTGCTCATAACTAGCAGAAAATCTTTTGTAAATAAGTGCTTGATTGCATTGAACTCCCCCTTTCACCCAAATCATATATATTGACCTCGCCCCACTACCTCTTTCTCAGAGCTATCTGAGATGCAGTCCTCAATTTGCTCCCAAATAAAACTTAATTCACAACCCTCACCTTGTGCATCTTTTCAGTCCACACTTGCCACAAAAGTACTTAATTACTGGGCAGCTTCTATCAGATCTTCGCTTCCCTTCTGTCTCTTAGTCAAATTAGGAAAGCGGAGGGACCTACACAGAGCACTCTCTCCCTGTCTTCATTCTCCAGGAAGGAGTGAGAGCCTCTTGGCTTTTGTGGGAGCAAGATGGGCCACTCCTGCCAAGCAGGATCAACAAACACCTCCAAGGCCAAGGCACCTCTGCCAGCATCAGCCTGCAGATGACTCAGCAGCCTGCCAGCTTGACAACCAGCCTCAGCAAACCCTCGAGCTACTCCCTTCAGGGTAATGTGTAAACATATCTTTGTCATTGTTTTTCAGTCGCCAGGTTGTCTCTGAACTCAAGATCCCATGGACTGCAGCACGGCCAGGCTTCCCTGTCCCTCACCAGCTCCTGGAGTTTGCCCAAGCTCGTGTCCATAAGCATATCTTTACCCATCATCCTTTTAGCATCCCCCTTGGCAAGTTTCTGACAGGGAAATTCCATGTGGTTTTGCAATATGCAAATCTGCCTGAGAGCACCTGAGCAGAGGCTGAGGAGGCCAGTGTGCTGGGAGGCCAGCGGGACCCAGTGGCCTCCGCCCACGTTGGAGTCTCCCGCCGTTTCCCAAAGTCTGTGCTGGAGATGGAAGTGGGGGTGCCCTTGTCACCAGCTCCGTCCAGAAAGCCTGGCATCTGCCAGGCCTCGGGGTGAGGGTGAGGGGTAGGGGAGGTGGGGATCCGTGACCCACTCGCTGCTCTACCGCCCTCTGCCTCCACTAGGGACCCTCTGTTCCCCCATCGCCATCCGCCATCCGGAGACTACCCTCCATCCTCTCCAGGCTCAGGCTTGACTCAAGCTCAGTCCTGGGCCTCCTCCTGGGCTGGTTCTGAATGTAAACTGCCATCCGAGTCTTCAACTGGTGGGCAGGTGGCGGTGGGTGAATTCTACACTTCCTGGTTCCATCTTTGATTCATCTCCTAGGTTGCTCCCCACCCCTTCACACCACGCAGGCCTCTGGGGTCTGTCCACTGACACTCCCAGTCCAGCCCCCTCCCTCCAGCCCCGGTTCAGGGCCACCTGGCTGCCTGTGGCCCATCTAGGCAATAGCTTTTCTTCTAATTCACTTCTTTTTGTTTTGTTTTAATGTAGACCACTTTTAAAGTCTGTATTGAACTTGTCACAATATGATTTCTATTTTATGTTTTGGTTTTTTGGCTATGAGCCATGAGGAATCTTAGCTTCCCAACCAGGGACGGAACCAACACCCCCTGCATTGAAAGGCGAAGACTTCCACTGAACCTCTAAGGAAGTCCCTTTAATTAACTGTTCATGATGAAACACGGTGTCTGATTAGAGGAACAGAAGCTTGTTCTGTTTGCCCAAGCTGACACGTAAAACTTGCTAACAAATCCTCTGTCAGCAAATGACCTTGCAAGGGACGGTGCTCTGCTAGAAGCCCAGCAGCCCCTCCTCAACTGTTTAAGTCGGGAGCCCAGCAGCCTGCCAGGGGAGGGAATGCAAGATCTGTCCCCAGGTTTGGCCAAGACCACTCCTCTCCAGAGGCCTTGGTGCAGAGAGGCTGCTGAGAGGACGCGGGGGCATTCCACTCACCCCTGTATATACCCTACCTCTGGCAAACACCAGTCTGTTCTCTGGATCTGTGATTTCAATTTCTGTTTGGGGAGTTTTTTTTTTTCCTACGATTCCCCATGTGAGTGAGATCATGCGATATTTATCTTTGTCTTATTTCACTCAGTATGATGTCCTTACTGTTGTCAAAAATGACAGGATCAAAAGTCTTCTTTACTTGAGGAAATGACTAAAAAAAAAGTTAGATCCTCCCTAGTGCATCCCTGCATGCTAAGTCACTTCAGTTAGGTCCGACTCTGTGCAATCCCATGGACCGTAGCCCGCCAGGCTCCTCTGTGCATGGGATTCTCCAGGCAAGCATACTGGAGTGGGTTGCCATGCCCTCCTCCAGGAGACCTCCCTAACCCAGGGGTCAAAGCCGTGTCTCTTCCGTCTCCTGCATTGGCAGGTGGGTTCTTTACTACTAGTGCCATCTGGGAAGCCCAAACCCAGAAAGGACTGATAACAAAAGAGTTTACTTGTTTCTAAAACAAACCTAAGTTATTATTTCCCTCATGGGAACATGACCCTCTTTTTTTTTTTTTTTTTGAGGTCCTTGAATGTTTGCAATAAAAATACAGTTAGGCGTTTGTTTAAGAACTGAGCCTCTCCCTTGAACCACAAACCTTGTGGTTGGAGCACCATCCTGTTGTTAGGGGAGGTTATATCTTTATTATGTTTCTGACCAGTATCCAAGACAAAGAATACCAGTTGGACTGTTGTTGTCGAACTGGAGTTGTTAGATCAAAAAATTTTATTTACATGTCGAATTGAATTGCAAATAACTAATTTTGTATTTTAGTTTGTGAGTTGTTCTCTTTTTCTCCCTAAGAGCAGAAAACATAGCCCTGCTTCGGGAATGGGTGGGAGGGAAGAATGGTCTCCCCACGCGATAAAGCCGCCAACCGCGGGAGAGAGAAGGAGCTGACTGAGAAGGATGACAACATCCAAACCGAAGTTCAGAGCTGTCTGTCGAACTTCTGCTCCTTTCACTCCAGAAATTTCTCCACAGCAAAACAAACGGCTGAAAATACAAGGCTGGCTTGTTTGATAGCAAAGCCCCTCCTCTGCTTTACGGATGCTGGAATGCCAGTCGCTTTGACGATGAGGGTTTAGATTGGAGGAAAGAAGGCTTTTCCTCTGCTGCATGGCCTAGAAACCTCAGAGGGAATAGGGTGGGGACGTGTGCCTGAAAGGGCACAGGGAGCTAACCTCTTGATAGAGCTCCCAGCGTGTATCTGTGTTCAAAGCAGTGATATCTTGGGACTTGCCCGGTGGTCCAGTGGTCAAGATTCCACGCTTCCAAAGCAGGTGGAGCAGGTTCAATCCCTGGTTGGGGAACTAAGATCCCACATGTTACAGCGTGGCCTAAAAAAAAAAGAAAAAAAGACAGTGCTATTCTTTTACGTTGGCCTTCTCTGCCCACACTGACTTCATGCAAAGGAAAAATGCCATCAATCAATTCCAAAACAGGAATTCATTAGTACAAATCTTGCTGAGTGCCTTCCTCCCTTGTAGGGTTTTATTCCTTAATAATCCTAAATGCTTTGGAGAGAGATTTTTTATTGGTGGATTTGGTTCTTTGGTAGCATCACAGGTTTTCAGAGGTGACTGAATTTTACAAGCATCCATCCAGGAAGGAAGCTGCCTTTGTTTGCTAGCGCTGCTGTGACAAAGTACCGCAGACTGGAGGGTTTAAACAACAGAAATTCATTTTCTTGGAACTTCCCTGGTGGTCCAGTGACTAAGACTCTGTGCTCCCGAAAGAGAGGCAGGGGACCCAGGGTTTGACCCCTGGTCAGAGAAGCCGACCCCACATACTGCTAAGATTCACTTGCCGCAGTTAAAGATCCCTCACACCACAAAAGAGAAGATCCCACGTGCTGCAACTAAGATCTGTGCAGCCAAATAAATAAATTTAAAATAAAAGAAAGTTGGAGATCAAGATGTGGATAGGGTTGATTCCTTCTGAGCACTTCTTTCCCTGGCCTGTAGACCGCCATCTCTTCCTCTGTCTTCATGTCATCTTCACTGCATGTGTCTGTGTCTAAATTTCCCCTTCTCAGTCATATGGATGGCATCACCGACTCAACGGACATGAGTTTGAGCAAATTCCGGGAGATGGTGAAGGACAGGGAAGCCTGCCATGTTGTAGTCCATGGGGTGGCAAAGAATTGGATACGACTGAGTGACTGAACAACAAGGAAGGCATGTGGATTAGCGCCCACCCCAATTACCTCTCTTTAACTTAATTATCTCTGTAAAGTTCCTGTCTCTCAATACATTCATATTCTGGGGCACTGGAGGTTAGGACTTACGTATGCACATGCGGGGGACACGGCACAGCGCCTACACAGTAAGAGTACAATGCAAAGTCATGAACCTAGTCTCTGATGCCCAACTTGAAGATTTGCTTTCTGGACAAGCAAAGGCCGCATTTGAGGGCTGCCTCTGTATTTGTACACAGGTAAGGAATGGCCTCTGAATATAGTTCTTTCTGTGGTTTTGCTCCCCCCAAAAAAAAAAAAGAAAAGAAACTGACTTTCACTGACTGCTGTAATATTGACCTTTGGTCTCTTGGGCTCAGGGAGGCCAGTCCTAACGTCTTTGGTCGTAAATGTCCAGAGTGAGACAGAAGGACTCTGCAGTCCACAGGAGTCCTCCTGACTCCCCCTGAGAGATGCCCGCCTGCGTTTCCCACCTGTCCAGGGCTCTCCTCCCACTGCGGAGGTCTGCCTGTGATCACCTTGAGGCACCCTGGGGTGACCCACAGCCAGTGAAGATTTGACTCGGAAGCTGTTCCTGTTCTGATTAAGCACAAGCTTCCATGGTCATGACATGGCCAGGCTGCCGTCGGTGACACACGTGAGGCTTTAACCCTTGCCCATTTTGAGCCGTAGGATTAAAGAGACAGGTCTGTGTGACACCAGTTATCCCAGGTATTTTATTGTTACAATGTACTTTTGAGAGATTCTGGCTTCACTGAGTTAGTCAAAGGAGCTGAGAGCCGCTCTAACGGTTTGGTTGACTGAAATCTGGTGGAGATTGTTGTGCAGTCACTAAGTCCTGTCTGACTCTTTGCAACCCCGTGGACTGCAGCAAGTCAGGCGCCTCTGTCCTCCACTGTCTTTTGGAGTTTGCTCAAATTCACGTTCATTGAGTTGGTGATGCTATCTAACCATCTCAGTCGTCTGCCACCCCCTTCTCCTGTTGCCTTCAGTCTTCTTTCCCAGCATCAGGGTCTTTTCCAATGAATCGACTCTTCACATCAGGTGGCCAAAGTGTTGGATCTCCAGCTTCAGCAACAGTGTCCCTGGTATCATGCAGAGGAAAGAATACAAAAGCTGGACCTCGTGCTGGGGCTGTGGGCAGGTTGGAAACCAGCCAGTCACCCACCTAGTAGCCCTTTAGCAGGGTAATGGTGTTAGACATGGTGGAGGGAGCAACATATGTATCAGGTCGTTACTCAGCGTATAGATTTGCCTTCACTGCCTGCAGGGCTTTTGCCGGCGCCACCATCCATGCCCAGACTTTCAGAAAGCCTTACAGAATGATGGGTCGTGGTTTCAAGGTAGAATGGGATTGCTGCTACACAGTGGGTGCAGGGAAGAGTATATCTAGAATTGTAGGGATTTGTGGGCAGCCCTTGGTCCATCCATACCTTGTAGTAAAACTTACTAGAAGACTACAACAATCTAATAAAGGCAGAAAAACCAGAGACTCAGACTCTTCAGGAATGAAGGTTTGTGTTTCCCACCAGAGAAGGGAGCCCTGTCTGCCTGCTAGAGTGCTTGTGGAGGGCAGAGGGAACAGGGGATGGGTAAGTGGAAGAATGACATTATAAAAATGAACTACGGGAGACTTCCCTGGTGATCCAGTGGTTGAGAGGCCATGCTTTCAGTGCCAGGAGAGTGGGCTCAATCCCTATTCGGGGAACTTGGACCCCACATGCTGCCTGATGTGGCCAAAAAGTTTTTTTAATAAAAATAAAATAAATAAAAATGAATTACAGCTCTGTACCCACAACAGAAATAAGGACTGTAGCAGATATGTATTTCTTCTTACTTGCTTGTTACAAATTTCAATACATTAACCAAGTATTTCCTTTTCCCCCTCCCCCCTCCTCCTCCCATTTCATATAAAGAGTGGTGGTGGTAGTTAACTTTAAACATTAGTTTCTAGATCACATAATATCCCAATGTGTTTGTGACAGAGCTAGGACAGAAATTAGCACCCAGTGATAGAGAAGGGGAATGCTAAGACTTTCTGTCTCCTCTTCTTTGGGCATCTTTACTGGAATGAATAGCTGTCCCATGTTGGGTAGAAGTGTGATATTGTTATTATTGTATGGAAATTAAGCATGAGCAGAAGGGTGATAATACTGAACCGTCATTGGATTGCCTGTGAAGTGAAGTTGCTCAGTCGTGTCCAACTCTTTGCGACCCCATGGACTGTAGCCTACCAGGCTCCTCTGTCCATGGGATTTTCCAGGCAATAGTCCTGGAGTGGATTGCCATTTCCTTCTCCAGGGCATCTTCCCAACCCAGGGATCGAACCCAGGTCTCCCTCATTGTAGACAGACGCTTAACCATCTGAGCCACCAGGGAAGTCCTAAATAAAGTCTATTTGGTCATAATGGTCCCAATTCTTTTTTCCAAACAATTTTTAAAACTGAAGTATAGCTAATTTACAATGTTGTGTTGGTTTCAGGTATACTGCAATGTGTTTGTATATATATATATACTCTTTTTCAGGTTCTTTTCCATTATATATTACTACAAGATAATGAATATAGTTCCCTGTGCTATACAGTAGGTCCTTGTTGTTTATCTATTATATATATAGATATTGGGTCCCAGTTCTTTTAATGTGTTTCTGGATTCCATTTGCTAATATATTATTTATCAGTAGTATTTTTTATCAATATTTATAAGTAAAATAGGTAAATTCTTATAAAGCTTTGGAATTAATGATGTATCACCTTAATTAAAATAATTTGGAGATTTTTTTCCCCCTCTTTTTCTGTGCCCTGGAACAGTATTCAAATAATCTCTAAAGGTTTGTTAGAATGTTTTGCAAAATCATCTGAGTCTGATCCTTTAGGGAAACCTGTTGGCTCTTGGAAATCTCTCTTTTATTAGAAATATGTTTAAATTTCCTCTCTTCTGGGATATTTTTGATGAATAATTTTTAGAAAATGATGCAGCTTTTCAAATTTATTTTTTGTGAACAATAAATAAATTAGCTTACAGTCTCATCTTCCCTCCTTCCCTCTCTCAACTCTACCACCAACTTTTTGTTTTAGTCTTAGTTCTATGTTAATTATATTCAACATTTCACTCCCCTCCTCTCACTAAAATTTACTCAGTTATCCCTTGGTTGACTCCAGTTCATCCTCTAGTAATTTCTTCAAGAGCTCATGAGAACAACATTCCTAAGATTGTACATCTTCAAAACTGCCAATGATTTAGAGAATAAAAAGACAAACCACAGTCTGGGGAAAAAGTATTTGCAAAATATATATCTGATAAAGGACTTGTGTCCAAAATTTACAAAGAACTCTTAAAATCAACAATAAAAAAAATAAACAGGGTGGTCTAATAGTTAAGAATTCACTTTGCAATGCAGGGGATGTGGGTTTGATACCTGGCTGGGGAACTAAGATCCCATATGCCATGGAGCAACTAAACCCATGAACCACAATTGGAGAAGTCATACACCGAAACAAAAAATTCCATGTGACACAACCAAGATCCCACAAAGCTAAGACTAACTAAGAGTTGACTCAGCCAAATAAATAAAACATTTTTTTGAAAAAAGAAAAGAAAATGAATAGGAATTTTCTTTGTGGCCCAGTGGTTAAAACTGTGCCCCTAGTACAGAAGGAGGTTCAGTCCCTGGTCAGGGAACTAGATCCCCCATGCCTCAACTAAGACCCAGTGTGGCCACATAAATATTTAAAAAGAAAGAAAGAAAACAATTCAAAAATTAGCAAAAGATCTGAACAGCCACCTCACCGAAGAAGACACATGGATAGCAAAGAAGTGTCTGGAAAGATGCTCCACGTTATTTTTCACTAAGGAATTCTACATGAAAACAACAATGGGTGCCATATCACACTTATTAGATGGCTAAAACCCAAAACACTGGCAATGAATATTGGCAAAAAGGTGGAGCAACAGGAACTCTTACCATCTCTGGTAAGAATGCAAAACAGCACAGCTTCTTTGGAGGACAATTCAGCAGTTTCTTACAAAACTAAACGTAGGCTTACCTTACAATCCAGCAGTCTCTCCCCAGGTGTTTACCTAAACAAAGTGAAAACATAAGTCCATACACACACACAAAACCCTGTAAACAAATGTCTACAGTAGTTTTATTCACAATTGCCAAAAATTGGAAACAACCATGAATAAGTGAACAGTGGCACTTCCCTGCAATGTAATATTATCCAGTGCTAAAAAGAAATGAACTGTCCAGCCACACAGGGAATTTAAATGCATATTTCTAAATGAAATAAGCCAATCTCCAGAATTTCTTGGTGGTCCACTGGCTAGGATTCCATACTTCCAAGGCAGAGGGCACAGGTTCAATCCTTGGTCATGGAACTAAGATCCCACAAGCCTCTCAGCCCAGCCAAAAAAGCAGCAGCAGCAGCTAGTCTATAAAGGCTATATGCTATATGTTTCCAACTCTGTGAAGTTTAGGGGAAAGAAAAACTATTGAGACAGTAAAAAGATCAATGGTTGCCAGGAAGAGTGGGAGGTGAAGGAGAGAAAAAGTGGCCTTTTTATAAAAATCCTGACTCATATTTTCTTTCCCTGAATATTTTGTGCCATCTCTTCTGGCGTTTGATCTGGGTCTGCAGACATCCAAGCGTAGCCTGTTTTTTATCCCCTTATAAGTGACTTGACATTTTTTCCTGGCTGCTCAAAAAATTCTGTATTTTTAAAAATTCAATAACTTGATCAGTTTTTCCTGGCACTTATCTTTTCTCTTTCATTGGATAGAGTCAAGTCTCCTGTATCTCAGAAACACTTTTCTTGAATCATATATTCAAATGTGTGTTCCCCAAACTTCCTGTTTCATTTCTCTAATGTTTGTGCTTTTCTTCCATTGTTTCCTGTAATCCAATCAGCCCTCATTCCACATGCCTCTGTTGTTCTGTAATCTCTTTTCTGAGCAATTGCATTTCTGCCTTCTCATCTTTCTTCATCAGAATAATTGCTTAGTGCTTTTTTTTTTTTTTTTAATTCCTAGCAAATGTTCAGTCACTGCTTTCAACTGCTACCTGGCAAAATTTTTCCTGGTGAGTACTCTTCACGTGTTTGTGAATTTTACGCCCATTTCTCACATTTTGCCCCCTTTGGTATATCTGCTCAATGCTGTGCCAGTTATCTTTTTGGACTCGTCATTGAATGAGTTGGGTTTTCCTAGATTAATATTTGCAGTGTCCTGCCCTCATCACAGCCCAAGGCCTCTCTCTCTCTCTCGGACTGCTTCCTCCAAACAAGACTTCGCTGTGAGAGTCTATGTGGAGCCCCAACTCCTCTGCTTCACAGAACACACAGTGAACAGAATAACGGCTCCAGCCTCACTCCCTCTAGCTTCTGCTTCCTGCTCTACCACAAGGATACACTAGAACTGTCATCTCGAGACTTTCCTGAAGGTCCAGTGGTTGGGACTTCACCTTCCAGTGCAGGCGGGGGCAGGTTCAATCCCTGGTCAGGGAGCTGGGATCCCACATGCCTGGCAGCCAAAAAGCCAAAACATAAAACAGAAACAACATTGTAACAAATTCAATAAAGACTGTAAGAATGGTCCACACCAAATCGAAAAAAAAAGAATGGTCCTCTCACCCTCTGAAAGCATGTTTTTGTTCAGACGCTCAGAAAAATGCAGCCCCCCCTCCATTCACTAGCCTTGTTCCTACCTTCCCTTTCTCCTAATCACCATCTCTGCCTTTTCACAGCTGGAATTTTAGTGTCTGTGAATAGGTCTATTTTCTCATTTTGTTGAAAATGGAATTTTCCATTTTCTTTATTCCTTTTATGCTATCTTCAAGCAAAGCATTTAAAAAGCTAACTTTTCCTGAAGAAGAAAATGGCAACCCACTCCAGTATTCTTGCCTGGAAAATCCCATGGATTAGACTACAGTCCATGGGGTCGCAAAGAGTTGGCGACTGAGCAACTTCACTTCACTTCACTGTGTTTCATTAACTTTCTCAGAGGGCTAAGTTGCTAATCTTGGTTGCTTGCTAGGACAAATGTCTGTTGGTTTTATTTTAGCAATTCTTACATGTGTTGATGGCCAGAAGTTAAACTGGGTTTTTCTTTCTTTGCCAAGAGAGTAGATGACTTAATAAAATTGTGATGTTTCTATATAATATTAATAACAGCTCATACTTTTTTTTTCTGGTAAGTCATTTTTTCCAAGCAAGAAGACTCATAGTTAATGTTGCCAGCATTTCACTAAAAATTAATTCAAATAAAGACCCACGCTAAATGGAAGAGCTACACTTTCGAAAGATAAGAGATAACCATTGACCAGATTACTATTTGTGGTTCTGTGGTGGTTCTGAGTTTAATACAAAGACATGTCATTCCTGAGTCCTGTTGCTTTCTAAAGACACTGCCAATACACTAAATCGGAGCCAGTCAGATCAAATAATTATGAACAAATTATCACGGGGAGATTATCAATTTAAAAAAAATATTAATACAAACAAGTTAATTTTCAATTTTCATCCCCTTTGGAGTATATATATCCTGATACTTTAAAAATTGCAAGTGATTTGAATTAAAAAATAGATTTCTCTCTTAAAAAAAAAAAAAAGCTGACTTCTGTGGCTGTGTTTGGATTGGAAGTCCTTTCTGGAGATTTGAGGATGCTAAAACAGAATGGTCAGCAGCTGTGGTTACGGCCTCATAGAGAAATGGGTCTGTCAGAAAGATGCCACCATGAAGAAATAGAGTGTCCTAACAGCATTTAGGTTCCTTCCAGGAACCTCAAAGATCAGCTCCACCCCTGTCCTTCACAAGGTTTGGTTTTATGAGTCAATAAATTCTCCTTTTGGTTTCCATCACTTTCAAAAAGGGAGTTCTGGCTAATACAGGAAGTAGCCACGCTCCCTGGTAATCTTTCCCTTGTTCGCTTGGTTTCTCCAGGTCCCACTGCCCTAGTCTGACACATAACACCAAGGGGCTGTAGATCCCCAGTAGGAGTATAAGATAGGTCCCCTCCTATAAACCAGCATCAAACATGCCAGGATGTGCGAAACAGTCAACCACTGGGAGCCCTTCATCCTTCTACCTCGTCCAGCATGTCAAGTCCACCCTCCATGCCATGCTTCCTGCATCATCACCACATTCTCTCTGTCCTGTGTTCCCTTTCCACCTTGGGCATCATTTCTAGGTGTGGCTGTTGCTCCCAAGGCTACCTCTGAGCTCTCAAAAGGATGATGTGTTGGCTAGTGGTCCTGGACCCACAGAAAAGATATTTCAGAGTTAGAGAGGCTTGTTATGAATGATCAAAGATTCAAAGATTCATGAAAAATATAACAACTGTAAGATTTTATGTACTCAATGAAATCACCTCAACAAATATAAAGGGAACACTTACTACAACTACAAAGAGAAACTGACAAATCCACCACTGCAGTGGAAGATTTCAACATGCTTTTTGCAATTATAGCAAAGACATGGAAGCTCTGGATAACCCAATTTAAAAACTCAATTTGATAACATATATAAACTGGAGAAGGGAATGGCAAACCACTTCAGTATTCTTGCCTTGAGAACCCCATGAACAGTATGAAAAGGCAAAATGATAGGATACTGAAAGAGGAACTCCCCAGGTCAGTAGGTGTCCAATATGCTACTGGAGATCAGTGGAGAAATAACTCCAGAAAGAATGAAGGGATGAAGCCAAAGCAAAAACAATACCCAGCTGTGGATGTGACTGGTGATAGAAGCAAGGTCCAGTGCTGTAAAGAGCAATATTGCATAGGAACCTGGAATGTCAGAACCATGACTCAAGGCAAATTGGAAGTGGTCAAACAAGAGATGGCAAAAGTGAACGTCGACAGTCTAGGAATCAGCGAACTAAAATGGACTGGGATGAGTGAATTTAACTCACATGGCCATTATATCTACTACTGCGGGCAGGAATCCCTCAGAAGAAATGGAGTAGCCATCATGGTCAACAAAAGAGTCCGAAATGCAGTACTTGGATGCGATCTCAAAAACGACAGAATGTTCTCTGTTCATCTCCAAGGCAAACTATTCAATATCACAGTAATCCAAGTCTATGCCCCAACCAGTAACGCTGAAGAAGCTGAAGTTGAACGGTTTTATGAAGACCTACAAGACCTTTGGCTGAGTGCCGAAGAATTGATGCGTTTGAACTGTGGTGTTGGAGAAGACTCTTGAGAGTCCCTTGGACTGCAAGAAGATCCAACCAGTCCATTCTGAAGGAGATCAGCCCTGGGATTTCTTTGGGAGGAATGATGCTAAAGCTGAAACTCCAGTACTTTGGCCACCTCATGTGAAGAGTTGACTCATTGGAAAAGACTTTGATGCTGGGAGGGATTGGGGGCAGGAGGAGAAGGGGACAACAGAGGATGAGATGGCTGGATGGCATCACTGAGTTGATGGACGTGAGTCTAAGTGAACTCCGGGAGTTGGTGATGGACAGGTAGGCCTGGTGTGCTGCGGTTCACGGGTTACAAAGAGTTGGACACGACTGAGCGACTGGGCTGGACTGAACTGAACTGACAAGACCTTGTAGAACTAACACCCAAACTAACACCTTTTCATTATAAGGGACTGGAATGTAAAAGTAGAAGTCAGGAAACACCTGGAGTAACAGGCAAATTTGGCCTTGGAATGTGGAATGAAGCAGGGCAAAGATTAATAGAGTTTTGCCAAGAAAATGCACTGGTCATAGCAAACACCTTCTTCCAACAACACAAGAGAAGACTCTACACATGGACATCAGCAGATGGTCAACACCAAAATCAGATTGATTATATTCTTTGCAGCCAAAGATGGAGAAGCTCTATACAGTCAACAAAAACAAGACCAGGAGCTGACTGTGGCTCAGATTATGAACTCATTATTACCAAATTCAGACTCAAAAAAGCTAACCTTGCTTTTACTCTGAAAAGCAAGGTTAGCCTGAGGCCATAAAGGGGAAGATAAGCCAACAGGAAGTCAGATGGGGAAATTTTGATGACAAAGCC
The DNA here is from genome assembly GCA_006410675.1 of Oreotragus oreotragus. Taxonomy (NCBI): domain Eukaryota; kingdom Metazoa; phylum Chordata; class Mammalia; order Artiodactyla; family Bovidae; genus Oreotragus; species Oreotragus oreotragus. The sequence goes on from SJYX01000501.1 coordinate 13,381, forward strand.
TTTGAATGTGGAGAGCATCCATGGAGAGGGAAAAGATGAAAACATTGAGAAACGCAACAATCACTGGAGTGATTTAAGAAAATACAGAGCAACCGGAGGGATTTTTAAGAATCTGCCTGGAATGCAGGAGATGCGGGGTTCAATCCTTGGGTGGGGAAGAACCCCTGGAGAATGGATGGCAACCCACTCCAGTATCTTTGCCTGGAGAATTCCATGGACAGAAGAGCCTGACAGGCTATAGTCCATGGGATCTCAAAGAGTCAGACACGACTGAGCAACTAACTCACTTTCCATTTTATTATACATAGATGGGATTATATTGTACATATTATCTCTCAACCTGGAATTTTTTTTTAACTTAATTTCTTTCTTTGTTTTAAAGATTCTTTTTTTGACCTGGACCTGATTTTCTAAAGTCTTTACTGAATTTGTTACAATATTGCTTCTGCTATATGTTTTGGTTTTTTGGCCAGTAGGAATGTGGGATCTTAGTTCCCCTAGCAAGGATTGAACCTGCATCCCCTGCATTGGAAGGCAAAGTCTTAACCACTGGACTGCCAGGGAAGTCCCTCTTCTGCTCCAACTACTCTCATAAATTTGCATCTTGCATTCCAGACTCTGTGCTCTAGGGGAAAGGGTCTAGTGGGCAATACCTAACATACAAGCCCATCCCAACTACATCACAGAGGCGAGGGGAGAGATATGGTCCCCCTGGGCTTCTTGTACCCTCAAGCATGCAAAGAATTAGGGAGTCCCTAAAACTGATGACAAGGGTTTACTACAATATCCTGCCTCTCTGTTGGGCTTTTTTTCCTTCTTGTTATTGTAGGAGTTCTTTATACTCTGAATATTAATTACTTGTTATAAATGTTGCAATTATTTCATCCAAGTCTACTGCTTGTTTCCAATTTTAGTGAAGTCAAATCTGTCCATATTTTCTGGAGAAGTAAAAATATCATTTCTCCATATTGCACTTGTAAAAAAATTTACAATGTCCTGTATTTCTATTAAATCATATCTGCAGATCTGCATTTTCTGTTTCAACTGTAGTGAATAAAACACATACAAAAGAGAGAGAATAGTACCATGAACACCCAAGTACCGTCTTTCCCCTCAACAATCATCAACATATGAGAGGGTTTGTTTCTTCTACACCCATCCCAACATGCTCCCCGACCCCGCTGAACTGTTTCAGAGCACATCCAGACACGTGATTTCACCTGTAAATATTTCAGCATGGATATCTAAAATAGAGAATCTTCTGGTGTTTCGGCTGTGCCCTGTGGCACGCGTGAGCTTAATTCCTCGACAAGGGATTGAACACTTGCCATCTGTGCTAGGAGAGTGAGCCAACCACTGAAAGGTCAGGGAAGTCCCTATTCTATTTTTAACTTAACCAAACACATCCTATTATACCAAAAATAACTGACAAGAATGCCTTATCCAGGTAGTATTCAAAATTACCTGGTATTCCCATTATATCTTTTTTCAAAAAAGTTCTATTTTTATCTTAATTTATTTTAAATAAATTTTTATTGGCATATAGTTGATTTAGTGCATGCGTGCTTAGTTGTGTCTGACTCTTTGTGACCCCATGGACTACAGCCCACCAGGCTACTCTTCATGGGATTCTCCAGACAAGAATACTGGAATGGAAAAAAAAAAAGAATAATATTGGAGAGGATAGCCATTCCCTTCTCCAGAGGATTTTCCTGACCCAGGGATAGAACCCAGAGCCTGGAAGGTTATAGCCCACAGGGTTGCAAAGAATCAGATGTGAATGAAAGACTACACACACTCACCTGTTTTTTTGTTTTTGTTCTTTTCCTGGGCTTCCCGGTAGCTCAGATGGTAAAGAATCTGCCTGCTATATATATATATATATACAGTAGTGCGTATATATCAATCCCAATCTGCCAGTTTATCTCTCTCCCCCTTCCTGCCTTGTACCATAATTTTAGAAATTTTCTACATTCTAGAAAATAAAGTTTAGAAAATAAACATAAGTTTCTATATCTATGGTTTCCCTTGTTGAAGAATCCACCTGCAATACAGGAGACCTGGGTTCGATCCCTGGGTTGGGAAGATCCCTTGGAGAAGGGAAAGCCTACCCACCCCAGTATTCTGGCCTGGAGAATTCCACGGACTGCATAGTCCGTGGAGCTGCAAAGAGTCAGACATGATTGAGAGACTTTCACTTTCAACTTTCACTATGACTCTACTTCTGCTTTGTAATAAAATTCATTTGTGCCTTTTTTTTAGATTCAATGTATAAATAATGTCATATATTTGCCTTTCTCTGTCTGAGTTACTTCACTTAGTATGACAATATCTAGGTCCATCCATGTTGCTGCAAATGGCATTATTTTGTTCTTTTTAATGGTTGAGTAATATTCCATTGTATGTACATGTGCTGATATACTCAGTCGTGGCCAACTCTTTGCGACCTCATGGACTGTAGCCCGCCAGATTCCTCTGTCCATGGAATCTCCAGGCAAGAACACTGGAGTGGGCTGCCATTTCCTTCTCCATGTATGTATATACTGCATCGTCTTTATCCATTCACCCATTGATGGGTATTTAGGTTGTTTCCATGTTCTGGCTATTGTAAATAGACCTACAATGAATACTGAAGTGCATATATCTTTTTGAATTATATTTTTATCGAGATATATGCCCAGGAGTGGAATTGCTAAATTATATGGTAACTCTAGTTTTAGTCTTTTAAGGAACCTCCATACTTTTCTTCATAGTGGCTGCACAAATGTACATTCCCAGCAACTGTATAGGAGGGTTCTCTTTTCACCACACTCTTTCTAGGATTTATTGTTTGTAGATTTTTGATGCTGGCCATTCTGATCAGTGTGAGGTGATACCTCATTGTAGTTTTGATTTACATATCTCTAATAGTGACAGTAAGCATTTTTTTCATAGGCTTTTGGGTATCTGTATGTCTTTTTAGAGAAATGCCTATTTAGATCTTCCACCAATCTTTTGTTCGGGTTGTTTGGGGTTTTTTTGACATTGAGCTGCACGAGCTGTTTGTATATTTTGCAGGTTAACCCTTTGTTAGTCACTTCCTTTGCAACTATTTTCTTCCATTTTGTGTGTTGTCTTTTTTTTTATGATTTCCTTTGCTGTGCAAAAGCTCTTAAGTTTAATTAGGCTCCATTTGTTTATTTTCCCCATAATGTGTTTGTACAATTGGTGTGTTCAAATCAGGATCTAACATCCTCACATTGCACATACTGGAATGCCTCTTAATGCTCTTTTTTTTTTCCCAGTCTTTGCTTTATTGCAAACTCGGGCTGCTCGGAAGACAATACACCTGACACTGGGAAGAGCCTAGGCCGAGGAAGGGACGGGGCTCGAGGGGTGCGGGAGCGCGTTCTAGGCCAAAGGCGAGGGGCTCAAGGGGAGGGCCTTGGCCAAAGGTGTGGTTGGGTCGCAAGAGTGAAGTGAAGTGAAGTTGCTCAGTCGTGTCCGACTCTTAGCAACCCCATGGACTGCAGCCTACCAGGCTCCTCCCTCCATGGGATTTTCCAGGCAAGAGTACTGGAGTGGGGTGCCATTGCCTTCTCCACTTAATGCTCTTTTAAACACATGACAGTTCCCCCTCCTTCTTTGTATCCTTTGTCATTTATTTGTTGAAGAAATCAGAAATTGGCTCTGTAAAATCTACCCGCTACTGGATTTGACAGAATGCATACCTGTGTGCCTGGTCCTCTCCTCACTAAATTTCCTGTAAATGAGTAGATAGCACTAGAAGCTTAATTAGATTCATGTTCAAGGTTCTCTTAGAAAACTCTTTCCCGGGCAATGTTGTTTAGCCCCCATTGCATCAAAATGGGAGATACATAATGTCTGCAATTTTAAAAATTGACCTCCTTCTTTCTAATCATTTTATTCTTATTTCTTGCTCTGGATCAATGAAGTCCAGGTGATGATTCCCCTCTTTTTCTGGGTTCTGTTTCTTGAAAGTGAAAGTTGCTCAGTCATGTCCGACTCTTTGAAACCCCATGGACTATATAGTCCATGGAATTCTCCAGCCCAGAATACTGGAGTGGGTAACCTTTCTCTTCTCCAAGGGATCTTCCCAAGCCAGGGATCAAACTCAGGTCTCCTGCATTACAGGTAGATTCTTTACCAGCTGAGCCACAAGGGAAACCCAAGAATACCAGAGTGGGTAGCCTATCCCTTCTCCAGCGGATCTTCCCAACCCAGGAATCAAATTGAGATATCCTTCATTGCAGGTAGATTCTTTACCAACTGAGCTATCAGGGAAACCCTGGTAAGAAGCCCCTGTTTCTTATCTCTCCTCTTTAAGGACCCCATCAGAGTGGAGGCTGAGATGTGCATGAACATTTTTCCTAGAGATGGACTAGAGGTAAGTGTGGGCTCCTCCCACTCTCAGCACTCAGCTCCGGTCTACTCAAGGTCCTCCTCTCAGTGATGCCTCCTCTTACCCTGGTCCCGTCCTAGTCTCCTCTCTTCCTTAAGCAACCACTTGAACGAGGTTGACATGTCCTTGAAAATGTATAGATTCTTGAAATGTATGTACTGCTACTGTGTGTGTAGACTACTGATTTTTATCAGTGTTCTTGTGTTCTAGGCAGCATTCTGATTTTTAGTTTTTGCATTTAATGCTGATTTTAGGCATCTCTGCATCCACACTACATGTGTGGATATGTAGTCACTGCAGATTTTTTTTCTGTGTGATATGCTTTAGAAGTTTTTTTCCAGCTTTATTGAAGTATGACTGACAAAAAAAAATTGTATATATTTAAGTTGTACAGTGCGATTTTTTAAAGGTGTACAACAGGGTGATTTAATATGCATCTACACTGGAAAATAATTCCCACAAACTAACACATCCATCACTTCACATGACTACCAATTGTGTGTGTGTGTGTGTGTGTGTGTGTGTGTGGTGAGGAAACTTAAGATTTACTCTCTTAGCAAATTTCAAGTATACAGTATGGTATTGTTAACTGTGGTCACCATGCTATACATTAGATCCCTATTCCATGCCATTGGTCTATTTGTTCCGTATCATTACCATACTGTCTTCATGAATATGGCTTTGCAATATAGTCTAATAGAACTTCCCTGGTGGTCCAGCGGTTAAGACTGCGCTTCAGTGCAGGGAGTGCAGGTTTGATCCCTGGTTGGGGAACTAAGGTCCTATATGCCCTGTGGTGCAGCATGAGGGATATATAGCTGATTCACTTCACTGTACAGCAGTAACTAACACAACATTGTAAAGCAATTATACTCCAACCAAAAAAACTAAAAAATAAAACAATGCATCTGTGTTTCCTTTATTCTCCTTCATATTTGTTTGTTTTCTACCTTTTCCACGTATCAGATTTTCTTTTATTGATGATATCTACATTTTTATTTTCTAGTGCTTTAAGTTTTGCTTTAAAAAAACAAACAAGTTTCTCCCCTACCCTTGCCAAAAAAAAAAAAAAA
>SJYX01000504.1:0-18026 GCA_006410675.1 Oreotragus oreotragus
TTCAATAGTACGTGAACCATGAACTTCCAGATGTTCAAGCTGGATTTAGAAAAAGGTAGAGGAACCAGAGATCAAATTGCCAACATCTGTTGGATCATTGAAAAAGCAAGAGAGTTCCAGAAAAACATTTATTTCTGTCTCATTGACTACACTAAAGTCTTTGTGTGGATCACAATAAACTGTTGAAAATTCTGAAAGATATGGGAATACCAGACCACCAAACCTACCTGTTGAGAAATCTGTATGCTGGTCAAGAAGCAACAGTTAGAATCAGACATGGAACAACAGACTGGTTCCAAATAGGAAAAAGAGTACGTTAAGGCTGTATATTGTCACCCTGCTTATTTAATTTCTATGCAGAGTACATCATGTGAAATGCTGGGCTGGAAGAAGCACAAACGGGAATCAAGATTGCTGGGATAAATATCAATAACCTCAGATATGCAGATGACACCACCCTTGAGGCAAAAAGTGAAGAACTAAAGAGCCTCGTGATGAAAGTGAAAGAAGAGAGTGAAAAAGTTGGCTTAAAGCTCAACATTTAGAAAACAAAGATCATGGCATCCAGTCCCATCACTTCATGGCAAATAGATGGGGAAAGATTGGAAACAGTGTCAAACTTTATTTTTTGGGGCTCCAAAATCACAGCAGATGGTGATTGCAGCCATGAAATTAAAAGACATTTGCTCCTTGGAAGAAAAGTTATGACCAACCTAGATAGCATATTAAAAATCAGAGACATCAATTTGCCTACAAAGGTCCATCTAGTCAAAACTATGGTTTTTCCAGTAGTCATGTATGGATGTGAGACTTGGGTCATAAAGAAAGCTGAGTGCCAAAGAACTGATGCTTTTGAACTGTGGTGTTGGAGAAGACTCTTGAGAGGCCCTTGGACTACAAGGAGATCCAACCAGTCCATCCTAAAGGAAATCAGTCTTGAATATTCATTGGAAGGTCTGATGCTGAAGCTGAAACTCCAATACTTTGGCCACCTGATGGGAAGAACTGACTCGCTGGAAAAGACTCTGATGCTGGGAAAGATTGAGGGCAGGAGGAGAAGGGGACAACAGAGGATGACGGTTGGATGATATCACCAATTCAATGGACATGAATTTGAGCAAGCTCTGGAAGTTGGTGATGGACAGGGAAACCTGGTGTGCTGCAGTTCATGGAGTTACAAAGAGTTGGACATGACTGAGAGACTGAACTGAACTGAATTGAAATAGATACTGTGCTTAGTCACTCAGTCGTATCCCGACTCTTTGTGACCCCATAGACTGTAGCCCACAAGGCTCCTTTGTCCATGGGATTCTCCAGGCAAGAATACTGGAGTGGGCTGCCATGCCCTTCTCCTGGATATCTTCCCAACCCGGGGATCGAATCCAGGTCTCCTGCACTGCAAGCAGATTATTTATTGTTTGAGACACCAGGCAAGTCTGGGGGACTGTAAAGGCCTAAGGAGCACATTGAGACAGTGCTGACTTAATAACTGCAGGAAGCTGTTACACTGGAGGCCAAGCAGAGAGGACTGGGCTCTTACAGCCTAGGGCCGCAACATCCAACATGGTGGCCACCAGCTCCGAGTGTCTTTCGAGGGCTTGAAATGTAGCCAATCTGAATGATGAATTCCTCTATGTATAAAAGGCATCCTGGATTCAAAGTCTCCATTACATTAAAAAGGGTGTAAATTATGTCATTAATGATGCTTTTAATATTGATGGTATACTGTGATAGCATTTTGGATAGATTGAGATGAGTAAAAGTGATTAGTAAAAGTAAATTTCTCCTGTTTCTTTTTATCATTTTTACAGTAGTGACTGGAAAAGTCTTAATTGCGTGTGTGCCTCACGCTTGTGGCTCTCATTATCCTTCTGTTACTGTGCTCACCAGAAGCGAGGAGCAAGAGCCCCATAGCATGGGGACCCAGTCGTGCAAGGAGGGGGTGTGGGCTGGCTGGAGCTTGCATCTCAGTGAGGGGTCCACTCGCACTGCTTTGGAGGGTGTAGAAGAAACCTGAGTGTGACCACCTGCTCTGCCAGGGCAAGAAACCCCATTGCTGATGTGACAAAGACGGGAGGAGGAAGCAGCAGAAGGGTACATGTCCCGCCGTCCAGACCCTCTCTTTTCTAACAGCCGTTACTGGCCGAGTCTAACAGGGAAGCAGCTGGCAAAAGAGAGCCCCAGTGCCAGCATCACAGACCAGATTAGGATAGAATGGGCTTGGAGCGGAGCGCCTATAATTTATTTATTTGGTTTTAATCATTTATTTCTGTTTTGGTTGTGCTGGGTCTTTGCTGCTGCTGCACACGGGCTTTCTCTAGTTACTTGAGTGGGAGTATTTTTGATTACTGAGCTTGGATTTCTCATTGTGGTGACTACTCCTGGTGAGGAGCATGACCTCCAGAGTGTGGGCTCTAGAGCACGGGAGAGCCTGTAGTTTAATAACCAAAATGCCACTCAGCTATTGAAAAGAACGCTTTTGAATCAGCTTTAATGAGGTGGATGAAACTGGAGCCTATTATACAGAGTATAATAATAAGTCGGAAAGAAAAACACCAATACAGTATATTAACACATATATATGGAATTTAGAAAGATGGTAATGATGACCCTGTATGGGAGACAGCAGAAGACACACAGATGTAAATAACAGACTTTTGGACTCTGTGGGAGAAGGCGAGGGTGGGATGATTTGCGAGAATAGCATTGAAACATGTATATTACCATATGTGAAACAGATCGCCAGTCCAGGTTCAATGTAGGAACCCCTGGTGGCTCAGACGGTAAAGACTCTGCCTGCAATGCGGGAGACCTGGGTTTCATCCCTGGAAAGATCCCCTGGAGAAGGAAATGGCAACCGGCTCTAGGATTCTTGCCTGGAGAATCCTATGGACAGAGGAGACTAGCAGGCTACAGTCTGTGAGGTCGCAAAGAGTCCGGCATGACTGAGCGACTTCTGTCTCACTTTTCACTTTCCAAGTTCTATGCGTGAAACAGGGCACTCAAAGCCCGTGCACTGGGATGACCCTGAGGGATGGGATGGGGAGGGAGGTGGGAGGGGGTTCAGGATGGGGGACACATGTACACCCACGGCTGATTCATGTCACTGCATGGCAAAAACCAGTACAGTGTTGTAAAGTAATTAGCCTTCAATTAAAATAAATAAATTAAAAAATAGCCAAAATGCCCGGCATTGGGACTTCCCTGGTGGTCCAGTGGTTAAGAATCTGCCCACCACTGCAGGGCACACACGTCTGATCTCTGGTCTGGGAAGATCTCACATGCCGCGGGGCAATAAAGCCCGTGTACCCACCATACTGAGCCTGCGCTCTGGAGCCCATGTTCTACAGTAAGAGAAGCCAGCGCGATGAGAAGCCTGCGCAGCCCAGCAGAGTAGACCCCACTCGCTGCAACTGGAGCCCGCACACTGCAATGAAGACTCAGCGCAACCAAGTCAACAAAAGAAAATCAAAATGGCTTGTAAGACCTTCTTGGTTTTCAAGAGAATCAAGAAGTCTCGTTCTAAAAAAAAAAAAAAAAAAAAAAAAAACTAAAAAGTTTCCTAGCTCTAAATGCTGTTGAGTGATTACATATTTCCCAAAATGTTACATACCCAAACCCAGTACATCTGCAGGTCACTTTGTCTGTGGGCAGTGACCGGGGGACCACGGTCTGGGATAGATGTTCTGAGATCCTCTGCAGCTCTGACTATCTGTGGTTCAGTGAGCATTTGCTTGTGTGTCATAAAGACAACCAAACCAATCATCCCAGTCAATCCTAGAGGAAATCAGCCCTGAATATTCACTGGAAGAACTGCTGTTGAAGCTGATACTTTGGCCACCTGATGTGAAGCACTGACTCATTGCAAAAGACCCTGATGATGGAAAAGATTGAAGGCAAAAGGAGAAGGGAGTGGCAGAGGATGAGATGGTTATATCATATCACTGACTTGATGGATGTGAATTTGAGCAAACTGGGAGATAGCGGAGGACAGAGGAGACTGGCGTGTTGCAGTCCACAGGGTCACAAAGAGTCAGACAAGACTGCGTGACTCAACAACAGCAGGATGATCAGAGTTCCCTGGAGAGAGAACCTGAGGGACTGTGTTCCAGGAGGTCTTCCTGGGGGAGCGGAGACCTGAACAGCGGAGACCTGGGCCGAGGCCGTGGGTAGTCTTTCTCGAACAAAGACCCTCATACAATGTTCCTGGTCAATTATTTGCAGCTTTCCATCTGCTTCTTCTCTCGGGACTGCAAATACTGGTCCTAGCATTGTTTATGCCTGAGGGTGAGACTTACCTGGGCCATGCAGTGAGCTTCTGATCCAGGCCCAGACAAGGTAGGGTCCGTGAGAAACCCTCCCAGAATCCCTCAGAGCCAAGTAACAACCTTCAGGTGGGAAAGTGGGGCATCTTGAAACCCCCTAGAAACGGAGTCTTTTCTCTGTTGAGCTTCTTTGTTGTTCATATCAAAAGGGGTGAATCTCAAACATACGAGTGTTTCCATTTCCAACTGTTTGTGTTTGTTTACTGATAAGGGAGGCACAATATCATGTAATAAATCTTTCAGAAATTAAAATGCTAATGCTCATCTTAAAAGTTTAATAAGGAAGACCCTTTAAGTATACTTATGCAAATCTAATGCAGAGTGATGATTAGCATTCTAAAATTCTGAAAATTACAGCCTGGATCACAATGCTGTCCAGGCCATGCTTTTCTCTAAGGGGAAACAATGTGCATTCTATTATCTGCAGAAAAAAAAAGTTCTTGCAGAGAGACACTGTCTGGTTGAGGCTCTCCTCGAGGCTTGCAGGAGCCCTACTGCCCTGGATGGTCACTTCAGCCTTCTCCTTTGGAGCCAGCAGGAAGCTCCAGCTTTAAGGAATCTCTGCATCCCCCAAAGCATTGGAACTTGTCAAGCTTCTGTGTGTTATGTGTTTCAGTTTGTGTCTTGTGTCCATGTAATCAATTGGAGGCAGCTTTTGAATCTGGTTGGGATGAGTTGATGGTAGAGTCTGTAAAGCCTCTGCATTCATGGGACCTTGCTCAGGAAAATGCTTCTGAACATTTCTCTTTTGAAAAAACTGCTAAGACTTGTGACTTGTGGATGAAATCTATTCCCTGGACCCCAGCTGTGGACACTGCCTGAACGCACAAGTGAAAGGTGACTGACCATAAAGAACGACGTTGGGATGGCCGGCCACCTCCAGGAGGATTTAGGGTGAAACTGACCTATCAGGGCTTCCCAGGTGGCAGAGGTTGTAAATAACTTGCCTGGCAATGCAAGAGACTTGGTATATGCAGGTTCGATCTCTAGGTCAGGAAGATCCTCCTGGAGGAGAGCATAGCAACCCATTCTAGTGTTCTTGCTGGAGACTCCCAGGAGCCTGATGGGGGTCTATAAGATTGCAAAGAGTTGGACACAGCTGAAGCGACCTCGCATGCACACATATTTGTTGTGCATGTTATTTCTATTATTATTATTCTGCCTCCGATCATCAGACACTAGATCCTAGAGACTGGGGACTCCTGCCTTAGGAGATAAATCCTTGACCTTGAGAAACTCTGATCCAGGCTTTCCATTCTGCTTCTAGCTCATATGCTGGATGTGACTGGGAGATGTGTTGGGAGTATCCACAGGCATTCAGAGGAAGATGGTGGATAGTCTGGGCTCCTCTTTACTGGCCTTGGAAGGTCACAGGTTGGTTACTGACCCTTGAAAGGCCTAGAAGTTCCAGGCAGGATCAGATCATAGAGCATAGGAAACAAAGTGACACAGCCTCAGAAGCTCAACATTCTCTAAATTAACCCTGTCTGCACTAGCCACGTGCGTATGTACGAGATGAACCAGAGCCTTGACTCGATTCAATTCCTGTCCTTACAGCAAGGCTTCGTTTGGAACTCATCTCTTCTCCAGGTAGAAAAATGCTTCTGTCCCTATGTGTTTCCACAGCCCACCCACTCTCGTCTCCTTGCCTGGGAAACCCCATGGACAGAGGAGCCTGGTGGGCTACAGTCCCTGGGGTTGCAAAGAGTCAGACATGACTTAGAGATGAAACAACAAAAGTACATAATAGGAGTTTTTCAAAATAATTTCTGAAATCAATTGTTGAGTTGATTTTGACTTAAAATACAGCCACCATCTTTCTTGACAGATGATCTGGTTTAGGAATAGTTTTCATAGTTACTGGTGTTTGTTTAGGGCGGTGTCCACAGACGCAGAAAATGTTGGAGGGAATTTGATATTTGAAGGGTTCAAGACACTTGAACCCTTAAACTCTTCTGAAGAGCTATGTGACATTGCAAAGAACTGGACTTTGGAGAATTAAACTCTGTCTGTTCTGTGACCTGTGTTTCCTGCTACAAGGAGGGCACATCAGCCCACTCCTATATCTTGCCTGGAGAATCCCATGGACAGAGGAGTCTGCCGGGCTGAGGTCCGTGGGGTCGCAAAGAGTCGGACACGACTGAAGGGACTGAGCACGCATCTCCCGCCATGATGCTGTCTCAAGGGCTACTTTCCTGGGTCAGTGTCTTAGATGACTTTTATAAGACAAAAGCAAAGGCTATCATAATGGAGACTGGAGAGACTGATGCCCTCAATAAATGGTAGTTAAGTTCTTATCAAATCTGAAAAACTGGATTCTCCCAAGTGAACTCAAATGGCAGAACACAATATGGCTTTGAATTTCCTCCTTCTCCATCCTTCCCCAGTTCTGTGACCTTCCACACTGCGCCATAATAGTCCATTTCTTTGTAACCAACACAGTCCCGTATTCAAAGATATATTCCATCGACTGTGGGGAGTAACCTTTCAAATTCTGTGAATGAATCTCAGAGATCACTTTGGTTGTTATTATCAGTAGGAGGATGTTGGTCTTGAAGGACATAGAAGGGGTATAGTGCTTTGAAAAGGAGGTTCAGATCATAGTATTGGGAATTCAAGTTTTAGTGCCAGGGAAACTGGCTTTTCTAAGAAACTGTTTTTTAATCTTTGGACCCTAATGTTTGAGTTGGGGGTAGTGGATTTGTCTGTCCCACCCTTTGTGGAAGGAAATCTACCAGCTTAATGCTGTTGACCCCTCTCAACTCTCCTGCCTGGGCAGTGGACAGTCTTACTGGTTGGATGGTTTTGAGAAGTGAAACCAGGGGCAGGGAAACCCTCTCCCTGCTCTTATGAAGGGAACACATATTTTGTTGACTCGGTTCGCTGTGGCATGGCAAAGCAGGTCTTTCCAGGAGGCCTGAAGGACCCCAGGGCTGCCTGTGATTAGCCAGCTATGTCTTTCTAATTAAGTCTTGGAAGCCTGTGTGCATGCAGATATAAGCCACATTCTCCACATCGGTATAGTCGTAATGACGTAATAGTCTGATATGCATATAGTATAATCTACATCCAACTCTGAATTGATTCCAAACCTGGTCAGAAATGAGACTCCTTTACAGATTAAGACCCTCCTGCTCCAGCATCTAAGAGTCATCATTCATAATTCTCTCTTTGTCTTAACCATCAAGATATTCAGACCCTTAAGTGCTAAAGTGGTCAATCAGTCTTTCCCAGCATCAGGGTCTTTTCCAATGAGTCAGTTCTTTACATCAGGTGGCCAAAGTATTGGATTTTCAGCTTCAGCATCAGTCCTTCCAATAAATATTCAGGACTAATTTCCTTTAGGATGGACTGGTTGTATCTCCTTGCAGTCCAAGGGACTGCTGTTTTGATGATCCAAAGGATGTTGGCAAAGTGATCTCTGGTTCCTCTGCCTTTTCTAAATCCAGCTTGAACATCCCAGCAAAACCCTTTGAGGCATGTATTACAGTTTGAGAACACTGAGACTTCGGGAGGTTAAGTAATTTGCTGAAAGCAACACAGCTGGCAAGTGTAGTAGCCAAGATATGAACATGGATTTGTCTGAATTCAGATTCACATTTTTAATCTCCTCCTACTGATCTCATCAGGCCAGAAAGCAGTGCTGTTGCTGCTGCTTCCTCCAAATGCTTACTGAAGATTTACTAGATGCCAAGCACGTGGTATTCTTGTGAGCACGCTCTAACACATTTAGTCCTCACACCAACCCAGTGAGGTCAACACCATTATTATCCTTGATATTTAGATGTGGCTGTCAAGGCACAAAGAGGGAAAAGTTAGACCAGAATCCCAGCCCAGGAACTCTGGTTTCAGTCTTCACTCCCAACAACTGCAGCCTATTTTGCAAAGGCCAGGGGTCTTGTAGGCTTGGCAGTGGACTGAGAAGCAAGGCTGCAGGAGGGCAATGGATATGTATCTGCAGATGGTGATTGCAGCCATGAAATTAGAAGACGCTACTCCTTGGAAGAAAAGTTATGACCAACCTGGATAGTATATTCAAAAGCAGAGACATTACTTTGCCGACTAAGGTCCGCCTAGTCAAGGCTATGGTTTTTCCTGTGGTCATGTATGGATGTGAAAGTTGGACTGTGAAGAAAGCTGAGCGTCAAAGAATTGATGCTTTTGAACTGTGGTGTTGGAGAAGACTCTTGAGAGTCCCTTGGACTGCAAGGAGATCCAACCAGTTCATTCTGAAGGAGATCAGCCCTGGGATTTCTTTGGAAGGAATGATGCTGAAGCTGAAACTCCAGTACTTTGGCCACCTCATGAGAAGAGTTGACTCATTGGAAAAGACTCTGATGCTGGGAGGGATCGGGGGCAGGAGGAAAAGGGGATGACCAAGGATGAGATGGCTGGATGGCATCACGGACTCGATGGACGTGAGTCTGAATGAGCTCCGGGAGATGGTGATGGACAGGGAGGCCTGGCGTGCTGAGATTCATAGGGTCGCAAAGAGTCGGACATGACTGAGCGACTGAACTGAACTGAATGAGATAATACAAGCGAAGGTATTGGTTTGGCCGTAAAGTTCATTGGCGTTTTTCTGTTACATCTTATGGAAAAACTTGAACAACTTTTTTTTGGTGAACCCAATACTTTGTGAGTGCTAAAGCATCATCATAGTTACCATTACTCTTGCTCAGCCTGGCCTGTGACATGATCACCTGCCAAGTTGATCATCAGTCAGGAAGTCCTTGGCTTCCCCCAGGATGTATAACCCATTCTCTGAGAGCTTATTCCCAGAACAATCCAGAACTGGGACTGCAGTCCCTCACGCCCAGAGGGCCCTGGGGAATGGTGTGATTAAGTGAAGGAGCTGGGTAAGGAACACTGCCACTGTTTACAGATTAAAACTATAGGAAGAGTCTATTCTTCCGGAGGTGGGGGGCAAAGCCATTCACATTTTACTAGGCACACGAATCAGTTTCTTCACTTATTTTCCAAATTTGGAAGAGAACCTGTTTATTTGGAAACATCTTTTTCATCATAATTTTACCAAAAATGGAGTGATAAATCACAGCCCATTTGTGGGTCAGCCTCAGAGTTCAGGAGAGCTGGGCTTGGGGGCTTCCGAGGTGGTGCTAGTGGTAAAAAAAACCAACAACACCCAACTGCCAGTTCACGGGGCCTGAGGGACATGGGTTTGGTCTCCGGGTTGGGAAGATCTCCTGGAGTAGGGCATGGCCATGCACTCCAGTAATCTTGCCTGGAGAATCCCACGGACAGAGGAGGCTGGCTGGCTACAGTCCATAGGGTCTCAGAGAGTTGGACACAACTGAAGCGACTTGGCATGCATGGACTCTGGGTTAAAAGACTGAGTCCTGGATTCACCAGAAGGGCAGATGCTGCTCAGCAGTTGTTTCAAGTACCATGTGGGTCAGGATCTCTCAGGAAACTTCAAACACGTCACTCGTTTTAAAGTGGAAGAGAAGCAAAAGGCAAAGGAGAAAAGGAAGGATATACCCATTTGAATGCAGAGTTCCAAAGAATAGCAAAGAGAGATAAGAAAGCCTTCCTCAGTGATCAATGCAAAGAAATAGAGGAAAACAACAGAATGGGAAAGACCAGAGATCTCTTCAAGAAAACTAGAGATACTAAGGGAACGTTTCATGCAAGTGCAGTTCAGTTCAGTCGCTCAGTCGTGTCCGACTCTGTGACCCCATGAATCTCAGCACGCCAGGCCTCTCTGTCCATCACCATCTCCCGGAGTTCACTCAGACTCACGTCCATCGAGTTAGTGATGCCATCCAGCCATCTCATCCTCGGTCGTCCCCTTCTCCTCCTGCCCCCAATCCCTCCCTGCATCAGAGTCTTTTCCAATGAGTCAACTCTTCTCATGAGGTGGCCAAAGTACTGGAGNAAAAAAAAAAAAAAAAAAAAAAAAACTAAAAAGTTTCCTAGCTCTAAATGCTGTTGAGTGATTACATATTTCCCAAAATGTTACATACCCAAACCCAGTACATCTGCAGGTCACTTTGTCTGTGGGCAGTGACCGGGGGACCACGGTCTGGGATAGATGTTCTGAGATCCTCTGCAGCTCTGACTATCTGTGGTTCAGTGAGCATTTGCTTGTGTGTCATAAAGACAACCAAACCAATCATCCCAGTCAATCCTAGAGGAAATCAGCCCTGAATATTCACTGGAAGAACTGCTGTTGAAGCTGATACTTTGGCCACCTGATGTGAAGCACTGACTCATTGCAAAAGACCCTGATGATGGAAAAGATTGAAGGCAAAAGGAGAAGGGAGTGGCAGAGGATGAGATGGTTATATCATATCACTGACTTGATGGATGTGAATTTGAGCAAACTGGGAGATAGCGGAGGACAGAGGAGACTGGCGTGTTGCAGTCCACAGGGTCACAAAGAGTCAGACAAGACTGCGTGACTCAACAACAGCAGGATGATCAGAGTTCCCTGGAGAGAGAACCTGAGGGACTGTGTTCCAGGAGGTCTTCCTGGGGGAGCGGAGACCTGAACAGCGGAGACCTGGGCCGAGGCCGTGGGTAGTCTTTCTCGAACAAAGACCCTCATACAATGTTCCTGGTCAATTATTTGCAGCTTTCCATCTGCTTCTTCTCTCGGGACTGCAAATACTGGTCCTAGCATTGTTTATGCCTGAGGGTGAGACTTACCTGGGCCATGCAGTGAGCTTCTGATCCAGGCCCAGACAAGGTAGGGTCCGTGAGAAACCCTCCCAGAATCCCTCAGAGCCAAGTAACAACCTTCAGGTGGGAAAGTGGGGCATCTTGAAACCCCCTAGAAACGGAGTCTTTTCTCTGTTGAGCTTCTTTGTTGTTCATATCAAAAGGGGTGAATCTCAAACATACGAGTGTTTCCATTTCCAACTGTTTGTGTTTGTTTACTGATAAGGGAGGCACAATATCATGTAATAAATCTTTCAGAAATTAAAATGCTAATGCTCATCTTAAAAGTTTAATAAGGAAGACCCTTTAAGTATACTTATGCAAATCTAATGCAGAGTGATGATTAGCATTCTAAAATTCTGAAAATTACAGCCTGGATCACAATGCTGTCCAGGCCATGCTTTTCTCTAAGGGGAAACAATGTGCATTCTATTATCTGCAGAAAAAAAAAGTTCTTGCAGAGAGACACTGTCTGGTTGAGGCTCTCCTCGAGGCTTGCAGGAGCCCTACTGCCCTGGATGGTCACTTCAGCCTTCTCCTTTGGAGCCAGCAGGAAGCTCCAGCTTTAAGGAATCTCTGCATCCCCCAAAGCATTGGAACTTGTCAAGCTTCTGTGTGTTATGTGTTTCAGTTTGTGTCTTGTGTCCATGTAATCAATTGGAGGCAGCTTTTGAATCTGGTTGGGATGAGTTGATGGTAGAGTCTGTAAAGCCTCTGCATTCATGGGACCTTGCTCAGGAAAATGCTTCTGAACATTTCTCTTTTGAAAAAACTGCTAAGACTTGTGACTTGTGGATGAAATCTATTCCCTGGACCCCAGCTGTGGACACTGCCTGAACGCACAAGTGAAAGGTGACTGACCATAAAGAACGACGTTGGGATGGCCGGCCACCTCCAGGAGGATTTAGGGTGAAACTGACCTATCAGGGCTTCCCAGGTGGCAGAGGTTGTAAATAACTTGCCTGGCAATGCAAGAGACTTGGTATATGCAGGTTCGATCTCTAGGTCAGGAAGATCCTCCTGGAGGAGAGCATAGCAACCCATTCTAGTGTTCTTGCTGGAGACTCCCAGGAGCCTGATGGGGGTCTATAAGATTGCAAAGAGTTGGACACAGCTGAAGCGACCTCGCATGCACACATATTTGTTGTGCATGTTATTTCTATTATTATTATTCTGCCTCCGATCATCAGACACTAGATCCTAGAGACTGGGGACTCCTGCCTTAGGAGATAAATCCTTGACCTTGAGAAACTCTGATCCAGGCTTTCCATTCTGCTTCTAGCTCATATGCTGGATGTGACTGGGAGATGTGTTGGGAGTATCCACAGGCATTCAGAGGAAGATGGTGGATAGTTTGGGCTCCTCTTTACTGGCCTTGGAAGGTCACAGGTTGGTTACTGACCCTTGAAAGGCCTAGAAGTTCCAGGCAGGATCAGATCATAGAGCATAGGAAACAAAGTGACATGGCCTCAGAAGCTCAACATTCTCTAAATTAACCCTGTCTGCACTAGCCACGTGCGTATGTACGAGATGAACCAGAGCCTCGACTCGATTCAATTCCTGTCCTTACAGCAAGGCTTCGTTTGGAACTCATCTCTTCTCCAGGTAGAAAAATGCTTCTGTCCCTATGTGTTTCCACAGCCCACCCACTCTCGTCTCCTTGCCTGGGAAACCCCATGGACAGAGGAGCCTGGTGGGCTACAGTCCCTGGGGTTGCAAAGAGTCAGACATGACTTAGAGATGAAACAACAAAAGTACATAATAGGAGTTTTTCAAAATAATTTCTGAAATCAATTGTTGAGTTGATTTTGACTTAAAATACAGCCACCATCTTTCTTGACAGATGATCTGGTTTAGGAATAGTTTTCATAGTTACTGGTGTTTGTTTAGGGCGGTGTCCACAGACGCAGAAAATGTTGGAGGGAATTTGATATTTGAAGGGTTCAAGACACTTGAACCCTTAAACTCTTCTGAAGAGCTATGTGACATTGCAAAGAACTGGACTTTGGAGAATTAAACTCTGTCTGTTCTGTGACCTGTGTTTCCTGCTACAAGGAGGGCACATCAGCCCACTCCTATATCTTGCCTGGAGAATCCCATGGACAGAGGAGTCTGCCGGGCTGAGGTCCGTGGGGTCGCAAAGAGTCGGACACGACTGAAGGGACTGAGCACGCATCTCCCGCCATGATGCTGTCTCAAGGGCTACTTTCCTGGGTCAGTGTCTTAGATGACTTTTATAAGACAAAAGCAAAGGCTATCATAATGGAGACTGGAGAGACTGATGCCCTCAATAAATGGTAGTTAAGTTCTTATCAAATCTGAAAAACTGGATTCTCCCAAGTGAACTCAAATGGCAGAACACAATATGGCTTTGAATTTCCTCCTTCTCCATCCTTCCCCAGTTCTGTGACCTTCCACACTGCGCCATAATAGTCCATTTCTTTGTAACCAACACAGTCCCGTATTCAAAGATATATTCCATTGACTGTGGGGAGTAACCTTTCAAATTCTGTGAATGAATCTCAGAGATCACTTTGGTTGTTATTATCAGTAGGAGGATGTTGGTCTTGAAGGACATAGAAGGGGTATAGTGCTTTGAAAAGGAGGTTCAGATCATAGTATTGGGAATTCAAGTTTTAGTGCCAGGGAAACTGGCTTTTCTAAGAAACTGTTTTTTAATCTTTGGACCCTAATGTTTGAGTTGGGGGTAGTGGATTTGTCTGTCCCACCCTTTGTGGAAGGAAATCTACCAGCTTAATGCTGTTGACCCCTCTCAACTCTCCTGCCTGGGCAGTGGACAGTCTTACTGGTTGGATGGTTTTGAGAAGTGAAACCAGGGGCAGGGAAACCCTCTCCCTGCTCTTATGAAGGGAACACATATTTTGTTGACTCGGTTCGCTGTGGCATGGCAAAGCAGGTCTTTCCAGGAGGCCTGAAGGACCCCAGGGCTGCCTGTGATTAGCCAGCTATGTCTTTCTAATTAAGTCTTGGAAGCCTGTGTGCATGCAGATATAAGCCACATTCTCCACATCGGTATAGTCGTAATGACGTAATAGTCTGATATGCATATAGTATAATCTACATCCAACTCTGAATTGATTCCAAACCTGGTCAGAAATGAGACTCCTTTACAGATTAAGACCCTCCTGCTCCAGCATCTAAGAGTCATCATTCATAATTCTCTCTTTGTCTTAACCATCAAGATATTCAGACCCTTAAGTGCTAAAGTGGTCAACTTATACAGAGTGAAGTAAGCCAGAAAGAAAAACACCAATACAGTATACTAATGCATATATATGGAATTTAGAAAGATGGTAACGATGACCCTGTATGCAAGGCAGCAAAAGAGACACAGATGTATAGAACAGTCTTTTGGACTCTGTGGGAGAGGGTGGGATGATTTGGGAGAATGGCATTGAAACATGTATAATATCATATATGAAATGAATTGCCAGTCCAGGCTCGATGCATGACACCTGGATGCTTGGGGCTGGTGCACTGGGATGACCCAGAGGGATGGTATGGGGAGGGAGGAGGGAGGGAGGGAGATTCAGGATGGGGAACACATGTATACCTGTAGATTCATGTTGATGTATGGCAAAACCAATACAATATTGTAAAGTAATTAACCTCCAATTAGAATAAATATATATATATTAAAAATAAAAATAAAAATTGTATATATAAAAAAATAAAGTGGCCAACTTAAGTGTAACAATACACATTAAAATGCAAAAAAAAAAAAAACAACAGGGATTTTGGTATGTTTTCTTTTCTTGTATAAAGAACTGGTGAAGTCACTGGCCCAGTTGTGAGTCAAAGAATCCTCTGCATTTTTTCTGGTCCCACTTTCTCTTTACTCAGGTCCTCTTGGTTCTCACCAGTTTGCCCTCTGCACCTTTTAACTTAGGTCAGTTGCCAGGGTGCTTGCTTTCCCTTGAGTGCTTACATAAGGTGAGGCTGCAGACCAAACTCTCAGCTTCTGCATACTGTGATGAAAAAATAAGATTTTAAATACAAGCACTGAATGGAAAACATTTCTGAAAAAGCTTCATCCCAAGAAGGGTTGCCCCATGCTTCCACATGGCCCTGCCCACCTCAGTCTCTGAGAGCATCTATAGTTGCCTTTCTTCCTTCTGAGTCTGATGGCAGTGGGTTTATAGTCCCCTCTTCTCAGCAGTGAGAGAATCCCTTTGATTGGGGTGTGATCTGAAAATGGATTCCTTCTTTGAGCAGAAACTCAGAGGCTATTACATCAGCTGTAAAAATGATTGAATGTGTTTCTCTCTTTCTCAAACGCTGTAGATGGTGTTTTATTGCTTAGCCAATCCGTGCCCACCACGATGGGGTTTACATTTTCCCCTCTCTGAGCCTCAGACTCTCCATCCTTGAGGAACCAAATATAGGTCCTCTGGCTTCCGAGCCTCTCATTTCTAAGTGAATCAGGTATCCATGGAGACAATGGAAGATTAATACTCAAAATAGACAATCATTCATTTCTCTCTGAACAATTCAACAGGAAAAAAGGTTGTGTTAGGTACCACCTGAATTCTTATAACAAATTATGAGGGCCAGTTGCAGAATAGAATTGGAAGGGAAGAAACCACCCCTGTAAACATTTTCTTGAGCATTTAAATGTAAAACTCATGGAATGACTGAGGTAATGCATTTATCATACATGGGAGCATCAACTCTTCATGAGCACTGGTGAATTTCTCCTAGAATTGGGTCCTGCTGGACTTGAGTGGAACGGAGGTGCCTTTCATATTTTTATGATAGAAGTGACTCAGGCCAAGCTTGTCCTACTGCGTGTGACCTCACTCCCTAGCTAAGGAAGCTGAAGGTAGGGCCTAGCCCACTCTTTCATTTCATGTGTTTCACGGCCCCCATGGCCATCTAAGATTATTTAGTCATTTTCTTTCTCCCTCACCTTGATTCCCTGGGAGCAATACTCTGAATGGTCTAGCTGGAAGCCACATCCTTGGCTAGAGAAGAGCAGAACAGTTTGATTTGCAGTCCTACCAATATTTCACCCAGTTAAGAAGAAGTAAAGGTCCATACAGAGTGAAGTGAATCAGAAAGAGAAGAACAAATGTCATACATTAATGCATGTATGTGGAATCTAGAAAAAATTGTGTAGATGATATTATCTGCAAAGCAGAAATAGAGACACAGAAGTAGAGAAAAATAATGTATAGATACCAAGGGGGAGAAAGAGAAGGTGGGATAAATTAAGAAATTGGGATTGACATATATACACACACTACTATGTATAAAATGGATAAGTAATGAGAAGGGGACGACAGAGGATAAGATGGCTGGATGGCATCATGGACTCGATGGACGTGAGTCTGAGTGAACTCCGGGAGATGTTGATGGACAGGGAGGCCTGGCGTGCTGCGATTCACGGGGTCGCAAAGAGTTGGACACAACTTCTCCATCTCCGAGACTTTGCTCAAACCCATGGCCATCGAGTCGGTGATGCCATCCAACCATCTCATCCTCTGTCGTCCCCTTCTCCTCCTGCCTTCAGTCATTTCCAGCATCACGGTCTTTTCCAATGAGTACGTTTTTCACATCAGGTGGCCAAAGTATTGGAGTTTCAGCTTCAGCATCAGTCCTTCCAATGAATATTCAGGACTGATTTCCTTTAGGATGGACTGGTTGGATTTCCTTGTAGTCCAAGGGACTCTCGAGAGTCTTCTTCCAGCTCCACAGTTCAAAAGCATCAATTCTTGGGCACTCAGCCTTTTATATTGTCCAGCTCTCCATCCGTACATCATTATTGGACCTTTGTAGGCACAGTAAGGTCTCCGGTTTTTAATACGCTGTCTAGGTTTGACAATAGCTTTTCTTCCAAGGAGCAAGCATCTTTTAACTTCATGGCTGCAGTCACCATCCTCAGTGGTTTTGGAGCCCAAGAATTCCACAACTGGTTTTAGAAGCAATGGTTTAATTTCTTTAGTTCAAAATAGTGTGTGCATATTAACTATATTTTCTCTTTGACCCAATATTTATTTAGGAAAACTTCAAAAAATTTTAAGTGGTTATGAATATTTGTCTAGGTTTCTGTTAAACATTTTTTTTATTATTATATTGCAATTAAAGCAAGCAACCCATACAAATTCCTGCATTAGTAATTTGTTTTCCTTTGGATCTGTTATTTGGAACAATTTTGTGTATGTTTTTCTTGTTTAGTTTCTAAGTCGTGTCCAATTCTTTTCAACCCCATGGAATGCAGCACTCCAGGATTCCCTGTCCTTTACTATCTCCTGGAGCCCAAGAAAATGTAATTAATCTGGCTAAAGATAAACATGTATGTATTATTCCAATCTAATTACATTAATTTTCTCTTTCCATTTTCTTGTTAAATCTCTGAAAAACTAAAGTGACATGTTGCCATTGTGCTTTAATCAAATTCTTGAGTTTTAATAGTCTTTTGCTTTATATTCTGATGCTTTACTGCTTGGAACATAATGGCACTTTTAGTTAATATAAAATTTAATATTTTTTACCATAAATTTTAACTTGTCTAAGATTGACATGTATCTTGATTTCCTTTTGTTTATGTATAGTTGATAATTTCCTGTCTACTTAATTGTAATCATTCTGTGTCATTTTCATCTTACATGTGTTTTCTTAATGGCTGAATACTGATTCTTTTCGCGTCTGTCTCTGATTTGTGTTTTGCCTTTTAACAGGGGAGTTTAAGCCAGTTAGGCTTATTATCATAGCCCTTCAGTTCAGTCGCTCAGTCATGTCCGACTCTCTGTGACCCCATGAATCGCAGCACACCGGGCCTCCCTGCCCATCACCAACCCCCGGAGTTCACTCAGACTCACGTCCATTGAGTTAGTGATGCATTTCAGCCATCTCATCCTCTATCGTCCCCTTCTCCTCCTGCCCCCAATCCCTCCCAGCATCAGAATCTTTGCCAATGAGTCAACTCTTCGCATGAGGTGGCCAAAGTACTGGAGTTTCAGCTTTAGCAGCATTCCTTCCAAAGAAATCCCAGGG
>SJYX01000504.1:24026-50288 GCA_006410675.1 Oreotragus oreotragus
ATCCTGTGTCTTGGTGGTCTTGGGCGACGGACTCCAGGGCGGAACCGTGCGGTTCAACAGTCTGAGGCTTGAATAGGAGTTAATACATGGGAAGTGTCTGGTGCAAGAGACACCAAGGGTTAAGCCATTTCTGAGTGGGAGCAGCTCTGAAGCAGGAGGGACTACTGACTTTGGCATTTATGTCCTGCAGGAGAGACTCCTTTCAAAGTGGGAAGGCTGTGTGTGCAGAATCTCATAGTTGCCAGCTAGCCCCCCGATAACCTGGGCAAGTGGTCTTATCCCCATTTTATAGACCAGGGGAGGTAGGTCCAGGTCACCAAGGTCACCTAGCCAAGTAGACAGGATTCAAATCTGGTTCTTCCGATTCAAACCCCTTTCCACTGACGTCTGTTCCTTCCTGAGACCCGAGGGATCCACAGAGAGCAGGACTGGGCTCCGGAGACCGCTGGCAGGAGTTCCACAGACTGGGAGAGGGCCTGCCCCAAGAGAGCCCCCAACCCCACTGCGGTATCCATAGAGGGGACCCATTGGGCACAAGAGATTCTTCATGAGGTAAAGGGTCCCTTTGCAGGCTGTGACTAGTAGCCCTTCATTTCTCTTTGTATGAATTTGGCCTTTAATAAGGTGTATTTGGCTTAAAGCAAAACCTGCCTGTAGGTTCTGACTACTATAAAAAAACAGTCTGCACTCCTTTGACAGAGGAAGTGACTAAGAGAGGGGCCACTGCCTTCCCAAGGGGAGGGGCAGGCAGAACCTGGCTTCCTGCTCATGGCACTCCCACCAAATCCTGGAATGAGGCAGGGGTGTGAGGAGGGCAAGGATGAAGCAGAGAAAGCAGGTCTGTAAAAGCCTCTGGTGCCTTGTCTTCCCCTGGGACGAATGCACCCCCACCCGACCCCAGGATGCAGAGTAGGGCCAGCCTCTCTCAGACCCTGGCCCACCCTGCTTACCAGCCGCAGAGGGAGAGGGGCAGAGACAAAGCAGATGACGGCAGCTTTCAGTCCTCCCCTGGAGGCTTTCATTTCTTTTAAGTGATTACCGGTTCCTGGCCTCATGGAGGTCACAGCTCAACTGTGAAAGCAGGATGTGCTTGGGGATTCACTGATGAATGAGGGCCAGGATGGGTTGTGATGCATGGGAGTCAAACAGAAGGGGCTGGGGTGGGGTGGGGGGGCACCAGCCAAGAGGGGAGGGGCTGGAGATGTTTGCTGGAAGATGGAAGAGGGGTGGGTATGAGCAGAGAGGGGACCAGATACTCCTGTTAGAAGAACTGGGTCTCAGCAAGGACTCTGAGTTTGGATGTGTTTGAGAAGTTTGAGGGAAGAAGAGGTTGTCTAGCCTGGCAGACATGAAGGGCTAGGAAGAGGGCAGGAGATGCGTCTGGAAAGGCAACCTGGGAGAGTATATCAGCAAGCCTTTTCCAAAGCTTTCTTTTCTGCCCAAGCCATCCATCCTCAGGGAGAAAGGCCCAGGCTGCTTGGAGAACACGGCCAAGACATTCCTGGCACCCTCCGACGGCCTGTTCCAAGAGTGAACGTGTCTCGTGAAGGCATTGCCTTCTGGCGCATCTCGCCCGGGCTGGTGTTTTTAAATATTTTTTATTTGTGTGGCTCTGGGTCCCCAGCCTGATGTCACCCCTGGAGTTCAAAGCCAACTAATTGGGAATGAAGGAGGCTGATTGGTTTGGCAGTTCCACCACCAGCCTATGTGGCAGTGATGTGATGGAGAAAGTGTGTGTCTGGCCACAGGCAGTGTGGTCCCACTGCCCTGCTGGCCTGGACACATGGAACAGGGGTGGGGGAGGGGAGGGCTCCCCGAATCCTGGGAGGACATATCTCACACCTGGGAAGTGAGGCAACTAGCGGGTGGGTAGCCTTGATCCCCTCCATCCTGCTTGCTCGGCTTCTTTCTGTCCCTCAGTCCTGTCAGCTGACTTCTCCTGCTGGGGTGATGGGAAGATGGTCTGGAAGGGGACAGCATGTGCTAAGGCCCAGGGGTGTTGCTGAGAGTCCTGAGCCTGCTTGTTGAAGCACAGATGCTCAGGCCCAGATCTACCATTGAATAAGCAGCTCTGGGGATGGCACCCAGAAACACCAGCCAGCTTTGATGGGCTCCCCAGGTATACCCTGAGATCCAGGCTGGGTTCAGTTTGGGATGGGTCATCCATATGGGCTGATGGCCATATTCAGGGTAGGCAGAGAGTGAGGGGGCAGAAGGCTTGGACCCCCGGGGTGGACTGTGACTCAGTGGGGCTGCTCCTGGAGGGTGCATTTGGTCATGTCCCTGGGGTGAGGGGCGGGGGCAGTTAAGAGGACAGCTTTGTTTCCACAAGGTCTTCTTCTTCAGGGGAAGAGACGCCTACATTGTGGTCCAGCAAATCCCCGCTCGGGCTTTTTGGTTTATAAACATGTGACAAAAGAGGCAACATTTCCCGTAACAACAAAGCCGATGGAAAAACAAAGATTTGGGGGAAATGTGCACTGCTTATTGTGTTAGCACCTTTTTCTGCTCTGAACTTTACTTTGTTTAGAAGCAGAAATGTGGCGTGTGTAACTCGGTTGGCTTGTGACATTTTTATAATTGGTCAGCCCTGAAATGTGGCGGCAAAGAAAAATTTTCCAGCGTTTCAGCGAAACTTAGACTATTGCAAGGAAAAAAAGTGTTTTTCCCCAACTCTTTCTGCGTTGCCCCCTGGATCTTGTCATCAACACATGTGACCCAGGCAGCTGGTAAGAAGATGGATTTTGTTAACATTAGAACTGGATTCTCGTACCAGGAAAACCGAGCCATGTCAAAAATTCCCTTCACTTCCCCATGTTCATCCTCTTCAAGATGCTTCCTCCTGATGTTGCATTTGGCTAGTGGATACAGTGATGTAGGAAAAGCCCCCCAGACAGGTGTCTGCCTTTCCTGTTATCCAGGGTCTCCCCCTTGGCCCTGGGCCACCTTAGGCTCCCTGAGTGTTAGATCAGTGTGTCAGGGTTGGGTGCATAACTGTTCCAGGCAGGAGGGTGAGGTCCTTGCAAAGCTGTGATGACAGCTAGTGAAGCCAAATTAAGACTGTCTCTGTTGGCATCAGCTCCCCTGGGGAGACCTTGCAAACAGGGCAGATTTCAACATGCTTTGTCCTGGATCTGTCCGGGTCAGGCAGTTTCTCTTTCTCCTGGTCCGCATGGCCTGGCCACACACCATCCCTGCCTGGAGCCCAGTGGCTCTGGGAGCCCTCTGTGAGTTCCTCACTGGCATTTGGTCACAGGGTTCTGAGTAAGACGGCCCCTTCCTCAGCTTCTGCAGTGACCTCGGCTGCCCTCTCTGCTCTAAGCCCGGGGCGCCGCCGACTAAACTCATGGCAACTCTGCCAGAGGTGGGGGTGGGGAAACCCTCAAGGGCTAGCTAGATTGATAAGAAGTGAGTTTCCCGATGGATGCTGGTATCAGGCTCCCTAGGATTAGGTGTTCCTGCCAGACCTCGAGCTGACTCCCTGGCACTGGCTGTGGCTGTCATGTAGATTTTGTCCAGTGAGCATCTCAGGATCCCCTCTGTGCCAGGCCCTGTGGTCCAAGCCCAGGGATATTAAGGTGGGCATCCTGAGGTCTGGGTCCCGGTTGGGTTGGGGAAGTGGGAAAGTAAGCAGCAGTTATGGTGTGTTGTCCAAGTGCTACAATGGGGGGCAGGGTGATGGAGGGAGCCTCCCCCGGGGAGGCATAGATCTGCCTGGGGGTGGGGTGCCAAGTGAGGCCTTCCACCCCTGTTTCCCTGAGGTTTTCAATGAGTCAGCCCGGAGGAGAGGGAGAGCAGCCTGCAGAGGCATCTGGACAGGCTCAGCATTGGCTGTGAGAGTGCTCCACGTCCTCGCCACTGGACTGGGACCTGTCGTCCGTGTCCCCCGATACCTTCTGGTTGGTGCTGTTTCAGAGATACCACTGCAGATGGTCACTCATTCACTAAAGTTGTTGAAGCTTAAAAAGTTCTGAATTATAAAATAATACACGTGCCTGAGTTGGAGAGAACTTGCCCCAACGACCAAAGGCCCCTCTGACCTGTTCCTTATTGTTAGGAGGACTGTGGCTTCCAGTGGTCTCCTGGGGGCCACGTGCCCTTTTCCATACGATTCCAGGGCCACAACCCACCCAGCCAGGTGCCCAGCACTAGGAAGGGCTCATTCAATCCCTGACTGACAGATGGGTCTCTGTTGGGGAGGGCATCTTCATCTACTGGGTCTCCTTCGCAGCTGATGGTTGACCAGGACTGACAGGGACAAAGAAAGAGCAGCCCTTTCAAGTCACAGGTGAGGACCAGGAGGACCCTCAGAAGTGGCCCCACCTCCTCACACTTGTGCAGTGAGCCACGCCAGGGCTCTCCGAGCACTGGTCTCCTCCCTGGCTTTCTCTCGGAGTCCCAGAGCTGGGGCGCCAAAGAGTTAACTTCATACTCCCCCAGAGAGCTTGCACACTCCTGACCCTCCCAGCTGCGGCCTCCTGGGCACAGCTCAGTCACGTGAGAGCCAGATGTGGGGATTTCCCAAACTATGTGTGTGTGCATGTGTGTGTGTGTGAGAGAAAGAGAAAGTATGCATGCATTCGCATGCACACACATAGCCTTCTCTGTTTACGTGGCATCTGAAAGCTCGGGGGATTGGTCCAGACCCACGCAGAGCAGGAGCGGGATGGGGGTGAGGGGAGGCCTAAGGCTGCAGGCACACACCCTGGGAGGCTGTGCCGAGCTCTGCTGAGCCCTGCTCCCACCAGACATCGTAGATAAGCCAGTTGTTTTTGCTCAGACTCCCATTTCCTGCAACATCCATCTTGCCATAGACCATATTGCTCATGGATAATTTTTTAAAATCTCTTTGAAGGGCTTTACAGCAGATGCTGGAAGCCTGCAGCTTCCAGGGATGTTCTGCCGGGCTTGGGGGCCTGCCCGTGAGTTACCTTGTGCAGCACCAACTAGGCTCAGGGTCTTTCCCAGCCTGAGGATGCCTGTATGTGTCTCAGGCCACCCCAGCCAAAACCTAGGCGAGAGGGAGTGCAGGGCCCTGGGGATCCAAAAGGCCCTGGAGCAGTGGGGTCAGCCAGACCTCACTTTCCCCACGAAACCTTGGGGGCTGAGTGCACTGAGTAAATGTCCTTCCATCAGCCACGGGGGACTTTCTGCGTACTGCCTGCTGTGTTCAGTGTGCCGTGTGGAGGCTGAGAGGGTTAAGACCCCGAAGGAACTTCAGATCTGGTTAGAGACTCGTAACAGCTCTTGAAGAAGCACCTGCTCTTCAGACGCTTGACAGGACTACAGCGCTATCCATACATTCTAGAACCAGTTGACACAGTCAGTGAGCCACACAGAGACCCTGCCCAGGGCAAGATGAGGGCGGCCTGCAAACCTTGAAAAGGGGGTCATGCTCAACCCCACAAGTGAACTCAGCCCCTAGTCCCTGCTCTCTCATCCCACCCCAGCCTCCCCTGCCAGTGTCCAGCCAGAAGTCACTGTGAGCCCTGCTCCAGAGGTGGGGTCCAGCAGATGCAAGGCCTCCAGGGCTCAGCTGCTGCCTCATCCCCCTGCACCCGTGAATCCCCTCCCGGGGCCCTGCCTGCGGTGTCTGGCTCTAGCCTCTTCAACGGTCAGGTCCGGGCAGCCTGGGACAATAATGATACACTTGAGTGGCAGCCTCAGTGGGGCCAGACAGGTGGCTAAGGGAGCCAAACAGGCTCCCCCAAACCTCCATGACCCCTGAAGCAGTCAGGAACGCCTGGGAGAGTGTATTTGATTGTAAATATCTGTGCCCCATCCCTGAGGCTGGAGAGTCAGTGGGTCGTAGCCGGGAGCCTCCAACTATGGTAAATGCTCATTAGATAGTTGGCAGTGGATTCATTGATAATCTGATGGCAGAAGTCCAGTCTGGAGAAAAGAAGGCATTGCATTTTTTGTGTGGCCCTGGGATGGGGTTGTCAGTGCTGGGCCCGTTGCTGTCTATGCCGTCTCTCCAGGCTCTTGTGGAGACGGAGCCAGGGGAGGGGCTGGACTGCTGGGCGGGGGCCTGGAGACCCAGCAGCCACTCACTTCATCTCTGGGCCTCTGTTTCTGCTGTTGCTACTGCCTCATTCTCACCGGCTTTGGCCGGGGGAGCTGGTGGGTGGGAGAACTGGAGAGGGGATATCCTAGTAAGTGCGGGAGGACCACCAAGGCAGGCCACCCCAGGGAGGGGGGTGTGGCTGGGATCTGGGAACTCTGAACAGTGTTGAGTTTGTGTCTTCCATGCACACCAGTGCCTTGGCGTGGGGAGAGGTGAGGGCCAGAGAGTTGACGGGGAGGCCATCACCCCAGGGGGCGGCCGTGGGGTCAGGCAGCAGCTGTAGGAGACCTCCCCACACAGGGCCCCTCTGTCCGCCCACAGTGCAGCTGAGGACCACAACACCTGTCTTGAACCGGGAAGCTGAGGGTCTTCAGAGCGGGGTGGAAGGAGGAGGAAGGGCTGCCTGGCAGCCCCCCTGGGCAGCTGCCTTGGCCTCTCTGCCCACACCCACTTGGGCTGGGCTCTCTCAGCTGGCCCCAACCTTGGCCTCTGTGTGGGTGTCCTTGGACTTAGTCCCCAAGGGGCTCTGGAATGGCTCCAGCACGGCCCTCCCCACCCCATTCCCCACCTGAGCCGGGAGACTGACTGTTCTCTGACCGCCTGGCTCGGTGGCCAGCGGTTTAGTAGTGCATTCCTGCCCCAGGCTGGGCTGCCCCCACATGGACTCTGGATTCTGGGAAAGGCGGGTCCCAGGGAAGGAGGCAGGCCCCTTCCTACTGAGAGCAAAATGAGAGGAATATGGCTGTGTTTACCAAGGGAAGCCCAACAGAAATAAACGAGCCTCCCTTGGCTAATGGCCATGGTGGTGGTGGGGAGGGGGGACCAGAAAATGAGGTCCCCCGTTTTTATACCCCTTTGTTCCCCATTCCCGCCAGCTTGCCTGGGCTCCAGTCCGACCCATCACTTCCTTGCTGTGGGGCCTTGGGGAAAACCTTAACTTTCTTGAGCCTCACTTTCTATGTCTGTGAAGTACAGACTGTCATCAGGATTAAACTAGATAGTGCCGTCAAACAGTCTTGCATGTTAAAAAAGTGGGAAGTGGTATGTTTGTTCTAGCCTCAGCCCTGCCGCTCATTTGCTGTGTGATTTCAGGCACCCTTCTCTCTGGTCCGAAGTCCCTACATGCTCCTTCCCAGCCTTGTTTGTTTAGTTCAGAATTCTTTGGCTCAGAACCCTCAGACCTTGGGCAGGACCAGCTACATAATTTATGGGGCCTCTTGTTCATAAATTATTAAACATCTCAAACTGGGGACAGAAGAGTGTTAAAGCAAGCACAGGGCGGGTCGCACGTCACACCGCCCTGAAGCCAGCCCGGCCTCAGAGGTTGCGGGCATCAGAGGCAGGGCCAAGGGGCTGGGCTGTGACTGTAGCAGCACTGATCCCTTACCCCTCCAGTCCAAGGGTATGATCTTTTCATACTGTTAAGCACTGATGACAAGCTGGAGGCTGCCGCTCACCCTGGAGCAAGCTGCAGAAAGGTACCCGTTGTGGGCAGCAGTTCACACACCTTACACTAAACCATCCCCAACTTGTACCTTTGTGACTTGGGACTGGAAGTCATGTTTGAGCTATTACTGGCTCTCTGTCTTGGCCATCTCAATTCATGCCATGCTTTTTCCGGATGCCATTCATGCCACTTACACTGTCGTGCCTGTTTCCGCTGCTCTGAGCATGATGACCTATTTCAGGCCCCATATATCACATAGGTCAAGCTGCTACTTCTTTGTGAAGGCCCGCTAGCCCTGGAGGGCTCTGGTAAAGATTTGAGTTACTTCATGCCTACGACAGGGCACGGCTCGCAACAGGGATATATGGTCTCCTAGTGAAAAAGTAATTCCTTCTCCTTCTACTATTAAATTACAGGGCTAGTATGGCTCAGAGAGTAAAGAGTCTGCCTGCAATATAGGAGATACAGGGGACCCGGGTTCAATCCCTGGGTCAGGAAGATCCCCTGGAGGAGGAAATGGCAACTCGCTCCAGTATTCTTGCCTGGGAAATCCCATGGACAGAGGAGCCTGGCGGGCTACAGTGTCACAAAGAGTCGGACCTGACTGAGCGACTAAGGACAATGAGTTGATGGCCTGAAAGCAGTGGCTGAGTTCCCTAGTGGCCTAGTCAAAAAGGGAAAAGAAGCATGTGGCATCCGTAGGAAACTTTAGAAATCTAGCCCTGTGCATAGTTCCCTTGTACAAAAGCAGGGAAGAGACTCGAATACCGCAGATATTTAGAAATCCATTTGGGGTTGCAGTGAAGTATGAACAATAGAATTCCCGAAGAGAGAGGTCTTGGGTGTTCAAGTACGCTGAGATACTGCAGAAGGGAAGGACACAGAGGAGGACACAGTGGAGTGCTCGCTCCTGGCAGGGGTCCAGCTCCTCCCCCCACCCCCCACCCCCATCCCAGGAGCGCAGGGCAGGGCCGTGTAAGCCAATAAGGCGGGTGACCCTGCCCTGGTCCCCCTGGTTGCCTTCATTCTCCAAGGAGTTTGTGCTGCTGGCTGTTCTGTGTCTCTCCCCACTGGGCTCACAGCCCACTCTGGATTTATTAGTTTGAATGGGTGGAACTTGCTCTACACCAGGGGAGGATTCCTGGAAGCATGGTTGGAGACTAGATTTGGTTAAACTGAACCCAAATCTCACTGCTCTGGAGTTACTCAACATTAAAAGAAACCTTATTACAAACCAATAGGAGTCCTTCTCCTAACTGAAGTCTACCCAGGTGTTTATAATGTAGTCCGTGGGCGTACATGTGTTTGAGGGGAACATCCTTAAAGTCGGGGGCCCCTGAGGTATTGTTCTTTGACTTCTCATAACCCCCTGGACTTGACCCGAGTCAGGTTCATCACCTAAGTGTCAGGACTTGCTGACCTGGTTTCCTCTGGGCCTGGATTCTTGCTGCCAGTAAGCCAGGAGGAGTGGCTGTGGCAGGGACCCCGCCTCCTGTGGGGTGACCTCAGGAGGGACCCTGTCTCCACGTTTCCTGTCTCCCAGGCACACGCTGCTTTCATCACCCGCTTTGTCCCTATCGCCCACTCCCCTTCTGTATCCAGAGGCCTAATTCCTCCTGCGCCAGAACCTTTCACCGGCACTAGGCCACTCTGCTCTTAAAGCAACCCTGGAAAGAAAAAGACGAAGTAGATATTTTTATCACCATTTCACAGAAGGAAAGGGGGCTTGGAGATTTGCTAAATGCCCAGAATCGGTGAGCTAAAGTGGCAGAGGAAGCCCAAGAACCAAGATTTTTTAAAAATTCTTGCTCCAGTTCCTCTTTGTCCTACGTGCCACCTGAACTGTTGGCCTGCTTCATTGGAGTTTCATATACTGAGCATGTGTTCAAGTGGTTTTCCCAGGAAAGGCAGTCTGATTCTCTGGAAAGATTTGTTTCAGCTGTGGTGCACTTGTGTTATGGAGACTAGCGGGTTTCTACTGGAAGAGCTTAGAACATGAAACCAGTATCTTGGAGATCAGTGGGCCCCAAATGCCTGATGTTACAGATTGGCCCAGAGAAGTCAGGCCACTTGCCCAAGGTCGCACAGCCAGCAAAACCAGCTGTGCAGATTCCCAGTTACATGCCCCGTGCTTTCCACCAGGTCCCGTGACTCTGCTCTTAGGGCCCTTGGTTCTGTCACCGGAGATGGGGGGTAGAGACAGCAGGGAGGACAGGAAGCAGTTGGTTTGTGTCACTCACAGCCGCTCATTTGGCTGTGCCTGCCTCTTGCTCCTTCACCCTGTCCCTTCATCTTGCCATTTTCCCAGCCTTGAGCCTGCAGCCATGTCTGCCTCCTGGCTGGGGGTCCAGGGTTTGTGAGCCAGGGGCCTCTCCTCCTCTGTTCATTGTAATGACGTGGGAGCGGGGAACATCCTTCCCACCCTGGGAGAGGGCTTGCTCTAGTGGGTTGGAGAGAAGGCACTGCAAAGGGGGGTGGGATTTGGGGTGGAAGCCGCAGAACTGGGTTAATTCTGTGGATCTCGGGGACTGGGAAATAAATCACGTTTTTAAAAGACTTTTTTTTTTTTTTTAAAGACACGCTCGTTGCTGGTCCGCTTCCCATTTTCCTTTGGAAAGAGGAAAGGCCTGCTTATTGAAGGGGGAGGGGGTGGGCATGAGCTCAGGTTGTTACACGTTTAGGCGTGGGGGCTCTGTTTCCAGAGGCCGAGGGACCTCCTCCTGTCCACCGGTCCTGGCCTGCCCAGATGCCCATGCCCCAGAGGCCTGGAAGGGCATCGGACCCTTCAAGATGACGATTGAAAAAAGATCAACCAAGCGGCAAAGGCCTTGTGAGTATTTAGTCCACAGCAGCACCCACTTCTGTCTCCTGGGGGTTTGGAACAGCTCCCCTTCTCTGACAACCTCATCTCCTAGCCTGCTGCTGCTGCTAAGTCGCTTCAGTTGTGTCCGACTCTGTGCGACCCCATAAACAGCAGCCCACCAGGCTCCGCCGTCCCTGGGATTCTCCAGGCAAGAACACTGAAGTGGGTTGCCATTTCCTTCTCCAGTACATGAAAGTGAAAAGTGAAGTTGCTCAGTCATGTCCGACTCTTCACAACCCCATGGACTGCAGCCTACCAGGCTCCTCCGTCCATGCGATTTTCCAGGCAAGAGTACTGGAGTGGGGTGCCATTGCCTTCTCTGATCTCCTAGCCTCAGTTCAGTTCAGTTCAGTCGCTCAGTTGTGTCTGACTCTTTGCGACCCCATGAATCACAGCACGCCAGGCCTCCCTGTCCATAACCAACTCCCGGAGTTCACTCAGATTCACGTCTCCTAGCCTAGGGGTTGGCAAATCACTGCCCACAGGCCAAGCCCAGCCCACCATGTGGTTTTGTAAATAAAGCTTTATTGGCACACGGCTCACTCATTCCTCTACAGGTTGTAACATCAGAGGTGAGTCGTCTCAACAGAGATCACATGGCCCACAAAGCCTCAAATACTGACTCTCTGGCCCTTTGAAGAAAGTCTGTCGACCACCTGTTTTAGCAGAACACGTCTTCCTGTTCACCAGGCTCAGGCGAAATGATTTCCCTTGGCTCACTGACAGACATTAGCACTTCCCAAACATTTCCTCCTGAAGAACCCGAAGGAAAGTGCAGACTAGTGAAGCCAGCAGAGATGCAGAGAGGTGTGGGCAACCGGTTAGCTGGCTCCCCCAGGGCTGAGTGGGGCTGGATGGTGCTGGGAGGGGCCTGGCTCTAGCTTGCCCCAAGCGGGTGAGGGTGGCCTTACTGGGTGGCAGCCCACTAGGCCCTATCTGGGGCACAGTGGCAAGAAGTCATAGCCCAGCCAGATCTGGCTCCAGACAATGAAGCCCCACGTTCTAAACTCAGACCCACTCAGCTACAGCAGTTGAACGCCTCTTGCCTTGGAGAGTATTTGTCTTGTCATGGCCTTACCAGGGTGTGAAAGCTGGGCCAGCCGGGTTCCTGCTATCCCAGGAAGCTTCTGGCTGCTAGGCCTAGTAAGAGACTCTGGCCGCAGGATGCTTGTCTGAGGCTTAGTTCCCCCAGCATCCCGCTCCCCCCAGTTCCAGCTGACCCGGGCTCTTTGGTAGGCAACTCTGGGTGCCAGCATCTTGTTGGTGCATCTAGTATCTTATTGCCATCTGGTTCTCATCCTCATAGCTCCAGGAGTCTGACTTTCCTGCTCCCCCAACGCTGACCAAACCAAGCTCATGGGATATGCCCAGGGAAGAGGTTCAGAGAGGTTAAGTGACTCTATCAAAGGGACAGAGCCTAGATTTAAATCCAGACAGACTCTACAGACCTCCCCAGACCTCCCCAGTAGAGCCCCACGTTGCTGGTTTTACAGTGAGCTCTGGAAGGGCCAGGCTCTCCAGTCTATGTGGGGAGCCCGCCCGCAACTGGAAGGTGGCTTGCTGAGCGAGGGACAGTCAGGTGCTCTAAATGGTGAAGAGCCACGAACTGAAGCCTGAGCTGGGTTCCCTACAAGAGATGGACACTGTACTAGATGTGTGACCTTGGGCCCAGTTACTTAACCTCTCTGGTTCATTTTCTTCATTTGCACAATGGAGGGAATTCCTTATTATTGTAGGTTTAGTGTGAAAAATAGATGAGTTACTGTAAGTAAAGTGCTCAGCACAGTGCCTGGTGTACGGTCAGCGCTGTGTTACATGTCACTGCCGCGATGACTGTTACGACCGTCTGTCAATCGCTCTCCTGGCTGGTGCTGGGCAAGCAGTCCAAGGCTTTGCCTCTCAGACTTGCATCTCCACGTTTCCTTCCCACTGCAGCCACTGCGTCCAATGCTGTTCTTGCTTGGAGCCAGTGAGCAGTTCAGCAGAGGAAGCACCAGCTGGGGTGTCCCAGACCTGGTTCCAGTTCTGCTGTGCTACTGTGGCCTCATTGGAACTTAGGCCAGTTCCTTCCCTTGTCTGAGCTCAGATTCAACCCGTGTAAAATGAGGCATACGCAGCTCAAGGACTCGAGTGTAAACAAGCCACTTTACCCTTTACGTAAACTGTCAGCGTTGTGCGCTGACCCATGATAGTCTAGAAATGTTCACACCATTGATTAGGCTAGGAGCTTTTTTTCTCATAGTGTTACTATTTCACATCTCATGATCTTTGGTTATTTTAGATGCTTTGATTTTGTTCCTCTTGGCAGGAGGAGGACTTTTAACCTCATCTGACAGATGAGGAAACTGAGGCCCAGATCCCACGTGACTGTCTGAGCCTGGACAAGAGCCCTCATTTTTTCTGGTTTCTAAAGGGCCCCGTTCTTCTGTGTTGGAGCTGGGGGGTGGGGGCAGTTGGGACTTTTTAAAATGAAGCTTCCTTCCATTCTGCCAGGGCCTGTCTTCTAAAGTGAAAGAAAGTGTGAGTCGCTCAGTCGTGTCCGACTCTTTTCGGCCCCATGGACTGTAGCCCACCAGGCTCCTCTGTCCACGGAATTCTCCAGGCAAGCATACTGGAGTGGGTTGCCATTTCCTACTCCAAGGGATCTTCCTGGCCCAGGGATCGAACCCGGGTCTCCTGCATTGCGGGCATATTCTTTACCATCTAAGCCACCAGGGCTTGGGCAAGGGCTGGACAAGACATGGAGGCCCAGTGGTGTGGTGCCCAGAGGCTGGAGGCTGGCCTTGGGCTCTCCAGCCCTGATGGCTAAACCTTCAGGCCCAGCCTGCCGAGCCTGCTGGCCTGGTGAGGCTCCTTGGAGCCACCAGGCCCTGTGGGGCCAGCCACCCACGTGGCTAGAGAGGAAGGTCCGGGCTGCCTTTTCCAGAGCAGTGATAACCCGCGGGCCCTATTCCAGGCCGGGATTGTGGAGGATTCTCTGTGCTCCAGAGGATTCCTGCGTTTTGCAGACACCTCATTATCCCCGTCCTGGCCGGCAGCGTCCCAGCGCCTCTGTAATCACTCCGGCCCACGCCCAGCAGCCGTCCCCGGGCCAGGAAATCACTCCCCTCCCCTCCCCCGCCTTCCGCCGCTGGCCCAATGCGGCGCCTGCAACCACTCGCTGATGGACCTCCTGCCTGCCTAACGGTTCTCTCTCCTCTGATTCTCTCCTCTCCTCCTGCTGCTTGCTCTCGGGGGGGACTCGGAAGTGTGGCTCTCCAGCTGGGCTGAGTCTCCCAAGAAGGACGTGACAGGTACCGCCTGGTGTGCATGTGAGCGCATGCATGTGAACATGTGTGTCCCCACGTGTGGGCGTGGGAGCCGGTGCCCGCCGGCTGCTTTCTGCCTGCTTCCCTGTGATGTGTAGCAGCTCTTTGTCAGCATGCTGGTGTCTCCTCAGCCCGCTCTTGTCCTTCCCGCTGGCCTTCCCTTCTGCCTTCCTGTCGACCCTTTTTAGGTCCCAGATCCAGCCTTGGAGCCCTTTGAGGGGTGATGACCACACAGCACAGTGTGGAAGCAGATGCTCCCTGGGCCAGGAATGTGTGGGTTTACATCCCGGCTCTGCTGCGTCCTGGTCTCGGCTTACGTAACCTCTCCAGCCGCCCTAAGTGGATTCAGCAGCATCTCCCTGGAGCTGGCACACAGAAAATATCCAGGCAGTGCTGAGACTGCCATCCCCATCCACCCGTGTGAGGTGGGCCAGCTGAAGGTGATGAGCCTCCCTCCAGGCTGTTAATCCCAGGCAGAGAGCTGGAGTCCCCACACCCCAGCTGAGACAGTGGCCAGTGAGTGGTGTGGGGAGTCCTGTGACTGTGATGAAGTCACAGCCCCTGTGCCCCAGGGATCCAGAGTTTGGACCTGCCTCTGGTCTTGGGGACCTTCCGAACCTGGGGCTGCCTGGCCACTGATGGCCCTCAGGGACTTAGGCTTGTGCCCTGTGTCCAGGTGGGGCTGGGCCCAGGGTCAGAGGCTTGCTTTTTGCCTTGGTTTTACTGGATGATGGCAGAAAACCCTAGAGAGCAATGTTCTCAGCTGTGAGATGGGGGTGGTGTCAGGTGGGGACGGGGATTTCCAGAAAGGTCTTCTAGAAGCCTCTCCATTTCTGTGAGTGCCACCTGGCCCTCCTTCCCAGCCCAAACCTGAGAGCAGAGGTGAGGCTCGGGTTTGGGGCCCAAAACAGAAAGGTCAGAAGTCGAGGGGAAGGGGTTGGGCCAGCCCCATCCTCACACAGCGGTAGGCTGGGAAGGGGCGGGGGGCAGAGGCGAAGGCAGCAGGCAGAGGACCCCTTGCCTGTCCCAGGCCCCTTACAGCCGTCCTTCTGGTGTTGCCTGTGACAAGGGCCTCGGCCTGAGCTAATCACTGGGCTCCCGGCCCTTTTTCCCCTCTCCTGAGCCAGTGAGCCAGAGCCCACTTGGCCCAGAACAATACATTTTATTCACCAAACGTGTGGCCTGGCTGCCCGAGGGCCTATGGAGAGGCCAGCAGGCGGAGGCCGGCCTGGGAGGAATCCGTTGTGAGGGACCGAAGGGGCCTTGGTGGGACGCCCAGGGTTTGGGGGGTCATGGACAGCGTGGGGAGCGGGGGGTGGGGCCCCTGTAGGGCTTGGCTTCTCAGGATGAGCCCAGCTGTTTGGAGAGAGAGGCTGAGGGAAGGCCACATGGGCCAGGAGAAACCAGCCAGACTGGGGGTCCAGGGCTGGAGTCTTGGGCGAGTCGCCAGGTCTCTCTGGGCTGGCCTTGGTTTCCCCATCTGGAACGCTGGCAAGCTCAGTGAAGCAGGAAATTCAGAGGTAAGGGGCTGATGCTGGGGACCCGTGTAGATAAGGGGCCTTGAGCTGCTTAGGCGGGCACCCACCCATGAGTGGGCCCGGCTGGCAAATGCCCGCTGCCTGCCAGGAGGTGAGGTCTGAGAAAGGCATGACAAGGGGCTGAGCCATGGCCACTCAACCTGGCGCCTGTGCCCTTACCCTAACCTACCTGCTGGCTTTGAGTCTTCAGAGGAACCTAAGCCCTTCCTTTCCTCCCCAAATCTCCCGTTTCCTGTTTGCTTTATAAACACCGTCTACAGTTTACATAGGGTATTAACCCTGTCACTTCATACCATGCTCAGAACAACCCCATGGAGTAGGTACTGTTGTTGTTCCTGTTTATGGATGAGGAAGCTAAAGCTCAGAGAGGTTAAGTGTCCCCTGCAAGGTCACAGAGCTGTTAACAATAAGGACAAATCAGGACCAGACCCTCAGACTCCAGCTGGATGCTTCTGCATCATGAGTCTCAGGCAATTACTGTGTCCAGTGCCGTGTCCCATGGCCCCAATCCTGGGGTGTCTGTCTACCCTCATCAGGGCGACTCTTGTCTAAACCACATGGCCTAGTTGGGGAGCAGTGCCCCACAAGAAAGTCCAGTGCAAGCACTATGGCTGAGTGATTGGGGGCTGCTGGAGGGTCAGGCAGAATTGGGGTTGGTAAAGGGGAAGGCATTCCAGGCAAGGGGCATAGCCGGAGCAGAGGCTTGGATGTAAGAACCTGCCTAGAAGAGTGTGGTGTGTTGAATGTTGCCTGGGTCACAGGAATTGTGTGTCAGGGAACTTGGGGAACTCAGGCCGTCAAGAAAGACTGAGCTTGAATGTAGCGTTTCTTCTTTCGCCAGCAGGGATCCACTGAAGGTGTGGGAACCTGATTTGGCAAAAGCCTCGTGTAGAAGTCTGAAAGTCGGCAGCCAGATCAGGCAGGAGCCAGGGGTCCCTCCAGGTGGCAGCGGAAGGAATGCAGGTGTGAGGCAGGCATGGGGTGAGGCTCTGGGGAACCGCCAGAGCCTCAGAGAAAGGCAAGAAAATGAGATGGAGGAGGAGACACTGGCAAAAAGTCCCCTTCCGATCCGGGAGGGGCTCTTCTCTCTAACAGGAGCACTCCCCTTCTCCACGCCTCTGCCAAACTCTTCCTATCTGAAGACAGGAGGCTCCCTCCACTGCATCTCCCCCTCCCTCAGGCTGACTCCCTCAGCCCCCCCGATTCTCCAGGCCTGGGCTGGGAGGCGATCCAGAGCGGCCTCTGTAGGATGACATCACCCAGAGGCCCGCCTGCCGAGTGGTTTCTCATCCGGATACCTGCTCCCAGCTTTGAAACCCGCCCGGGCAGCCCTAAGAGGCAACACCCTAAGAGGCAGATGCCAGAGAGAGTGAGCAGGGGGCTTGCGTGTGCTGGGGTGGGGTGGGGGGCCAGCCAGGAAGACAGAGTGTCTGTCTATGTGTTCATCTGTTTGTCCCCTAACCTGCGGGCCACTGCCTGTCTTCAGTGCTCTGAAATGCCTGGAGAACATTTTCTTAACTTTTCTACCTGGGTCCCAGCGTGTCAAGTCTTCAGAAAGCTCAGGCCAGTTTTCCAAGGGGTGGGGTGGAGGTGGGGGCAGCGTGTGGATTTTTCCCCTCTTTGAAAGCTAGCCTCAGATTTCCTTGGCTTGGATTAAAGTGAGTCTCTCCATTCCCCGGCACCCTGCTTACCCTCTCAAACAGCTTTTGGCTTCAAACCCATGACTCCTCACTTTTCCCAGCCTCTGTTTCCCTATCTTCCCTTTTCTGCCTTCCAGAATCTGTAGTTTCTCCAAATTTTGGAGGTGAGGCCCTGCTTGGTGTATCTGTATTGGCTCAAAGCAAGCCGTTAAATCACCTTGTTCATCCATCTGCTTGTTCATTCACTCATCTCACCCAGCAGTTACAGAGTCCCTACCTGCAGTGGGCCCTGTGGGTCTGGTCAGTAGGCACTGCAGTGGAGAAGAAACCCACTCTCCAGTCTCCATTGTTGTTGTTCTCTAAGTCATGTCTGACTTTTTTTGCGACCCCATGAACTGCAGCACACCAAGCTTCCCTGTCCTGCACTCTCTCCCGTGAGTTTACACAGATTCAATAAGCACTGACTGTTTGCCAAGCGTGTTGGGGTTGGACGAGGCAGGGGCCCTCCTCGGGAGCAGTGGCACGTGCAGGGCAGAAGTCAGGACATGAGCAGCGGTGTCAGGTGGGCCCAGGGGTTCGATCCCAGCTCTGTGACCCTGAGAAAATTGCCTCATGAGCCTTAGTCTGCCTGTGTGTGAAATGGGACGCTAACATGTGCCTACTCTTGGGTCCTTCTGAGGCTCCGCTGAGACAGCAATGTGATCTGTGCTAGGTGGGCATCCCGAGTGGGCACTAAGGATGGCTTCCTGTTGATGGTCAGCATCATCTGGGCTCTTGGGGCTTTGGAGCTCTCTAACCAGCTGGAGAACTCCCATCTTCTCTTTGTACTTTGAGCTTTCCTCTCCCACAAACTGGCAAGGGAGCCTCTGTGTCCCACAGGCTGGGGACTGGCCCTTTTTGTGTGGGGTGCCGTGCCAGCAACCCCCCCTCCCCTCTGGGGACACAGTGGAAAGTGGTCTCTGCCAGCCCCGTGCCCAGCACTGCCTCTGTCCGGCTGGCAGGGGCAGGCACAGAGGCTGGCCTCATCTGAGTGCAGAGCCAGGCCGGCCCTGCTCCCCAGCTGTTGGTTGCATTTCGGCCTGAAACCCAATCCTGGCTTTGGAGGGGCCTAGGGTAGTGCGTGTGCATAGCCATGTGACAGGCCTCAGCTGGGACAGGGTCCCTCCTGCTTCTCCAAAGGGCTGAGCTGGGGCAGCAGGGTCCTCACCTCAGGGGAGAAAACTGGCAGGGGAGGTGGATTTCTTTCCCCAACATTGCCCACTGCCCTCGGTTGGATGGAGCCTCTCGGAGGGAAAGACCCAAAGATCTAAGCAGTGTTCCTCACCCTGGCTCTGTGTGAGAACCACAGGTTGTAGGGCAGGGGTCTTAAAAAAACTAGCTGAGACCAATTAGTCCCCAATCAGCCTCTCTGGGGACAGGGCTCGGGCATCCGTGTTCTTTAGAAGCTCCCCAGATCTTGTGGGATCAAGTTGGTGTTTGTTGTGAGGAGAATGGGATGTCTAGAAACAAATCAGGAGCAGTTCTGTAACAGAAAAAGACAGGCTTGAACTTAAAACAGAGTGAATTTGGTTCGCTCCATGAAGGCTGTGTGGGCTGGCTCAAGCCTCTACTCTGGGTCTCTGAGGTGTCCTTTGTGAAATGGGAAGGTAATAAGATTGTTGTGAGGTTAAAAATGCGACAGGGTACGTGCCTGGCATAGAACATTTGCCAAGTTAGACTCAGGCATGTGGGGAATGTAACTGCAGGCTGAAGCACCAAGGGGGCCATGTGGAGCTCGAGGACCCGCTCAGCCATTTCTATAGCCAGGCTGGTGGTGTGAAGCCCTCAGCTTTTCAGGAGATTGGTAGATGTGTGGGGCAGTAGACACGTAGTTTAAGACGTATACTAGGAATTCCCTTTTGGAGGGAGATCAGAGGGGTGGGGTCTGGGAAAGCTTCCTGTAGGAGGTGACCAGTGGGTCTCTGGTTCGTGAATCCTTTCAGCTCCTAGCTGGTCACGTGTCGTTTTAGGCGCTCGGGTCCTCCCCACTCCACCCTAGTGATGACGACAGTGAGGTGCAGAGGGGTTTTAGCTGGATATTCAATGCCATACAGCCAGTAAGCTGGGATGCACGGGGTCTGTCTTCCAGCCCGGTGTTTGCTTAATGCCTGTTGCACTGGTCCAGTGCCTACCAGTCCAGTGAGCTGCTGCTCGCTCCAGGGCGCCTCCCGCCTGCTGCCCTCCTCCCCCTGAGCCCCACCTTCTGACCCCTCAAGCTCCTGAAACTGCCAGGAGAGGGCGGCGGGAGGCTTCCGGGAGCCTGACCACGAGCCTCAGCAGAGCTTAAAAGCAGAGGGACGCTGCATCGGTCTCCCTGTGGCTGGAGGGCGGCAGCCAGGCCAGACGATGCCTCGACGGGAAGCGGGGCTGGAGGCGACAGCCTGAAGCCAGTCCCTGGGCGCCAGGCCCGTGGGCTCGGTGGCTGTGCCTTGGTGAGCCCGACGGGCAAGAGTGGAGCCGAACTTGAGGAAAAGTTGGCGGGGGGCGGGCTGGGCTCTCCAGCGGCGGCGCTGGCGCTGGGACTTTCTTCTTGGGTTTCAAGTAAACAGTCTCGGCCCTCCTCCCCCTCCCCTGCCTCCACCCCTGGCTCCTCATTCGATGGGTCTCATGTGTTTCTATTTAAGGGCTGCGGGTAAACCCCAGTGATTGGCGGCCTCAAACCCTCTTGACTTTCGCCTGGGCCCGGCCGTGGAGCCGTCCTCTCCCGCTCTCTCCCTCTCCCTCCCGAGGGGAGGACTGCTGACTCTTTCTCTGGGTTTACAGGGGTTGGGGAGAGGCCCCGAGCCCTCCTCCTCGCCTGGCCTTGCCTCTTTCCTCTACTCCAGAATCAGCCCCCATGGGCCGCCAGCCCGCCTGCCCGCGGCCCTCCCCTCGCACCCCTGTGGCCGAGGGGTCTGGAGAGACCACGTCCACCCCGGGCCTCTCCTCCGACTCCCTCCGCCTTGTGCTGGACCGTGATTAGTTCATCGCAGCCACGGACTTTTCCCCTCTGAGTGCCCTCCGCCTCTGTCTCATCTCTGCCTGTCTCTCCCTGCTCCCCGCCCCCTCCGCTGCCCCCTGGCTCCCCATGTCCCCCGGTCCCCGCGGCGCAGCGGGCCGGTGTGGGGTCCTGCTATATGGCCTGTCCTTGGGGCCCGGCGAGCTGCGAGCCCTGGCTGCGGGCAGCCTCTCCGAGCGGCGCTGGCGACCGAGCAGCCTCCCCCGAGGCCGATGGACAGGGGGCGCCCCGGCCGTGGGGCCATGGCCGGCCGCTGGCTCACCGCGTGCTTTCTGCCCTCGCCAGGTGCCGACACCAACGCCGAACCCATGATCCTGGAACAGTACGTGGTGGTGTCCAACTATAAGAAGCAGGAGCACTCGGAGTTGAGCCTCCAGGCCGGGGAGGTGGTGGATGTCATCGAGAAGAACGAGAGCGGTGAGTGCCCGGCTGGCTGGCCAGCCCGGAGACCGGGAACCCGGCTGGTTTTTGTTCCCCTCCTCCTCCCCCACCTCTGCAGCTATACGTTATTTCCATCTGGCGGGGAGAGGGCTGAGGAGGCTGAAGTTTCCCCTGTTGGTTTGGGCTGCAGGCCAGCAGTTTGCCTGGTGGTGGAAGAATGTCTCCAGTGCTCTGGGTGATTAACTGGCTTGTGTTAATGCAAGGCCAGGGTGGCGGCACGGGCACCACCGTCCAGCCCGTGTGCAGGGACCCTGTGCCCTCCAAGGCCCAGGGGCAGACAGTGCCCAGCTCGGGAGCATCCTACAGCATCTTCTCCCTTGGGGCCGTATTCCAGGCTGGGGACGAGGCAGGGGTGGAAGAACCTGGCTGGCTGGTGAGACAGGCAGGCCATGACGTCACTGTGGGGTCCAGGATCCTCGGCGGGTTGTCTGAGGAAAGGCCAGGCCTGTGGAGGTTGGCTGGTGTCTGAGCTGACTGCCCCCTGCTGAGCTGGGAAGTGGGCCCAGACAGGGGGATGAAGTCAGGTCCTGGGGCCAGGGAGGGTCCCACAGCAGCCGCCCTGTCATTGGGAACTGAGGCTTTGTCCTGTCTGGGCCAGGCAGATTGGCTGGCTGGGGGGCTGCGGATTCCCGGGTTCTCACCGAGTGGGCCTCAGTGCCTCAGCAGCAGAAGTCTCTCAGGGGGAGTGAGGAGGGCCTGAGTGCGTCAGTCTGAGGTGCAGGCCCGTGTGACCCCCTGCAGACCCGGGGTGAACTCT
This sequence comes from Oreotragus oreotragus, assembly GCA_006410675.1. NCBI lineage: Eukaryota > Metazoa > Chordata > Mammalia > Artiodactyla > Bovidae > Oreotragus > Oreotragus oreotragus. The sequence continues at coordinate 45,125 of SJYX01000504.1, forward strand.
GGCCCAGGACACCCATCCTGTTTGCCAGTGACCTGCGGGCGCTTGAGTTGGTTCCGGGGGTGTTCTGTTTTGGTTTCGGTTTGCTGTGGGGGAAGGCTCCCGCGCCGTGCTTGTGTTGGAGCCTCTCTCAGTTGTGTTTGGAGGACGCTCCCAGAGAGGAGGGGCCTGCTCTTCTTTCCCCGTTCCACTCTGTTCTTCCCAGTGTTTTAAGCTCCGACAGGAAGACAGGCCGAAGGACGTCTGTGCCCACTCTATAGAGAGAAAAACTGAGGGAAGTGGGACACCTGAAGTCAAAAACAGAACAGGAATGTTCTTGGGCCCCTGGTTCATGTGCCTAAGGGCAGCAAGTAGTGAAGTAGCAGTAAAGATACTGAGGAAATCCCAGCAGGCTTCCTGGGGCAGGTGAGGTTAGGCTCCTGCTGCAGGAGGCTTGGGGACAGGGCTATGATGCCAACATAGACCTGACTCATGGCCCTCCCAGTGTGGAGTCTTCAGAGCTTGTTCCCCTCCAAGAGGTCAGGCTCTGCCATTGTGTCTGGAGTCATCACCGCCGTGGTTGGCAGCCGTTGTCCCCACCCAGCTGTCCCCAGGGTAAGGCCTAGGCCCTTCACCCCAGGTGCCCACACTGGTCCCCTTCCTGCATGGCGTGGCTTTCGGCCTTTGTCACAGTACCAGCCCCACCTCCCCACCCCCACAGAAGCTGCATGTCTGAGGGGCCTGGCTCTGGAACCCTAAGCGCCTCAAGACCCAGAGAAAGGGCTCTCTACTGGTGGGATTGGAGACTCCCACTGAGGAGGTAGAGATATGTTTGTTTGGGGGTGTGGCCCAAAGGAAGGTGTGTCGGCTTTTCCATATAAAGTCGGGGCTGCTCAGAAGTCGATTTCTGGCTTAGGGACCCTCTTGCCTTATGGGCCCCAGTGCAGCTCTATGTCTATATGGAAATCAGTGAGCCCCCGTGTCCCTGGGTACCAGCTGCTGGCCAGAATGGCTGCAGAGGAGACCCCCCCCCCCCCGCCGCATCCGCCACCCACTAGAGGGAGTCAGCCTGTTTTCAGACTCCTTGGTTCCCTTTGCCCTGTCACCCCACATCCAGTACCCTGCCTGGGAGTGGAGGAGGGAGCACCTTGACAAGTGGGGCTTCTGCAGCAAACCTACAAGGTACTCCTCTCCTGAGGAGTCCCCGATGGCTGTCTGAGGGGCTCAGGCAGCCTGACTCCCCAGAGCAGCCCAGTTGGCACTCTGACCCTCTGAGGGAGCTGCCATCCCTAGAAGCGGGATTCTGCCCACCACCCACCTGCGGGGTGACTTTGGGTTCCTTCCTCCCTCTGGGCCTCTGCTGCCCCTTCTGTGAAATGGAGACAGCCTCGTGGGTGCTCAGAAACAGGGCCTGGAGCAGATGTCCTCCCCAAGCCTGCTTCACAGCTGGGAGATGCCCCGGGGCCCTGGGTGTCCGGTAGACAGAGCCTCCCTGAACTTGGCCTTCCCACTTCCCTGGACTTGATGTCTCTCCCCTTGGTGAATGCAAGGACCTTGGAGTGCTGTATCCACCACACAAAGCCACCCTGTCTGTTGCCGGGGGAAAACAAGGAGCCCTCCTGCAGTGTAAAACCAGCTTAACCGGAGAGACTGAGTGGGTGAAGAGGAGGAAGGTAGAGGGCCAACTGCAGATCCTCGGGAGAGTGGTTTCCCAGTTCAAGGAGTTGGACGGCTGACGGTGGGGGAGGGGCGATGTGTTGTGCATCCTGCAAACTGGCTTTGGAAGGAGTGGTGAGTGAGGCTTTTGAACTCCGGGACAAAGAGTCAATTGTGCCGCCTTTGACCTTAGGACTGGTGGGCGTCGTGAGGCATTTCCACTCAAATTGTTGGGGCAGCAGCTCCAGTTAGCACCACCCTGCCCCCGGGGGCGGGCCTTGCCCTCTGGGAGCCAGGACTCTTCCTGTATCCCCTTCTTACTTGGCTGAAAGCTCCTTGAATAGGGTGTCCGTAGAGAAACCCAGCCACCTCTGTCTCTGCTCACTCGTCAGAACCCTCTGGAAGGGACCACAGCCTCCCGGGGATTTTGGATGTGTGGCTGTGCCCATACTCTGTAATCTCACTCATCTAAAGAGAGATGTGTCTGGAAGGCATTTCAGAGTCAGTAAGTAGTAAACACAGGTTCAGGCCATGCACTTCACATGCATCAACCTACTGGATTCATGGAACAACCCTGTGTGGTAGAAGGCACTTTAAACACTTTGTGTCTGAAGTAACAGGTTAAGAGGTTAAGTCGTTTTCCTAAACTCCCAACAGCTGAGATCTCTCCCTTCTCCAGAGGAAATGGGGGGAGGGTGAGAATGGGCTGATCCCAGGAGGGATCATCACTGAATTCGCGATGCTGCAGGTCAAGGACAAACATGGCCTGGCTGAGATGATGACAAGGCTCCCTGGAGCATTGTTGCAGGGGGATGGCTCTGTTTGCCTCCTTCCAGCATGGTGCTCATTGGTAGTGGGAATTCTTGTTGTTAATTGTCAGTTGGAGCTTGGGGATAAGTCACAGCTAAGAGGATCTGAGAAGGGTGGTGAATTCCCAACACCAAGGACAATCATATTCTGGGGAATGCAAGTGGATGGATGTCAAAGACACCCACAGTGGTGGGACTTGAGTGGCTTCAGGGAAAATTTTTTGATTAAACAGTGGGCCTGGGGCCCAGCCAGAAAAGGACTCTCTTTCTCCACTGATCTACAGGGACACATATAGCAGAAAGACTCAGCAGTTTCATTAGATTTGCCAGCCATTTTTGTCTTATCCTTGAAAAGCCCTCCACCCTTGACATAAACAACAGTGCCTGAGATGCTGCCTTTGTAGGACAGTCTTACGCCTCAAAGACCACAATGGCTTTACCTTCCAGCAGGCAAAATCTGGTCTGACTTCTGGCGGAATCTTGATGGCAGTTGCTCTGGTTTCTGTGTTAAGCAAAGCTGCCTCCAACTTTCCAGGATGGTTTCCTTCTCTCAGGACTAGGAGCCAGCCAGGGGATGTGGGTATATGAGTCAGCAGATGCTCTTTTTTTTTTTTTTCCTGATCCAGCTTTCCTACCCTGAGTCTTTGCTTCTTTCCTGGCACTAGTGTGATAACCTTGGGAGATATTATACAATACTGCCTTGGAGGCATGTAGCTATAGGACTAAGGTAAAAGTATTGTATTGGCAAGAAATTTTGAGCTGCTGGTCCATACAGGTGAGAAATTGTATAGGTGAGAAAACTAAGCCTTGGGAAGTTTGAGAATCTTCAGTCCCCTCCAAATGCTTTAGTCCCAATTGAGTAGTGAGCAGAAGACAGACACCCACTCAGACTTACTCAAGAGTTTACTGAAAGGATTCGGGAAAATCTCACCAGAACCCGAGGATGGGAAGGACACCTCAGCCTCACAAGGACTGGGAACCAGAAGGCTGGCAGGAGACAGAGCAGCTACCCTTCTCCCTCTCTTGGGTACCAGGTGGATTGAAAGCCCAGCTGTGATCTCCTAACTGCAGACCCGGCTTCCTTCTCTTCCTGTTCACTCATAACAGTGGCCCATTCACCTGATGTTCACTTGTCAGGACCAGATTTTTCAGTCAAGATAATAGACATCAACTGAGGATGGTCTCTGGTTCTACAGGTTCAAACTTTGAAGGTTGAGTCTGATTGGTTCCTGGCCAGCCAATGGATTGGCAGACTTTGGATCAGGTGCCCAACTCTGGGCCAATCAGCTGTTTCCAGGAGAAATGTCATAGGGTATAAACATAGCTGCCTTTCCAACCTCTTTATCAGTGGCTTGGCGTACATGTTTTAAAGAAAAGAGACATAGGGAAGTAAGTTATCTGAAAACATGTTGGCTGCATCTATTTTACTTATTTAATGGCTGTGTGTTTTAGAGAGAGCAAAAAACCAGAAGTCTGAATGTTAGGTTTAAATCTAATGCTACCCTAACTGTGTGATATAAGCAGGAATTCATTTCCTCCTGAGTATAAGAGAACAGTGATACATACTACATGGGTTTTTTTTTTTTTTTTCTCCCATGAAATGTAACCATTTATTATTTGACAAATATCTTTATCAATAAGACAAACTAATAAGCTTTCCTCTCAGATTTGTATGTCCTGATGATTATTTTTTGTTTTCAAAAATGATGCATTCTTCAGCCATCTATTTTGTGAGTTGGAATCTTCTTAACACTGAAGATGTACCTGTTCTGTTCCTTAGATATTTCATGAACACTGTTATAACTGGTGCTACATAGGCTTTTTGTAAGTGAGATATACACTGTATACACTCTTCACTTATCCATTTATTTCACAGTTCTTGAATACCTCTTGTGTCCCAGGCCCTATGCTGATTACATGTATACCCATACAGTTCCTGCCTTTATGGAGTTTAAACTCTAACTGATGCGAGCATGCTGGGTGCTTAATGAGTGGACTGTATTGTGAGACTGGGCTACTTCTGCAGATTTTCTGATGTCTTATATGGACTTCTTCTATATATCCTCTATGTCTTTTAGTTAGACTCTGTGCTTACTAAGGAGCCAGCTGATTAGTAATTCATATGGCCAGTCTGCTCTTGAAAAGATGTCCAAATAAAGATAGGATAGACTGTTTCTAGAAGGACAAGTTTCTTGCAATCTGCATTACAGATAAGTGAACTAACCCTCTTAACTGTGCAACAGCCTTGTAAGAGTTTGGTTCTGGTGAGTGAGCCATATTTGGTTGTGGTAACTGGCTGCCATGAGGTCCAGTCCCAGTTGACAGAAAGTCTTGATCTCTGACACGCTTCTCTTCCTAAGTACAACACATGCATGTTTCTGCTGTGTCAGCCTGATCAGCGATTCCAAAGTCCATGCTGCTCCAAGGCGGTCTCTGGGGGGCAGTTGTTGCCCACTTCATGAAGCTGGCTGGAAGGCAAGGGGCCATCAAGCATCAGTCAGGAACAGAAGTGAGCATCCTGACCCAATTTGGGGCCCCTCAGCCCAGCTTTAGTCACCCTGGCTGGAGATGGTTCTGAGAATAAGATTGCACGATAGCCTAGCAATGAAAAGTATGGGTTCAACTTAGATAAGCCTGGTTTTAATCTTGATTTGGTTCTTGACTTAGTACTTACTAGTGGTGAGCTTATTCCTTGGAAGAAAAGTTATGACCAACCTAGATAG
>SJYX01000504.1:50845-64938 GCA_006410675.1 Oreotragus oreotragus
CTAAAGCTGAAACTCCAGTACTTTGGCCACCTCATGCGAAGAGTTGACTCATTGGAAAAGACTCTGATGCTGGGAGGGATTGGGGGCAGGAGGAGAAGGGGACGACCGAGGATGAGATGGCTGGATGGCATCACGGACTCGATGGACGTGAGTCTGAGTGAACTCCGGGAGTTGGTGATGGACAGGGAGGTCTGGCGTGTTGTGACTCATGGGTCACAAAGAGTCGGACACGACTGAGCGACTGAACTGAACTGAACTGAGTGGTGAGCCTGGGACGTTACTTGAATGTTCTAAGTAAACTTCAGTCTCCTTGCCTGCAAAATGGTGCTAATTGTACCCATAGCTGTGGGGTTAGTATGTGCTTGTTCAAGAGGAATTAAGTGCTCAGTACATGACAGCTGTTGGTGGCTCAGCAGTAAAGACTTCTCTTGCAGTGAAGGAGACACAGGTTTGACCCCCCAGTCAAGAAGATCCCCTGAAGAAGGGAATGGCGACCTACTCCAGGATTCCAGCCTGGGAAGAGCCTGGTGGCTTACAGTCTATGGGGTTGCAAGAGTAGGACACAACTTAAGAACTAAGCCGCAGCCACTACATGACATTAAGACGGCTGGACTGGGGCAGCTCGGCCACCAACTGACCTTGGAACACACAGCTGGTCAGTTGCCCTCTTGCGGCATCAGCTTCCCACCTGGCTAGAAAACAGGTTGCACTTCATAGTGTCTGAGGAGTCTCAGCCCTGATGGTTTGTGAGGTAGGTACGACGGAGGGAGCTTGCTATGGGGCATGGCAGCCGGAGACCATGCTGGAGACCTGAGTGTCCCTCTGGAGCCTTGGCTTGGCAGCTGTTCTTGGCCCCGTCTGTGTGTCAGGAAGAGTTGGAGTCCGAATCCTCTTGGTGACGCAGGAGTAGACCTCATGGGATCAGGGGCTTCGTGCAAAGGCTGGGGAGAGGAGAGGCCCACCTGTGACAGCCCATGCTGGCTGTCATTCAGTGACTCTGCGGCATCCACAAAACTGATGGGCTGGGGGCGGGGTCTGGCATAGTTGGGAAAGGCTGCCTGGAGGAGTTGGAGGCATTGAGCTGGGCCTTGAAGAATGTGGGGATAGACAGGAGATGGGGGCATAGATAGGAGAGAGGGGGCATAGGTAGGAGAGAGGGGAAGGAATTCTTGAGCCACGTGAGTGGAGTGCCAGGTGGAAGGCAGAGCCCGTTGGGGCTAAGATGAGAAGGCAGGTGTACAGTTGCCCCAGGAGGTAAGGCTTGATAAAGAAGGTAGCCAGCAGCGGGTGGGGAGGCAGGGTGGGGCCATGGAAAATAGGTGAGCAGAAGAGGGACCTGAGAATAGCAGTATCTGAAGCAAGCAGTCCCGGCTGCGGGGAGGCAGATGGTGGGGAAAGGTGTGTCCAGGACTGGGGGACTGGAAATAGATCTTCCCTCAAGCTAGATCTACACTGGCTGTTGTCAGGGAGGCATCCAGGGGCTCGCCAGCACTAAGGGCTGCCAGCCAGCTGGGCGCTCCCTGTCTCACCTCCATCTGTTCAGGTTGGGCAAGTGGAGTGGCCAGTCACCCTGACCTCACGTTGTGACCTCACGTTGGCTTTATGGACCAATCATGTCCCACAGCCTTTCCTTGAGTAGACATTTCTGAACAAAAGATGTGGATCCGTGGTGACCTTGGAAACCCAGCTGAAGTGCCAGAGTGACACCAGCTCATCCCAGCCTCAGCCCCACAGCAACACCTAGCTACCCGCATTTTGTAGGGGAGTGGAGCGGAGAGAAAGCAAGATCGCACTGAGTCCTCTCACTCGCATCTCAAAGGCTGCTTTTCTGGGTTTGAACACCAGCGGACCAGTTGGACCACACACTGCCCAGAGCCCAGCAAGGCCGGTCTTCAGGTGATCGGTCATCACTGAGTCCATACTACTTGGCTGAGTTCCAGACTGGTGCTCAGAGGTGACAGAGGCCAACAGAGTCCCACCCTTACAGGGCTCACATGTGCTAGAGAAACAGTCACGTGAGAAAAAGGACAATAAGTCTAGATTTTGATAAGCGCAGTGCAGGAAATAAACGGGCACTACAGTAATGATTAATCAGAGGAAAGAGGTGATAGAGTGTGGCTGGGAAAGGCTTCTCTGAAGAGGAGCCAGTGGAGCTGAGAATGCTTGGAGCTTGGAGACTGGAGGAAGAATTCGAGGCGGCGAGTGAGGGCAGAGGACAAGGAGGAGCCAAGGCGTGCTGTTCTAGGGGTAGAGACCGCCCCTCACCCGGTGGGAGTCTTGTGGTGTGGCCAGTGGGTGATTCACTGCCCCCGCTCCCCAGACATATCCTGGCCCGGATGCCCGGGGAATGGGCAACGCTGGAGACCCTCTATCCACCCCCAGCACACACACAGGCACACTCACACCGGGCTTGGTCTCCAGGAGGTGACAGTCCTGCTGAAGTGCAAGAAGAGATTCCTCCGCAGCTTTCCTGTGGTCTAAATTAAAGCAGACTTCACTGTAGCGCTTTCCGGGATGTAATTTGTTAGGGACCTCGGGGAATTTGGGTTGAAAAATCGCTACCCCTTGTTCTTACCCGCCGAGTGCCTTGCTTCTAATTCCTCCTCCAGTCTCCAAGCTCCAAGCCTTCTCGGCTCCACCAGCACCTCTTCAGAGAGGCCTTTCCCAGCCACACTCTCTCACCTCCTTCCTCTGATTAATCATTACCATAGTGCCTGTTTATTTCCTGCAGTTGGGCTGTTGGTAATCACTCTGGTAGATGTGAGGTTTGCCCGACTAGCCACTCTCATCTCTCTCAGCATCTTTTCAGATTCTGCAATCTCATCCTCTGGGTTCCCGATGCTGACCTGGACTCCCTGGCCTCACTGTGGAGGAACAGCAGGGTGACCCAGTTAGCCCAGTTGGGAAGCCTGGTGGAAGCCAGTGTTCACTGGGAGCTGAGCTGTCAAGAAGGTGTCAGGAAGTGGAGAGAAGCTTCTGGCTCGTGTAACCCCCACCTTCATGTTTGGAACATGCTTTATGGAGCTCTCGGGGCGGGGAGGAGGGGTTCATTTAATTGTCTCATCCCTGGCTTCATGTTCCCCTCTTAGTCAGGCACCTCCCAGCCTCAAGCTAAAATGCATCTGCCTGCCTGAGCTGTTATTGGACTAGATGGTGGGGAAATGGCCCAGGCATCGTGAGAGGTGAGAGAAAGCCAGACTTGGAGGAGGAGTCTGCCGGGGACTGTCCACGAAGCGAGCGAACCATGAGTGGGTCTCTGAGCCAGTGTGCTGTGATTACAGGGCCCTCTCTCCTGTTCTGTCTGGCCTGTCAGCATTGCCACGGGCCACCCTTGGATCCCTGTGTCCCAAAACCTTAGTGTTAAGGGACGTCCTCAGTGCTCTAAAGCCTGTGTGTCTGTTCTCTGGGGAAGACTCATCTGGGGAAGAGGGGGTGATTGGGGGTGTCAAGGCCTCCCAGGGAGCAAGTGACCACTTATGCCAGCTAGTAGTGGATTTGGGACATTTTTCAAGGTGATCTCTGTATGAATCAGAATAGTTTATGTTTTATAAGACATAAAACCCTGTGTTTGTATAAAACCTTGGAAAGAAGAATGGCAGATGTTGGCATCTACTTCTTTTCAGATAGAAATTGAAGCCCAGAGTGGGTCAGTGACTTGCCCAGAGGTTGCATAGCTGGGAGGTGGGGCCCAGGCTGCCATACTACTTATCCAGTACTATTTATCCAGGGTTGGGAAACCTGGATGTTTGCATTTCTCTTCCTTGTAGATTTTACTTCTTTGAAAAGCCAAGCCCCAGAGCTCTCTGCTGTGTGAATTCTCCAGGCCACAGAGAGCGGGAGAGCAGAGGTCAGTCCCGCTGAAGTCCCAGCTGGGGTAGGAGCAAGGCCAAGGCGTGGGGCGGAGGGAATATGAAAGGGAAGGGATGCTTGCTGACCCGGTTTCCTGCAGAAGAGTTGTGAGTGTTCTGGCATTTGGCTCAGCCAGGTCCATGAGGTGGGGCTGGACTGGATGGGTAGATGGGTCAAGGGCACTTGTGGTCTCCCTGGAGATCTGCTTACCAGGACTGAGGGTGTGAGGGCCAAGCCTGAACTGTGCCTGAGCCATGCTTGCCAGGACCCCAACCTGCTCTGCTGTCCCTTTGTCAGAATAAACAGACCTACCCTGGCCCCTTCCCCAGCCCCTCATGACCCAGTGAAGAGCTCCAGCCCACCTCCTTCCCCTCAGTGGTCTCAGCACTGTCTGAATGACCTCTTATATGCAAGGACTGCATCCGTAGGATGTGGTTTGCTCATTCAGTCCACACACACGGGGCACCTACTGTGTGCCCATCTCTGGGTGCCGCAGTTGACAAGAAGCAGTCATCCCTGTCTTCCCCATAGACGGTATTCTAGGGCTTTCTCTTCCCTCAGGGTAAAGGCCTGGATGCAGTAAGTCTATCATATTGACAACGCACCTCCATGTGTGAGGCAGAAAGCCCAGTGCCGCTGGGGCCAGTGTTACTGAGGGGCTGGGAGGGTGGGACGGTAAGGCATGCTCTGCTCCAGGTTCAGAGATGGGGCAGCATCTGGGGTGGGTGGTCATGGCTGGAGGAAGCAGGCTGTGAACAAGGAGCTGAAGGAGGAAAGTGCTCTAAGCTGAGTAAATGGCACGTGTGAAGGTATGGCGGTGCACGGATGAGGAGGATCTGGCCAGGCTTCGGGGCTGCCGGAGAGGAGCGTCCCCTAAGTTATAAGCAGGCCGAGGGGACATCTTGAGGGTCTCAAGGGCCTCAAATGTCAGGAGAAGGAGACATTTCCAGCCATCTGCCCACACCTCCCTTTGACGGAGGAGGGATGGAGGCCTGGCGTCATCTGCCCAGTGTCCTGTGGGGTTCATGGCAGGTCTGCTTCATGGGCTGGGACCGCAGGTGCCAAGGTAGCTGTCTCTGAGGCACACTGGCATCTCCTGGCACCTTTGAGGCCTCACCGCCCAGCCACTCATGGACTGGGGCCCAGCCTGTCCCTCAGGTGAAGGAGGAGGTGAGCGGGCTCTTCACCCTGGACCCCTCAGCCTGGTCCTACCGCTGGAGCCAGGACACAGCGAGCAGAGGCAGGCCCAAGAGGGAGACCTCTTTCCTTGTGTCCTCCCCAACCATCTGTGCTCACACAGGCTCATTTTTCAGACAAGGTGCTCTCCCCCCAGCAAAGTCATTTTCAGATGCCTCGGCATGAAGGCAAACACCCCCTTTCAGCAACACCACTTCTCGGGACCCAGGTGGGGCTATCCCACTGGCTGGCTGTGTTCCCTGGAGCCCCCCAGTCCCCCTCACACCGCTGCTCCAGCCTGAACTGCTGCCTTCCCCATCCCTTAGGTCCCTCCCTCCCTGCAGGAAGGTGGTGGGGTCTGTTGAGGTTGGCCGGGCCTCCACTCCTGGTGTTTCTGGACACTCTGTCTTTTCTTATTTGTTTTCTGTACTTCGAACCGGCGCCCTCACAAAAGCCCCAGCCTCCCCTCTGCTCAGCAGGCTCACCTTCTTTGGACTGAGGCAGAATGTTGGGCTGCTACAGTCAGGACAGCCCAGGACCTCGTTCCTGCACCAGTGACTGCAGCGTTGGCCACAGGCCTCCCCCCACCCGCCCCCACCCCCAGCCTGGCCAAGCGACCTCCTGGCACCTGGGGTGGGGGCTTTCTGCCAATTCCAGCCACCTGCTTCTTGCTCAAGGCATTGGGTCAGCGGGTTGCCACTTGGCACCATGCTCAGGGTGTCATCTCAGTGGGCAGAGCAGCCGTGTGCCCTCGTGGGAGGAATGGCAAGCTTTGTATAAAAGTCAGTCTCAGTCAGTCTAGGTTCTAAGTTGAGCCACCCACTAACCAGGTGATCTTAGGCAAGCTGCTCTTCCTCCTGAGCGTCACCTTTCCTCACCTGTGGTTAGGAGTGAAGACAGCGGGCACGGCTGCTTTCCAGACACCAGGCTCCCCTGTTCCCCATGACCATTGCGCTTTTACCAAGCCAAGCAGGAAGCAGGCCATTCATCTCCATAGTGCCAGGACTCCTGAGATCCCCTCTAAGCCATGGGGCTCCCAAAAAAATGCCAATTTCAGCTTAGAGGGAGCAAGCAAGGGGAATCTGACCATGTTGGCAACTTTCAGCCAGCTCTCCAAGCAGCCAAATGGGTCATTGGCTACAAACATCCCTGGGTTTGTAATGATGATCACAGGGCCCGTGGGCTCCTGGACACCTTTGGAATGGGCTTTGTGAGGCCAAATGCTCCACAGATTAAATTTCCGGAGAAAGAACAGCTGAGAAATAGTCTTGAGCTTTGCTAAGCCACTTCTGTGCTATGACAGTAAAAGGGGTGTGTATGTGTGTTCTCCACTGATGAAAGGGCGGGACTAGGCAAAGGAGGAAGATTGTCCACTCGTGAGCCTCCCTCTCTCCTTTAATTTGCATCAGCCAATGAGGCAGCTGGTGCTGCTGTATTTTCCAGGCTGGGGCTGGTAACAGAAGGAATATGATTAGTGTTGTGGAATTTCATGATAGAGGTTAGGGGTGGCTTCTCCCCTCCCCTTTTAAAATAAGGTGATGTTTTGAAGAGTTGCCCTGGGGAACTGCTGAAAGCAGAGTGGCTGAAAGACACTTTTGGTCATGTCAGACGAGGACAAGACTATCCAAGTGAACGAGGGTATCTGTCCCTGTCAGCCGGGCTGTGGGGCTCCAGGGCCCTTCTGCCAGAAAGCGAGCAAGGGCTGTAATCACAAACAGGCCGGGATCAGTTACCACCAGAAGTATTACTTTGGACTCTTGGCTTTGAAGGGGAAGAATGCAGTTTTCCTTGCCCCTCCTCCCCTGTCCTTCTCAAGTTAAACGAGATCTGTGAAATCGATCGCTCTGGGACTTAAAAAGAGAGGCCAAAATTCAAGCCAGTGCAGAGTCCTGAAGGCCCAGCATAGGAGGCTTCCACCAGCCTCTACTTGTCTGGGGGCAGGGGTTTGCCTAGCCCAGTTCATTTTGACTTGATGAATTAGAGAAGTCCATTTCCCCTGAGTCTTTCTTGTCTACCTGGAGCATCCTTGCCTCCGTCTTGCCCACCAGCCAAGTGTCTTGACCCTTCTGCATGTTTAAGCTGGTGTTTTCTGCATATCTACCATGTCCCTAGCACAGTGGGGCGGGGCTATAATGAAAATGGCTTAGCACATTGGAGCAGACTCTGACCAGCCTGTAAAGATAACAAAATAATGGGGCTCTCACCCCTCCTGGCCCCACCTAGCCCTGGGAAGCCCCTCCCCTTGCCTCATCCAGCACCCCTTTGGCAAGAACCAGATCAACTCCTTCACACTTGGGTGTAAATAATGCTGCACCAGGAGTACTGACACTGAGGGGGTGTGCTTCCCCTGGCCTTGGTAATGGGAGTTGGTGAACACCTGAACCTCCTTGCCAGCAGAGTTGTGATGTTTGAACTACTAATCTGCCCTGTTCACAAATGTTTTCGCTTATTCGCCATTCCCCTTAAACAACGTTACTTCGTTGTGTTTCACTAAGAGTTTGTTCGAGCACATCTAAGACCTTCATTATTTTATTAAAATTGTTCCTAAGTGACGTTTTTTCACTTTACTGCTTCATATTTAAAAAGGCTAAACATTCCTAGTTATAGCAGCTGTCCCATGTCTCTGAAAGCTGTCCCTCCCAGATGCCAATCAAAACTATCCCTTTTGAAGAATTAATATGCCCTTACGGATTTATTTCTCATTTTATATTTCCAATATACTTCTAACTTCTATGACTGGCTTTTGAGTTTAAGACTTAAGATAGGGATTGTGGTTGACTGCTCCCTAGAGGACAGAGAGGAAGGCAGCCTGTTCAGCAGGGCTTCGCACCAGGGCAGGGAGCAGCCAGGGTTTCTGCTGCAGCGCCTCCCGGATGAAGGCTTCACTCCACTCCTACTCCCACTCCAGTCCTGTGTCCCAGGTCTCACTACACAGCTGACACAAACTCCCCTCTTTGGACTCAAAAGGCTTCTGCTTTTGTTGGGGCCAGAGTGTTTCATCAGTGCTGATGAAGTAGCTAGGAGGAAGATTCTGGCCCACCTTCCATACCCTGATCTCTCAGCTCCCATGGGGCCATCCCTCCACCACCTGGATGGATTCAGAGCCAGGTTTGCTTGGAACTCTGATCCAGAAACCAGGGCAGAGAACAGGATTGGAGATACCCACATTCTAGGCTAAGGGACAGGCCAGGGTTGGGGAACAGGAGCTGATGATGATATTGCTCACTTCCTGGGGAGTGAAGTTAGAGCCTACCATGGCTGAGGGCTCAGACTCAGCTGTGCTGAGTTGGCCTGGCAGGGCAAAGGCATATTTAAGGAGGGGTTGGGAGTGCAGAACTCTTCAAGGCCCACTTCAACACCCAGACATCTGTTCCATCCAGGCCCTCCACCTTAGAACCACTTCTAGAACAGTCTCTCCTCAAGGGCCCTGTGGTGGTGGGATGACCTCACTGACGCCAGGAGGGCAGGCTCGGTCAGTGACTTCCTAGCTTCCTCTCTGTCTCTCTGCTATAATGATCTTGCTGCTGACTGTGGTGGGGTGTTGATCATAGGCAGGCTCTCAAAGTGAATGTGTTAGTTCCTCAGTCATGTCTGATTCTTTGTGACCCCCATGGATTATAGCCCACCAGTCTCCTCTGCCTATGGAATTCTCCAGGCAAGAATACTGGAGGGGATTACCATTCCCTTCTACAGGGGATCCTCCCAACCCAGGGATGGAATTAGGGTCTCCTGCATTGCAGGCAGATTCTTTACCATCTGAGCCACTAGAGAAGCCCATTCAGAGTGGGGAGAACCAAACCATGCAATTAAGTGTGTAGTCAGGGGCTAGAGATGAGGCATTGATTGATTCATTCCCCAGTTTATCTCTTGCTGTGTGCCACACATTGAGGCATAGAGATCATCAAGGACGGCTTGATCCCCAGTCATGGAGCCTTCAGCCTCAAGGGAAAGGAGGGGACTGGGATTGCTGGTGTACAAGAGGGCAGGGTGGTAACTCTGCAGACTCCTCCCCTTAGGGGTTGAGGGCTGAGGCACCAGAGAGTGATAGGGCAGAAATGGAAAATCTCCTTGATTGGTGCCCATGGATGTCAGTCACTACTGACTGACCAATCACTGTAACTGGTGAGACTAGAATGAGACAGTTGGCCCCAGGCAGTCTCTGAGGCACCTGAACTAGGGGTGTGGCCTTTTCTCCTTGGATTGGGATAGGAGCTGTGAAAGTGAAGTCACTCAGTGTCTGACTCTTTGCGAGCCCATGGACTGTAGTCCACCAGGCTCCTCTGTCCATGGGATTTTTCCAGGCAGAAATACTAGAATGGGTTGTCATTTCCTCCTCCAGGGGATCTTGCCGACCCAGGGATCGAACCCACATCTCCTGCATTGGCAGGCTGATTCTTTACCACTGAGCCCTTGGGAAGCCTGACTCAAAGAGAAAACTTTCCTAAATTACACAAACCCAACTAGGGCTCAGGGTGGTCATCCCACACCCAGGGTATTCCAACCTCAGCTTAAACCTAGTTCTGCTTTTTGGAGACCACTGATGTCAGAAACTCTGGGAAAGGCAAGAAGGGAGTGGTTGAAGCTCCTCCTGTGTGTCAAGCAGTGAGCCAGACACCTTCCATTGTGTGGTCACCACCTTTGCCCTGTAAAGCACAGGGGGCAGGACTTCTGTTTCACAGGTAGGGAACCCCAGAGAGTTCAGATAGCCAGCTTCTTCCCTGCACACTCTGCTGCCTCTTGATTAATCTCCTGCCGTTCCCTCGGGCAGAAGCACCATGGTGGAGGAAGCTATTTCCTCTGAGTAGCTTTCCCCACCTGTCCTCTGAGGGTTGGATGTGGCAGGGCTCTGGGGCTGCCCTTTCCAGAGGTGCCCCCATGAGTTGCACCCACAGTGGAATAGGGCGGTGTGTTCCCTGTGGGAGACACCATGGCTCCAAGAGTCCCAGTGGAGGCCTGCAGCCAGCCCATGAAACTGTTTTGAATTTGAAGGGGCTGTGACAGAATGTGGTCCACTGGAGAAGGGAATGGCAAACCACTTCAGTATTCTTGCCTTGAGAACCCCATGAACAGTATGAAAAGGCAAAATGATACTGAAAGAGGAACTCCCCAGGTCAGTAGGTGCCCAACACACTACTGGAGATCAGTGGAGAAATAACTCCAGAAAGAATGAAGGGATGGAGCCAAAGCAAAAACAATACCCAGCTGTGGATGTGACTGGTGATAGAAGCAAGGTCCGATGCTGTAAAGAGCAATATTGCATGGGAATCTGGAATGTCAGGTCCATGAATCAAGGCAAATTGGAAGTGGTCAAACAAGAGATGGCAAGAGTGAACGTTGACATTCTAGGAATCAGCGAACTAAAATGGACTGGAATGAGTGAATTTAACTCAGATGACCATTATATCTACTACTGCGGGCAGGAATCCCTCAGAAGAAATAGAGTAGCCATTGTGGTCAACAAAAGAGTCTGAAATGCAGGACCTGGATGCAATCTCAAAAAACGACAGAATGATCTCTGTTCATTTCCAAGGCAAACCATTCAATATCACAGTAATCCAAGTCTATGCCCCAACCAGTAACGCTGAAGAAGCTGAAGTTGAACGGTTCTATGAAGACCTACAAGACCTTTTAGAACTAACACCCACAAAAGATGTCCTTTTCATTATAGGAGACCAGAATGCAAAAGTAGGAAGTCAAGAAACACCTGGAGTAACAGGCAAATTTGGCCTTGGAGTACAGAATGAAGCAGGGCAAAGATAATAGAGTTTTGCCAAGAAAATGCACTGGTCATAGCAAACACCCTCTTCAACAACACAAGAGAAGACTCTACACATGGACATCACCAGATGGTCAACACCGAAATCAGATTGATTATATTCTTTGCAGCCAAAGATGGAGAAGCTCTATACACTCAACAAAAACAAGACCAGGAGCTGACTGTGGCTCAGATCATGAACTCCTTNAAAAAAAAAAGTGAGCAGGAAAAAGGCACGAACACTTGCCTGGAGTCATGCCTTGCAGCAAGCTCCAGGCCAAGCTCTGACCGCGAGTTACTCGGGAGCTTTCGCCAACAGGGGTGGAAAGTCTGGGCGGAGATTCAATCCCTGGGCCTCGGAGCGAGCCCTGAACCCTGCTGGGACAGCACGGCTCCGTGCCACCGCCGCCACCGCCCCGCTACTGCCCGCCTCCCAGCTCGCTCCTTCCTCAACCTGCCCCTCGAGGAAAGCAGGAGCGCACCGGCCTGTGTGCCTGCCCCGCAGCAGCCACTCCGGATCGAGCGGGGAGGGCGCTGCCGCAAAGCTCCGTGCAGAACAGCCCCACGCACCCGACGCTGTATTTACGGCCGGAACCCACAAGCGAGCGGCTGCCGCGCCCCACTCACCCGGTGACCGACGGCCGGAAACGGCAGTGCCCTCTGAGGCTTCTGGGAAATGTAGTCTGGGATACAATCCCGCGGCTTAGGGTCTTCATTCCACGTGCAGGTTGGCACCACCTGGGGAGCCTGGAAAAGTAATTGTGCCTTGGTCCCAGCTCCACAGATTTTGCATTAATGCTCTGGGTGTGATCCCGGCATCGGGATATTTTTAAGTTCCTAAACGATTTTAATATTCAGCCAAGACTGCACCCACTGCTAGAAACTGATTTGGATCTGCAAAGCATGTTCTAAGTTCCTTTGGGTGAGCTATTTATGGTTTGTTTCCAAATAATCCTGCTTTGACTCCAAACAAAGAAAAGGCGTGAATATTAAAACATATTTTCTCACCATTAACTGACATAGACCATGGAACAAGATTTAATCCGTTTAACAAATGTATTATTTTCTAGGGGGAAAAAAATCTAAGTATAAAATTCAGCAATCTGACAGCTAGGAAGGAAAAATGCATCTCTTTCATTCAACCAGGACTTTTTATTTCAAAGAAAATTTCTCAGAACAGGGCATGCAGTCACCAACCTACCAACGATTATAGAGTCCCACTCTATGCCACTCACTGCTGTAGATGCTAAGGATAAAGCAGATGTCAGTGACTCCCTCCCTAACCAAACTTCAGTCAGGATCCTACGGATCCTCTTCTCTAGATCTTGTCTTTGGCCTGCTGGGTCCAATTTCAGCAAAGAATCCTGCTAAGCCAGTTTATCCAAGAATTCCATCCCACCCCACCCAACTACAAATTGGCAGTTGCCCTGGGCACTGCCATCTACCTGTATAAGTATTAAATCATATGCTGCTGCAGCCACTGACCTTCAACTCGCCCTGAAAGGAGAACAAGAGTCTTGAATATAGTCTTGAATATTTCAACAAATGTCAGAATAATTTCTCTTTAACATAGTGAACAAAATAAATAATGTTCTTCCCCTCAAAGATCCTACATTCAAATAGGGGTCAGGAAGAGAGATTAAACAAAAACAAAGGAAAAAGAGATGGGAGAAGGATTCCTCTTCAACATAAGTAAGTAAGTAAGTAAAGTCACTCAGTCGTGTCCGACTCTTTGTGACCCCATGGACTGCAACCCACCAGGCTCCTCAGTCCATGGGATTCTCCAGGCAAGTACACTGGAGTGGGTTGCCATTTCCTCTTCAACACAGAGCTGCAAAAACTGCCCTTTTTGATAAGAGATCATTTGAGCTGAGTCTGAAGGAAGTGAAGTAACAAGGAGTGTATCTGTGGGAAGTCTGTTCCAGGCAGAGAAAACAGCAGATCCAAAGACACTGCAGAGAGTGTGCTTGGATATTTGAAAACAGTAAAACTTCAATGAGGCTGGAATACTAAAAACATAAGAAAAAGTCAGATGTCTGTGATGGCTAATTTTATGTGTCACCATGATCAAGCTGAGTGGTACTCAGATAGCTTGTAAATATTATTTCTGGGTCCATCTGTGAGGGTGTTTCCAGAGAGGTCAACATATGAATTGGTGAACTGTGTAAAGCAGGTTGCTCTCCTCAGTGTGATTGGGCAACATCCAACCTATTGAGGCTTAGATACAAGTTAAAAAGTGGAGAAAGGAAGAATTTGGTCTCTCCCCTTGAGCCAAGACATCCGTCTTCTCCTGCCCTCAGACCGCAGAACTTCTAGTTCTCAGACCTTCAGATTCAGGGGCTTAAACCAGCACAGCATTCCTACCTTCTTAGGCCGTTGGCCTCCAACTGGGAGTTGCATCACTGGCTCCCATAGTTTTAGGGCTTCAGATACAGACCCGATCACACCACTGGCTTCCCTAGTTCTCCAGCTTGAAGGCGGTGGATCACTGAACTTCTTAGTGTCCATAACCCCAGGAGCCAACTAATTAATTAATCACACACACGATTGGTTCTGTTTCTCTCGAGAACTCTGACTCCTCCCGTGTTAATAGGATACAAGTTTTTGTGTGGATGCGTACTTTCATTGCTCTTTGTTAGCTATCTAGGAATGGAGTCAAGGAGTGATATGGCAATTTTACATTTATCATTTTGAGGAACTGCCAGGATTTTGAGAATCCTATGGACAAAGGAGTCCATGGGGTCAAAAAGAGGCGAACACAACTGAGTGATTAACACACACACACACACACACAGCAAATAAGGACCCCACTCTCTCCACACTCTAATGGCTCCTTACTCAGTTGAAATAAAAGCCTGTGTCTTTATAGTGGACTAAAAGGACCACCCGTTCAGCTGAAGTTGAATGGTTCTATGAAGACTTACAAGACCTATCAGAACTAACACCTAAAAAAGATGTCCTTTTCATTATAGGGGACTGGAATGCAAAAGTAGGAAGTCAAGAAACACCTGCAGTAACAGGCAAATTTGGCCTTGGAATGTGCAATGAAGCAGGGCAAAGACTAATAGAGTTTTGCCAAGAAAATGCACTGGTCATAGCAAACACCCTCTTCCAGCAACACAAGAGAAGACTCTACACATGGACATCACCAGATGGTCAACACCAAAATCAGACTGATTATATTCTATGCAGCCAAAGATGGAGAAGCTCTATACAGTCAACAAAAACAAGACCAGGAGCTAACTGTGGCTCAGATCATGAACTCCTTATTTCCAAATTCAGACTTAAATTGAAGAAAGTAGGGAAAACCACT
>SJYX01000504.1:67723-101857 GCA_006410675.1 Oreotragus oreotragus
GAAAAGTGAAAGTGAAGCTGCTCAGTCTGTCCAACTGCAGCCCACCAGGCTCCTCCGTCCATGGGATTTTCCAGGCAAGAGGACTGGGGTGGGTGCCGTTGCCTTCCCCGGTATACAGCCTTAACATACTCCTTTCCCAATTTGGAACCAATCCGTTGTTCCATGTCCGGTTCTAACGGTTGCTTCTTGCCCTGCATACAGGTTTCTCACGAGACATGTAAGGTGGTCTGGTTGCCCCATCTCTTTAAGAATTTTCCACACTTTGCTGTGATCCACACAGTCAAAGGCTTTAGCTAGGCTGAAGCAGAAGTGGATGTTTTTCTGGAAATCCTTTGCTTTCCGCATGATTCAGTGAACGTTGGCAATTTGATCTCTGGGTTCCTCTGCCTCTTTGAAACCCAGGTTGTGACTCTGGAAGTTCTTGGGTCACTAACCGCTGAAGCCTGGCTTGAAGGATTTTGAGCAAAGCCTCACTAGCACGTGAAATGAGAGCACCTGTATGGTCATCTGGACATGCTGCTGCTGCTGCTGCTGCTAAGTCGCTTCCGTCGTGTCCGACTCCGTGCGACCCTGTCGACGGCAGCCACACTCTAGAGGCTGAAAATGTAGCCTCGGTTCACTCGTGCGCAAAACAGGTAATAGTCTCCGCTTGCCCGCTCCCCAGGATTGTTAGGGGAATTAACTGAGGTAACAGAAGTGAACAGTCAGAGATCCAAGGAGAGACACCACAGAGAGCAAGCACAGGGCAGACATACCTGGAGCAGGTGCACCCACCCGAGGGCGCGTCCCCCGTGACCGCTTCCGCCTGGAGGCCAGCAGTGGGAACAGCGCGGCTCACTTTCCCGTCCAGGCCGCTGATGAGCGCGATTCCCAGGCGGTGCTAATGGCAGAGAACCCGCCTGCCAACGCAGGAGACAAAAAAGACACGGGCTCAGTCCCCGCGTGGGGCAGATCCCCTGGAGAAGGGCGTGACAACCCAGGCCAGTATCCTTGCCTGGAGAATCCCCAGGGACAGAGGAGTGCACTGGGTTACAGTCCACGAAGTCGCAGAGTCGGACAGAACTGAAGTGACTGAGCACGCATGTTGATAAGTACCCTACACGTTATTTTATGCGGTCCTCACCACGGCCGAAAAGGCGAGTACTGTGCGCCTCATTTTAAAGAGCAAGAAATCAGGGCTTGCTGCTGCTAAGTCGCTTCAGTCGCGTCCGACTCTGTGCGACCCCATGGACGGCTGCCCACCAGGCTCCCCCGTCCCTGGGATTCTCCAGGCAAGAACACTGGAGTGGGGTGCCGTTTCCTCCTCCAGTGCATGAAAGTGAAAAGGGAAAGTGAAGTCTCTCAGTCGTGTCCGACTCCTAGCGACCCCATGGACTGCAGCCCACCAGGCTCCTCCACCCGTGGGATTCTCCAGGCAAGAACACTGGAGTGGGGTGCCATTGCCTTCTCCATTAGGTTGGCTTACAGGAGGTCAGTTGCCTGCTTAGTCTTTCCAGGAGTTCTGGGAAGCATACCGCTCCTCTAGAGTTGCCAGATGAAATACAGGACACCCAGTAACATTTCAATTTCAGAAAACAACACTGCAGGGGACACTATTTTCCTAAAAATTGCTCATTGTTTATCTGAAATTCAAATTTACCTAGGCATACTGTATTTTTATTTGCTAAATCTGGCAACCTAACCCTATTCATAGCATATATATCTTTTCTAAAAACATCTCTCTTATCCTAATACACTATCTAAAACGCCACAGCTTTTTGGTTTGAAGGTTTTTAGGTATTTTGGGATACCCTATCTTGGATTGAGGGAGACACCCTTTAAGTTGTTACCTACTTATTAGTGGACTTAGTTGTCTGTGCCCAACATCTTTCAAAAAGTGGACAGGTGAGTATGAATAAAGGTGAGAAATGAAGCAACAGCCCAGTCAGGGAGAAGAGGCTGACGAGGGACGAGAGAGGATTCATAATGCTGAAAAGCACTGAAACTCTCCTCATTCCCACTGCTGGTGGAGCACTGTGAAGAGACAGCCTTTCACGCGACTAGACACACTGAATAGCCTCACTGAGTGCCTTTGGGTGAGCAAGTGCAGGAATGATGCTGAGATGCTTCTAGAAGCATGCACACTGTAACAGTGGGCTTCGACAGCCCCGAGGCCATCTTACCGGGACTCCTCGCAGGGCAGCGCCAAGAGCCCTTCATTACTGAGTGAGACTAACCTCTCCTGCTGCCCCTGCTGCTTGCCTGGGCGCCCCTGATCAAGTCTCTTCTTTTCTCTGGGCCTCAGTTTTCAGTCTGAAAACTGAAGATGACTGGATGAGACCCTCCTAATCACCCTCCCCGCTTCCATGGCTCTTGAGGACATCCTGACAACAGTTTGGGTCCTAGAGCTGGAGACATTCTTTGAACTTACTAAGATCTGGAGGAAGGGAGCTCTGTGCACCCTTGCTCCGGTCAGGAGCCAGCCTGCTGGGGACAGGGCTCCCTGTCCAGCTCCAGCTGTGGTTTCTCCAGCTTTCCAGGCAGTCCAGCACGGCCAGACTTGCATCTGCCACCACCCACTCCGTCGGGTGCTTTTCTGTGCTGGAGTGATCCCCCCAGCAGGTTGGACTGGAGGCAGGGCCCAAGGGGTCCTAAACTCCTTCCTTCACCTCTCACCTGACCTGTTCCAATTGTGATGCCCTGAAAAGATGAGGTGGCAGTCATGCTATCGTGAAAGTGACGCCAGTTCCGTACTCAGTATGCTGAGTTTGGCCCCTGGCTTTGGCCATTTGCCAGAAGCAGAATCTGGGGCAAGTCACTGCCTCTCTTTCGCTCATCCTCTGTGACTTCATCTTAAGAGTGAGGAAGAACCCTTACTCCACAGTGCTGCTCACAGGCAAGGATAAACACTGGACTACGAGCCCAGAGGAGGTCACCCAGAAGGAAATGGACGTGTCTCCACCTTTCTTTCTGTGTGTCACCCCGGGGCTCCCCAGGTAAGATCTAAAGCCTCAGGGTGCTCCCTAACTGGCGCTTCTCCGGATCCCATGACCTTAACATGCAGAAGATGCAGGCCGCAAGTGAAGGCCTCCCAAATTTTTATAGAATGAGAACTGTTAATATAGATGACAGAGGAGGATGCCTTCATGTGTAAGGAAAGGGATAAGATTCAGGGTACAAACAGAGGGTTTTCTTAAACAGAAATGGGGCCTGTTCATCCAGAATGGAAAGTACAGCATACAGGCTCCAGTGGAGAGTTGTGGATAAATGCACTTGTGTGAGGGTATAAAATTCTCTTCTCCCATAGAAAGCAAGTCACAGTTGTGAGTGAGATGGAAGAAGCAGTTGTTGGAGGTATGAAGAAAGAGGAAAAACTGTGAGACAGTCGTTGAGGAGGATGGATGGACTAAGAAGATGTAATAGGGTAGTTTGACAGCATTAAGGGCCCACTTGACTCGTAAACTGAAAATGAAGCCAATCATCAGAGCCTTGCATTTTTCTCAGGCCACATCTGCTACACAGGTACAAGTATGGAACAGGCAGGGAGCTGGATTCAACTAGATTTGGTGTTTTATCAGGAGAATAAAACCAGGTAAGATGGGGCAAACGAATGATCATAATGATGGGCCATTATCTTTAAACTGGGTTAGGAGGGACGTGAGAACATGAAGGCCTGAGCATCAGGGCAAGAGTGATAGGATCAGTGAATCAGCAAGCAGTGAGTCCTGGGGAGACAGTTTTCGTTCCTCAGACAAAAGGTAGGAGAGTACCCCTGAGGAGGAGCCTCTCCAAATGTCATGGGCCTCCCAAAAGTGTCTCCATGTCCTAATCCCCAGAAACTGTGATTGTTACCTTATACAACAAAAGGAACTTTGCAAATGTGATTAAAGGTTGTCAAGTGGAGAGATTTATCTTGAATTGACCAGGTGGGCCTAATGAAAATCACATCAGTCCTCAAAAGAGAGACACAGGAAGAATTAGCCACGAAGATAATGTGTTGACAGAAGCAGAGACTGGAGTCATGTGCTTTGAAGATGGAGGAAGAGACCACAAGCCAAGGAATATAGGCTACAACATATCTTGAAAGAGGCAAGGAAACAGATCCTCCTCTGGAGCCTCCAGGAGCCAACAGTGCCCACGTCTCGACTTTAGCTCAGTGAAACTGATTTCAGACATCTGACCTCCAGAACTCTAAGAGAATAAACTTGTGTTTGTTGTATGTCACTAAATGTGTGGCAACTTATGACACTAGTAACTGGAAGCTAATACACCAAGAAGGGGAAAGGTATAGTGGAGAGGTCTAGGCTACAGCTCTTTCACCCCCCGGATAAATCTGAAGAGAGAGTATTCTGGAGAGACTGAGAGGCTCTGTGTCACTCAGTGAGGAGTGAAAATAATGGAGAAGCCACTGGGGAGAGCGATGGTGCCATTCCTTTGAAGGCATTAACAACTAAAAGGATCTCAGGCAGCAAGGTTTCCATGTAAATCAATGATACACAGTACTACCATGCACAGACCCATTTTCATGTAAAAAATATATGTTTGTACAAGCATGTCTGTGTACATTTAGGAAAGAGTTCTAACCCCGAGTATTGCGTGAATGGCTGGTTCCCTGCTCCCCTCAGTCTTTGTTTCAGCACGTCCCAATCCACACACCCTGACCACCGTCAATCCCCCAACTCAACTCCACCTTTTCCGTAACACATATAACTTTTATAACACACACTCATCTCACATGCTAGTAAAGGAATGCTCAAAATTCTCCAAGCCAGGCTTCAGCAATATGTGAACCAATCGTAAACTTCCAGGTGTTCAAGCTGATCTTAGAAAAGGCAGAGGAACCAAAGATCAAATTGCCAACATCCGCTGGATCATGGAAAAAGCAAAAGAGTTCCAGAAAAATATGTATTTCTGCTTTATTGACTATGCCAAAGCCTTTGACTGTGTGGATCATAATAAACTGTGGGAAATTCTGAAAGAGATAGGAATACCAGACCACCTGACCTGCCTCTTGAGAAACCTATACGCAGGTCAGGAAGAAACATTTAGAACTGGACATGGAACAACAGACTGGTTCCAAATAGGAAAAGGAGTATGTCAAGGCTGTATATTGTCACCCTGTTTATTTAACTTATATACAGAGTATATCATGAGAAACGCTGGACTGGAAGAAACACAAGCTGGAATCAAGATTGCCGGGAGAAATATCAATAACCTCAGATATGCAGATGACACGACCCTTATGGCAGAAAGTGAAAAGGAACTCAAAAGCCTCTTGATGAAAGTGAAAGAGGAGAGTGAAAAAGTTGGCTTAACGCTCAACATTCAGAAAAGGAAGATCATGGCATCTGGTCCCATCACGTCATGGGAAATAGATGGGGAATCAGTGGAAACAGTGTCAGACTTCATTTTTGTGGGCTCCAAAGTCACTGCAGACGGTGACTGCAGCCATGAAATTAAAAGATGCTTACTCCTTGGAAGAAAAGTTATGACCAACCTAGATAGTATATTCAAAAGCAGAGACATTACTTTGCCAACAAAGGTCCGTCTGGTCAAGGCTATGGTTTTTCCAGTGGTCATGTATGGATGTGAAAGTTGGACTGTGAAGAAGACTGAGCACCAAAGAATTGATGCTTTTGAACTGTGGTGTTGGAGAAGAGTCTTGAGGGTCCCTTGGACTGCAAGGAGATCCAACCAGTCCATTTTAAAGGAGATCAGCCTTGGGTGTTCTTTGGAAGGAATGATGCTGAAGCTGAAACTCCAGTACTTTGGCCACCTCATGCGAAGAGTTGACTCATTGGAAAAGACTCAGATGCTGGGAGGGATTGGGGGCAGGAGGAGAAGGGGACGACAGAGGATGAGATGGCCGGATGGCATCACCGACTTGATGGTCAAGAGTTTGGGTGAACTCCGGGAGTTGGTGATGGATAGGGATGCCTGGTGTGCTGCGATTCATGGGGTCGCAAAGAGTCGGACACCACTGAGCGACTGAATTGAACTGATACCTTTGATCAAAATCGTATACTGCTCTAGTGGGAGATCTCACTAGAATTTAACATCCACGGTAATTTTTTTTTTTTTTTTTGCGTAAGCGTCTTGGATAGTTCCTGGAACATAGCAGGACCTCAACTGTTTGCTAAATGAACGAACTTCAAAGGTGAGAAAGGGATACTCAGTTCAGAATGTTTTTAAAGAGAAAGAGAAATCACGGGTGATATTCCCATTCTTTTCCCCCAGTAGCACTTTAACAAATTGAAAAGCAGGTTAATGGGTATTCCTAAAATAAACACAAGAAAGAAATTTACAAACAATCCCGCATTGAGGATAACTTGCAGGAACTAGTTGCGAATTTCGAGGAACACTTCGCAGGGAGCTGCCCCATACCCTCCAGCGCAGCTTCTGGCAGAGCCCGGGCACGGCGCCGGAAGTGGGCGTGGCCCTCCCGCGGCTCTCTGGGACTCGTAGTTCGCGGCCCTGGGCGCCGGCGCGGGTCGGTGCCGCGAGCCCTGCGCTCGCAGGTGTCGGATCCCGCGTGAGCGGTGAGCAAGGCCTGGCAAGCAGCGCAGCCTGCGCAGCCGCCGGGAGGCGTCTGGCGCTGGAGTTGAGGGGGTGTCGCCGGGGGAGGCGCCGNTCTGCGCCAGGAGTGGGATTGCTGTGCCCTGTGGTACTTCTCTGCTCAGCTTTTCATGGCCCTTTGTGCTGTTCTCCTTTGTGGATCCTTTTCCTCCGTTTGCTCTCCAGCATTTATTGTTGTAGATTCTCTATGATGACCTTTCTGACCTGTGTGAGATGATGCCCCATGGTACTTCCGATTCACAGCTCTAATACTTAGAGATGCTGAGTATCTGTTCATGTGCTTCACGGCCATCTCTGTGTCTTCTGTGGGGGAAGGTCCATCTAAATCCTGTGCCTCTGTTTGGGTTGTTTCTTTGATATCGAGGTGCATAAGCTGTTTGTGTTTCAGAGATAAATTCCTCGTGGGT
Organism: Oreotragus oreotragus; assembly: GCA_006410675.1. NCBI lineage: Eukaryota > Metazoa > Chordata > Mammalia > Artiodactyla > Bovidae > Oreotragus > Oreotragus oreotragus. The sequence goes on from SJYX01000504.1 coordinate 74,686, forward strand.
GCCTTTGTTTGCACATGTTGGTTCCATTATGAGGTTTGTCTTTTTGTTTATGGTTTCCTCTGCTGTGCCAGTGCTTTTAAGGGGAGTTAGGTACCGTTTATTTATTTTTGTTTATTTTTCATGATTCTAAGAGATGGGTCAAGAAAAACTTGCCACATTTTATGTCAAAGTATGTTCTGCTTTTTCCCTGAAGAGTTTTATATTATCTGTCCTTTTATTTATGTCTTTAATCTATTTGGAGTTTATTTTTATGTATGCTGTTAGGCAGTGGTCTGATTTCATTTTGACAACCATTTCTTAAAAAACCTGCACCCTGTTCTTCATAGTGGCTGTTATCTTTTCACTAGCAGTGTGGGAGGGTTCCCTTTTTCCACACTTTCTCCAGCATTTATTGTCAACTTTCGGACAATGGTCATTGTGAAGCACACGACTGAGCAACTGAACTGAACTGAACTGAACTGAACAAGAAAAACTTGCCACATTTTATGTCAAAGTATGTTCTGCTTTTTCCCTGAAGAGTTTTATATTATCTGTCCTTTTATTTATGTCTTTAATCTATTTGGAGTTTATTTTTATGTATGCTGTTAGGCAGTGGTCTGATTTCATTTTGACAACCATTTCTTAAAAAACCTGCACCCTGTTCTTCATAGTGGCTGTTATCTTTTCACTAGCAGTGTGGGAGGGTTCCCTTTTTCCACGCTTTCTCCAGCATTTATTGTCAACTTTCGGACAATGGTCATTGTGAAGCACACGACTGAGCAACTGAACTGAACTGAACTGAACTGAACTGAACTGAACTGAGGAAATACCTCACTGTAGTTTTGATTTGCGTGTCTCTAATATTTAGTAAGGTTGACATCTTTTCATGTGATTTTTTTAAAGGATGTGAGTTAAACTTATCTCTTGAAATTGGCCACCTGAATGCCTGCCCTGTTTTGAATTTTTTTTCAGTGACACCTAGGACATTTCTTGAAAGCGGGTATTTTTACTTACAGCCCCTTGATCCTTGTGCATGTTAAATACCCAGCAACACTGCCCTTCATGGTGGTGTTAAATTAAAAGGAGCATGCTCCACAAAGGAGCAGTACTTCTTCATGTTCCACCGTTCCTTTTTTTCCTCCTGTAATTTCCTTGTTACTTTATGTTGGAATATTGTTGATTTCTGATGTGTTTGTTTCAGTTGTACAGACACATGACTCAGTTATGCATAGATGTTTATTTATTCTCTTTGGGTTCATTTTCATGCATAGGTGATTACGGTGTGTTCTTCAACTTTCCTATGCTATTCAGTAGTTACTTTTTGATCATCTATTTTATATATATTACTGTGTACATGTTAATTCCAAACTCTTAACTTCTCCCACTTGTTTCTGAAGTTTGGGGGCTCTGCAGAGGGCAAGAAGTACTCCAGGTCCATTGTGGAAGCACCCTGCCTGCCACACGCTCCCAGCTCCCTCAGCTCCAGAACACTCCAGCCTTGGTACCCGAGTCGGTCAGGCTCCAGGGCTGTGACACCAGCCCAGGTCACTATGGCCTGAGGGGAAAAGAGCCAGCATTTCTTTTTCTATATTTTTCTGGTTTTGCCCTACGATTTGAACTGGAGTATATAGGTGAATTACAGTCTTGTGGGTGTTTTTTTTTTTTTTTCCTTTTCCATCTCATGCAATGATTTTCTTGGTGACCAGAAGTTTTTTTTCTAAATCCGTTAGGCTGTGTTTCTTTGGGAAAGAACTTCATTTGTATCCAGTTTTAGATTACACCTAGAGGGGATATCTTGTAATACTTCTCTCTCTGTCTCCCTTACTTCGCTCGGAATGATCATCTCTACTTTATTTCCTGTGCCCGGATGGCATTATTTCCTGCTTCTGTACCGCTGAGAAATACTGCGTTGTGTACCTGTGCCCCATCTTCTGTTTCCATTCTTCTGCAATTTCTACATTTAGCTTGCTTCCCAGACTTGACTACTGTACGTTGTTGGGCCGAGATTTTAGGGGTTCCCATATCTTAAAATTTTTTCATTTGCTCTGGGTTTATGCCCAAGTCTGGGACTGCTGGGTCCTAAAGTACTTGTGTTGCAGTGAAAAGGAAAAAAAAAAGAGAAATGAGTTTTTCTGTTTCCCCTTCCTGAGAACAAAGGAGATAGAACAGTGAGCAGACCTGAACAGTCCTTGTTTGTTTAACTTTAGTCACTCCTAGCTCTGCATGCGGAGAAGGCGATGGCACCCCACTCCAGTACTCTTGCCTGGAAAATCCCATGGACGGAGGAGCCTGGTGGGCTGCAGACCATGGGGTTGCTAAGGCTCAGACACGACTGAGCCACTTCACTTTGACTTTTCACTTTCATGCATTGGAGAAGGAAATGGCAACCCACTCCAGTGTTCTTGCCTGGAGAATCCCAGGGACAGGGGAGCCTGGTGGGCTGCCGTCTATGGGGTCGCACAGAGTCGGAAATGACTGAAGCGACTTGGCAGCAGCAGCAGCAGCCATTCTGAAAACCAAGTCTGCCAGCAGCAGGTGACTACAACCTTCCTTTTTAAAGGTCTCTCCTTGTAACTGTTATATGTTTAGACAAGGAATTGCTCTGGATCATATGTTGACAAGAAAAAAAAATGTGTAATGACCAATAGCCACACTGAAGTTTGAAGAAAAGAAAGTGAAGTCATTCAGTCGTGTCCAACTCTTTGCAACCCCATGGACTGTAGCCCACCAGGCTCCTCCATCCATGGAATTTTCTAGGCAAGAGTACTGGAGTGGGTTGCCATTTCCTTCTCCAGGGCATCTTTCCAACCCAGGGATCGAACCCAGGTCTCCCACATTGCGGGCAGATGCCTTACCGTCTGAGTCACCAGGGAATCCCTTGAAGGTTAAGACCTATGAGATAAACCTAGACAACTTGCTACTTGGCTACAAGTCCCCTCAAAGTGTTAAGTTTAAATTAGGATTCAGGCTTAATTTTTTCTAGTTTGTCTGTTAATGTTCAGGTTGTCATTCCTCCGACTATTTCTGAGTCCGAATGGCTCCATCCATTTGGACAGGATGACCCAAGCACTGCCGCTATCTGGACCACAATCAAAATCATCATCAAACGTAAGTGGTTCTTACTCCTTCTTTGACCCCCAGTTACAATAACTCTTTTACTGATCTATGATCTCTGTTTTCTTAAACTACCTGTTAAGACTTGTCTCCTCCAGATGGCAACAGTTACATCAAGATAATAATGATGTAGAGAGAAAACCCACACCTCCAAAGAGATTACAGCCACTTCTCCAAACAGATCCTGTGGGAATAACCACAGGAGTGCCTCTGGGGCCCCTTAATAAAACAGGGCAAGAGCTCTGTGACCCTGATTAGATAGGGTCTATGAGTCCCATGGCAGCATTGAAGAAGTTACAAAAGATTACCATCTGTCCCTCATCACCTCAATAAAGATTTCTTGGGGTTCATATCTCTCAAAAATTTGAAGTAGGAGATAGATGGGCCCCTGGGCTTAACAGCTGGTGATTGTCAAACAGAGCAAAACTGAGGGTTTATCCTCAGCCAGACAAGAACAAGAACAACACCTATTTCCCTTTCTCCATTGATATGGAGGAAATAAAATGATGGGGGAATTTGTTGCAGTGAAAAGGAGAACAAAAAAGAGAGGAAAAAAGAAGAGTGAGTTTTTAAAATTTTTCTTTCCTGAGAACAAAGAAGAAAAAGAGAACAGTGAGCAGGCAGGAGCATTCCTAGTTTTTTTTTTTTTTTTTCCCTTTTTTACTTTAGCTGCTCCTAACTGTGCATGTCTGTAACTTAGTTTGTTTTTCTGCTCCCTAACTCTGCAGGAGCTACACCGCACACCTACTGTCCTTTGCTTACCCTTACAACACCCTTCCCCTTGTAGTTACACATCAGAAAGAAGTCTGCACAGCCAACGAACTGCCAGCCTCAATTACCGGGTTACTGATGCCAGCCTATGACTGTTTTTGAGAAGATTCTAATACATTTGTTCCTCATCACCAACCCCTCACTGGGAACCCTTGCCTCATGTATGGTTGTGAAAGTTGGACTGTGTAGAAAGCTGAGCACAGAAGAATTGACGCTTCTGAACTGTGGTGTTGGAGAAGACTCTTGAGAGTCCCTTGGACTGCAAGGAGATCCAACCAGTCCATTCTAAAGGAGATCAGCCCTGGGTGTTCTTTGGAAGGAATGATGCTGAAGCTGAAACTCCAGTACTTTGGCCACCTGATGCGAAGAGTTGACTCATTGGAAAAGACTGATGCTGGGAGGGATTGGGGGCAGGAGGAGAAGGGGACAACAGAGGATGAGATGGCTGGATGGCATCACTGACTCGATGGACGTTGAGTTTGAGTGAGGCCTGGCGTGCTGCAATTCATGGAGTCGCAAAGAGTCAGACACGACTGAGCGACTGAACTGAACTGAACTGAGACTCCTCATGGTGGGGGGCGGAGCACAGTTCTTGGGGCATTAGCCTACTATGTTCCCCTCTCCACTGGCTGAGGATTAAAGCCACCTTTCTATTTCCTCCAAGCTCTGTCACCTTATTTTTTTAATTCAGCTTCAGTGGACAGAGAAAGCTAAGATTTTGGCCAGCAACACTTCTGTGTTATTTTTAAGTGGCCCTCCGTGCATTCTCCTAAGTATGCTGTGAACAGCGTGCAGGAGCACTTTCTCTCCACACCCTCTCTAGCATTTATTCTTCAGGATGTTTTGAGAGCCATGAAATTAAAAGACGCTTACTCCTTGGAAGAAAAGTATGACTAACCTAGATAGTATATTCAAAAACAGAGGCATTACTTTGTCGACTAAGGTCCGTCTAGTCAAGGCTATGGTTTTTCCTGTGGTCATGTATGGATGAAGTTCCTGGAACATAGCAGGACCTCAACTGTTTGCTAAATGAACGAACTTCAAAGGTGAGAAAGGGATACTCAGTTCAGAATGTTTTTAAAGAGAAAGAGAAATCACGGGTGATATTCCCATTCTTTTCCCCCAGTAGCACTTTAACAAATTGAAAAGCAGGTTAATGGGTATTCCTAAAATAAACACAAGAAAGAAATTTACAAACAATCCCGCATTGAGGATAACTTGCAGGAACTAGTTGCGAATGTCGAGGAACACTTCGCAGGGAGCTGCCCCATACCCTCCAGCGCAGCTTCTGGCAGAGCCCGGGCACGGCGCCGGAAGTGGGCGTGGCCCTCCCGCGGCTCTCTGGGACTCGTAGTTCGCGGCCCTGGGCGCCGGCGCGGGTCGGTGCCGCGAGCCCTGCGCTCGCAGGTGTCGGATCCCGCGTGAGCGGTGAGCAAGGCCTGGCAAGCAGCGCAGCCTGCGCAGCCGCCGGGAGGCGTCTGGCGCTGGAGTTGAGGGGGTGTCGCCGGGGGAGGCGCCGCGCCGCGGGGGCCCGGGAGCCTGGCGGGTGGCCGTGGGCGGGCGCGCGTCCCGGCGGAGGTGCGGGAGGGCCGCACGTGGGTCCGCGCGCCGCGGCCGGCGCTGCGCCCGCAGACCTAGCGGCGGCCAGCCGCGAGCAGGCGGAGCCCGGCGTGAGCCGGCGGCGGCGCCGAGGGGGCCCGGGCCTCGGCCCCGGCCGGCCCGGGAGCTGCGCCGTGGGCACGCCGGCCCTCTGCCCGCCGCTGCCTGGCCTTACGCGAAGGAGGGCTTTGGCGGACGTGAGGGGACCGAGCGCGGCGCCGGAGCGGGCCCACGCTCCCGCCCCCACGGGCGCGCCCGCTGAGGAGGCCGCGTCCCAGCCCCGGCCCCGCCGGGGCCTCTTTCCGGCGCCTCGGGCAGCCGCACAGCGACCGCTCGAAGCCGAACTTCAGGGCGAAGGCTGGGGAGGTAGGCACGTCCTCGAGCTGCTGCGGGCACTGGGGCGTCCCTCCTCTCGGGCTTGCGAGGGAGGCTTGGCCTGTTGGGTCCAAAGCCCCGAGGCGAGGGGAGGGAGGCGCCGCGTGGAGAGGGCAGACCTGGCACAGGCTGGCTGGACTGCCAGTCTGTCCGGCAGAGTGGACCTGATTTTCACGGCCTTTTCGCTCCCCTTGACTCCGCTTTTCCAGGAATCTGGCCTTCCTGAAAGGAGAAAATGACCACGGTCAGGTGAGGTGGGGTCTCTCTCCTCTGAGAACGGAAATGCGCTTTCTTTGGGGGGAGGGACATCAGCGCTGAGCGAGCATCTGGTGTCCCGGCCTGACGTGGTTCCGGTTTGGTTTTTTTCACTTTCTCAGACTTCAGCGTGCGACATGCGGTGTTTATAAACTAAGAGCATATAGCTATCAAATCATGTCACCAGGGTCTGCACAACCTGCTGACTTTAAATTCTGCCCCTGTTTTCACTGAACTACCCTGCCCCCTTGAGTTTGACTCCTTCCTCAGAGGACTGGGCTATGCTCCTTTATTGAAAGACTTCACACAGCATGTTTGGTCCAATCTCTGGAAGCATGCCTTTTCCTGCCAGACGTTTCACTCACATTGAAAGTCATCCACAGCTATTACATGCTCAATCTACTGCTCAGAGGTCTCGGGAAAGCAAATGGAATTATAAACTGCGGTGCTTTTCTTCATGAGCATGTGATGTGTGTGGAAAAAAGTGTGCACATTAACAATAATCATTTATTAAACGAGTTAAAGACATGAGAAAATGTGTTACATAACAGCTCAGTAAGTACCGTGTCACTGCCAGAAATCCAGGGTGTTCTTTAAAAGTTAAAGGTTCCTAAGCAACATTCTCGTAGACTGCCTGAAAGGAGAATTTCACTGCTTTTTTATCTCTTTGATCTTTGTACAACCCAAAGATTTATTGCATTTATTGTGAAGTGTTTCTCTTCATACTTGATGTGAGCATCACTAAGGTAGACAGGATGGGTTGCTCATCTTTTGTGTTCTGCTTGTTTTGTTCCCTTTATCAACGTATCTGCATTTTAACTGGTACAATGAATTGTTGAATTACCATGTAGGCTTTTTTAAAAAACCTGTCATTTGTCTGCACAAAAAACCACTTATAGAAAGCTACCTCAAGACTGACACTTAGTGTCATAGAATGTTTGAAAAGGAAGGGATTAGCCAGCCACCAGGGTAGCCCCTCTTAACTCTCTGCCTTGGTGCCATCATCTTACAGAGGAGAGCTCTAATTCTGAGGGAGCAGAAGGGAAGTACTGTGTGTTCTATTGCAGAGAACAGCAAAGTCAGAAGCCAACCCCATGTTTTCTAACTTCATGCTGTTTCTTCTCTGTAACTAAACAGGTCATCACACCAAGAGTTATTTGAATAAAATATCAGGCTGGGTTATTTTTTTTTTTATTAGATGATTTTTAAAAAATAAGTATAGTTGATTTACAGTGTTTCAGGCATACAGGCTGGATTTTAAGGGGGGGAAAAAAAACCCTAATTCTTAACACCACCACCAGCAAGACCATCTTTTTGGTTGGCAAAAACCAGCCTCACATCCACATCCATAGAAAGGTACCATGAGTTCTTATAAAAATCAGTTTATTTAGAGGACAGTAAGCTGCCTCAAAGTATTGAAAGCGTGATACCTTTGTGCCTTGAATATAACTGAGAATCTCAGCAAAGATTGACATAAGTAAGAAGCTGTGCTCTTTTCTTTTCTTCCTTCTATCTCTTCCCTAAGATTATGCACTGTGATGAAGTTGGGGATTGCGAGAACAGTGACATTTTGAGACCCTGGCATATGTTAATCACTTTTTGAATTTAAAGAAAGGACTTCATTCCATCAGTACTTACTGTTCTCTGCATACCAGATAGTGTCCTCGAGTCTGCTGAAAGGTAGGAGTCCCATTTAACCCTTCTCTTCCTCTGTGACTTTGAATGAGTCACTTTGCAGTTAAGAACCTTAGTGTTCTCATCTGTAAATTGAGTGCCGAGTTGGATGATCTTGAGATTTCTCTTTTACTTGTATCATTTCATGATTTTAAATTGTGAATTTATAAATAAATATTTGTCATTTAGATTTTGAGTCAGCTGTGCTGTTTGCTGAGGATTTAAAGATTAGTCAAGTGTGGTCACAGAAGCTAGGTGAATTGTAAGGGTAGAAGGATGCAGGCTGAGCATGAAGAGTTGACAGGACCCCAGTCTGTAAAGCCTTGCAGGCCAGAATGAGAGTCTGGATTTTATTCCATGTGCATGGAAAAGCCTTTGCAGAGCTTCATGCCTGGCGTGGTACGTGTTTTAAAAGATCACCTTCTCTACTGTGTGGAAGATTCATCATGTGGGGGAAGACAAATGTAGGAGGTTGGTGTAGGTGGAAAGTTAATGACAGCTGGGACTTATAATGATAATAGTGCAAGCTGGAAAGAAGTGGGTGGCTTCAGATATGTTTTAAAGGCAGAGTTGAGATGACTTGGTGATGAATAAAATGTGAGGAAGTGAGAAGAAAATCAGAAGGACTTCTGGGATTTGGGCTTGAGCAATTTAGCAGGTTGTGTGGCACTTGGGGGACAACAAGGGAAGAGCAGATACTGATGGAGATTGTGGAGCAGGAACTCTGTTGGGGTGACTTCCCTGGTGGCCCAGTGGTTAAGACTCCGAACCGCCAAAGCAGGGGCGTGGGTTTGGTCCCGTATCAGGGAACTAAGATCCCACATGCTATGCGGCACAGCCAAAAGATTAAAAGAAATTCTGTTGGGGCTTGATAGGTTTTAAGTGCCTTTTAGACATCCAAGTGTAGATGTAGGTGGGAAGTTGGAGCCTGGAATTGAGAAGAAAGGTTAGGACTAGAGATAAATGTTTGGGAATACCTAAGGAGAGTGTTTTATGGTTGTGGGTAAATGTGCTATTTTATTTTTTCTAGGAATGTTCAATTACTTAGTTTAGAACAAGAAAGGACATATGATTTATATGACTAAGGGAGAAATTGATATCAGAAGTATACTTTGGCTGAGAGGAAAAAGGAAGGATCAAAGGATGATGATCTTGGTAAAATAGATGTGAGGGAGGAAGAAGAGAAGAAAAGATAGGAAGATGTTTTTAAGGTGTGAATTTTGAGATAATATTTCAAAAACAGAGTGATCCAAATAGTGAAATGGCCCTAATTGTGGTTCCTGAGTTTGAAATGAGGCAAAGATCATTGGCATTAAAGAGATTAAGAAATGTGAGGTTAGCATGTTGGGTAAATCGTTCTCCTGAGTGTTAAGGTTATCAGGATAATAGTAGGAATAGGGCAAAGGGACAGCTCAGCAAGGAAATGAGAAAAGAAAGGTTCTCCATCCAAACTAGACTGAGATCAGCCTGAAATGCACACTTCCCCTGTATCCTTCTCCCCTCTTCCAGTGCTCCCAGCCTCACCTTCCTTCCGGGGCATTTGTTCAGATGGTTGTCAGTTGAGGAGGAATGTGCTTAATGTTTTAGGAACCAGCAGCATTCAAGGATGCCTCTGTGGACTTCACCAAGAAAGAGTGGGGTTGCTGGACTCTGTAAGGATCAAAGGATGATGATCTTGGTAAAATAGATGTGAGGGAGGAAGAAGAGAAGAAAAGATAGGAAGATGTTTTTAAGGTGTGAATTTTGAGATAATATTTCAAAAACAGAGTGATCCAAATAGTGAAATGGCCCTAATTGTGGTTCCTGAGTTTGAAATGAGGCAAAGATCATTGGCATTAAAGAGATTAAGAAATGTGAGGTTAGCATGTTGGGTAAATCGTTCTCCTGAGTGTTAAGGTTATCAGGATAATAGTAGGAATAGGGCAAAGGGACAGCTCAGCAAGGAAATGAGAAAAGAAAGGTTCTCCATCCAAACTAGACTGAGATCAGCCTGAAATGCACACTTCCCCTGTATCCTTCTCCCCTCTTCCAGTGCTCCCAGCCTCACCTTCCTTCCGGGGCATTTGTTCAGATGGTTGTCAGTTGAGGAGGAATGTGCTTAATGTTTTAGGAACCAGCAGCATTCAAGGATGCCTCTGTGGACTTCACCAAGAAAGAGTGGGGTTGCTGGACTCTGTTGAGAAGAAGCTGCACAGAGCTGTGATGCTGGAGAACTACAGCCACCTGGCCTCAGTGGGTAAGAACATGAACTTGAGCACCAGTGCCGGGAGCCCCAGGACCTATAGTTGAGAATCACTTTCTTAATTCCTTTTTTGGCAGAAAAGGATGTTCTTGATTATTCTAAGCAGCTAAAGAACTTTGTGTGTGTGCTCAGTCATATCCAGCTTTTTGTGACCCCACAGACTGGAGCTCGCCAGGCTCCTCTGTCTGGAATTGTCCAGGCAAGAATACTGGAGTGGGTTGCCATTTCCTGCCCCAGGGGATCTTCCTGCCCCAGGGGTCGAGCCCACCTCTCTGGCATCTCCTGCACTGGCACCTGGAAAGCCCTAAAGAACCTTACTTGGTGAGAACTGGAGAACGGTAGCCTTTCTTGGAGAATTGTCCGAGAAACCGTACGTGGTCCATCCTTTAGGAGCCAGAGTTTGAGACTGCTTTTTTTTTTCGCACAGTCACCCACACCTGTGTGTCTCAGATGTGCTCTCTCAGTTGGAGCAAGCTGAGGATTATAGTATAATGGAGAACTCTCCATGCCCATTACCTTTAGTTGCTGGTGTAGAGCCTCTAAACTCCCCCTCGCTTTCAGAGCCTTTCAAGCTCTGCCTTTGCTAAAGAGCATTACTCTCTGCTGCCCCACGGCCGCCCTCTGTCCAGCTAAGCCTGCTTTCCTGAGGTCCGCCATGCTTCCTTGCTCTGGGGCCCTTGATGGCCATGCTCTGGTTTCTCGTAAATTCTGTCTGTTAAGATTTTATCTGAAGTAATTTACCTGTGTGAGATCTTTGACCACCCCCCCATTCAATCTCCTTCTCGTTTCCTTTTTCTTGTTTCTGTTAATTCTGTCTGTCTTCGGCTGTGCTGGGTCTTCATTGCTGCATGTCAGCTTTTCTCTCGTTGCAGAGAGCAGGGCTACACTTCTTTGCAGTCAGTCGCCTTCTCGTTGCCGCGGCGTCTCTTGCTGTGGAGCACAGGCCCCAGGGCACGGCGGCTTCAGTAGGTGAGGCACGTGGGCTCATTAGTTGTGCTGCGTGGCTTAGTTGCTCCGTGGCATATGTGGAGTCTTCCTGGACCGGGGATCAAACCTGTATCACCTGCATTGGGAGGCAGATTCATATCCACTGAAAACAGGGAAGAAGTCCTCAACCTCCTTCTTTTCTAGGAACTTTCAATTTATATCCCACAGGCTCTTCAGTTCAGTTCAATCGCTCAGTCGTGTCCGTCTCTTTGCGACCCCATGAGTTGCAGCACGCCAGGCCTCCCTGTCCATCACCAACTCCCGGAGTTCACTCAGACTCACCTCCATCGAGTCGGTGATGCCATCCAGCCATCTCATCCTCTGTCGTCCCCTTCTCCTCCTGCCCCCAATCCCTCCCAGCATCAGAGTCTTTTCCAATAAGTCAGCTCTTCGCACAGGCTCATACCTGATTACATATTTTTTTGCATACTTTTATTTTAACCATTAGATCTGCAAGTCTGATTAATTTTCTTTGGTTTCTGGAGGGAAAGCAATGTGTCTAATACTCCACTGCTTTATGTACATGTGTGTGTCGCTCAGCCGTGTCTGACTTTTTGCAACCCCATGCACTATAGCTCTCCAGGCTCCTCTGCCCATGGACTTATCCAGACAAGAATACTGGAGTGGGTTGCCATTCCCTTCTCCAGAGGATCTTCCCGACCCAGGGAAAGAACCCAAGTCTCCCATATTGCAGGCAGATTCTTTACAGTCAGGCACCAGGGAATCAAGATTTAAAAACTGACTGCTGTGGAGTTTAGCATCAAAGAACTATGTCTTGTAAAAGAGACATTAGAGTAAACACAGTGTGTTACTGTGAGTTCATTAAGTCCTGTGAAGGATGGAGAATTGTGCTCTGAGAGAGTGAGGGCCTGGGATGGGGTGAGAGTGATAAATGTATTGTTGAGAGGTTCAAGGAAAGCCTCTGAAGTGACGTTTACACTGAGACCTAAAGCGTTAATGGGCATTAAACAGGTGACTGGGTAGGGGAAGAATATTCCAGGCAAGAGAACAGTTCACGAGAAGACCCAGACACCTAAACGAAAGAGTGTGGCTAGAATACAGGAGGCATCTGGGAAGAACGGAGCAGGGGTTGGTTGATTCGTGGCGTTGAAGGCGTTGGTAAAAAAGTGTGAATGTGTGTTGAGTTCAGTGGAAAGCCACTGGGACAGTAAACCGCTGTGAGCTGACCCGCCCCGTGTCCCTGGGACTGCTCGACAGAGACTGGTTTGCAGAGAGGCAAAAGTAAAGGTAGATCTGTACTCAGAACTCTGATCATTTGCTGTCACAAGCTGTCTGCAGTGAGTAAACCTTGTGCAAGTAGCACTCACAACTGTGCCAAGAAATCTGAAGAATGAAACCCCCGAGCTGGACTGCTGAGTGCATATTTTGTGATTTTGAGACATAATTGTTAAAATGTCCTTCTTGAGGGGTGATACCAATTTACATTCACAAGCAACATGTTCAGTGGGCTTTGGGTTTTTAACCAGTGTTAACAGGTAGTTTTAATTTTAATTTGTTATATTATGATATACTGCTATTTTTTCAGTTTATCAATATTTGATATTTGTTATTGACTTCATTATTTCCCCTAACATGTCCACCATCCCAAGAGTTTATGTCAGAGTCACATCAATGATTGATACTTACATTGCTTTGATTTCATAACTCTTGTTGCTGCAGAGTCAAATAGTAAACATAGATTACAGTTCTTTTTTTTGTTTTCCCTTTCCTACAACTAATGTTTGCTTTTCAAAATACATTTAATTTGAGGTTTTTCCCTTTCCACTGTTTCTAGAGCATTTTGGTTCTTTTGGTTAATTACTGTTTTCTGTTATATATCAACAGTTGATTCAGCTTGTCTGTTTTACTGATTTCTTCATGCTCACTGCTATTTGTTGTATGTCATCTTTTTCTTAAACATTTTTAGTACGGTATACTGCTGAATAATTGTTTCAGTAATTTTTTAAATCCTTTCTAACCTGAAAAAGTGTCTAGCCAGTTTACTGATTGACTTGGGTATGAGATAGACTAATTTTACGGTCAGTTTACTCCCTAAGTTAGAAGATAGTGCTCATTTATCTTCAGGTATACAATACTGCTGTTCTGTAGTTCACTGTCAGTATAATTCTCATTTGTATTTGCACATAACTTGGCTTTTCTGTCTAGATGCTTTTAGCATTTTCTGGGTGTTTTTTTTTTTTTTTTGAGTTTTTGTTTGTTTCGCTGAAGTCCTGAGGTTTCACAGTTTTTAACATTTAGTGAGCCCTGACTCCTGAATTCTAAGAATTTTTTTCCCCTGTTAATTCTTTGATCATTTCTTTCTCTTCATTCTACCTCCACTGTATTCATCGAACTCGCACACGATAGGCTTTCATCATTCCATCTGTCTGCCTTTACTCTGCATTCCTTGAGTACCCCTCAGTCTTCATTTTAGGTGGATATTCGTTTAGCTATTCAACCCATCTAGACTGCAGACCTTAAAATCAGACTGCCGGACAGAAGCTATGACACAAATTACTTGATCATTTTAACCTTGGTTCTTCCAGTGTAGACTGAGTGTCCTAATAGTTTTCCTCATGTAGGATCATGCATCTGCTTTCTGAGTGCTCCAGATGAGGACAGTAAATGTTAAATGTTGGATGGCATCACCAGCTCAATGGACATGAGTTTAAGCAAACTCGGGGAGATAGTGAAGGACAGGGAAGCCTGGCCTGCTGCAGTCCTTGGGTTGTAAAGAGACAAACACAACTCGGTGTCTGAACAAGTCTCAAATATTATGATTATCATTGTTTTAAATCTTTATTAATTTAGAAAAATTCTAATTATTCTTTATAGCAATGTGTGTATATTTTATTACTAGATCGTAGTTTTTTTAGATGTGATATCCCCTCAGATTTCTCTGGGATTTTCATTATTAACCTTTTAAATTCTGTTACCTCTGTTTGCTGTTTCCTGAGTTTGTGCCTCTCTTTATTGACATGAGTTTCTGTCTTTCTTGTTTGTTTCCTTATGTTTCTTGTCTCTTTTTTTCCAAAAGTCTTCTGTTCACAGCATGACACTGGAGTGCACTGCCCTCAGCTGATGCTCAGCCCTTCCTTGGTGCGTGTATTCAGCTCACAGGGGACACCTCTGCTGACTGGGCTTGCCATGAATCTAATAAGAACCCAGATGGTGAGTCACGATGTAGACCCTTTTTTTTGAGATTGCCTCTTAAGGCCAGGATGTTATCTGGGACATGCCCTGCTTCAGTTTCCAGCTCTGGGGTGTCCTTCTTGTCGCAGAGTAGCTTGCGGCTTTATCCTGGGCACATGTGGCGCTGGCTGCTTCTCTTTGTACCTTGGCCCTGTCATTGCGCAGGTTTGGCGTTACCTCAACTTAGGCTGCTGTCTTCAGCCCAAATCATACCATTAGCAGTTCTTCTTTGCAAACAGTTGTTTTTGAAGCTTTATATGGGGCCGCTCCCCTCAACCTCCTAGTTTTTTCGTTTTCTTGCGGGGGAGAGGGTAGTTGGGACAGTGGCGCTGCTAATGGCAACAACTAGTCAAGTCATTAGAAATGCCCGACATGATAGAATCAACCTATTTCCAGAGTAAACCTCTCTTACTTCAGAACAGTTGATTCTGAGCTTGGAATTTAATTTCTCGGACTTCTTCGGACGTTCTCCTACTTCTTCAGGAGCCTTTTTCTGTACATAATTTGAGCTGTGCGTTTGTGTTTTTGTTTGTTTCCCCATTAGACCTCATCCATCTGCACTTTATCACAAGAAGTTCCCTAGCAATTTTATTCTAGTAATGGCAGTCTTTTTTTTTTCCAAGACCATTGTGGATGTTCTTATTTTGGTCATTTCAGTGTAATATAAGGATCTTTACCCTAATTAAGGCAATGGCAACCCACTCCAGTACTCTTGCCTGGAAAATCCCATGGATGGAGGAGCCTGGTAGGCTGCAGTCCACTGGGTCACACAGAGTCGGACACGACTGAAGTGACTTAGCATCATACATACTACAGATCTTCCTTAACTTATAGTTGGGTTATATCCCCATAAACTCATTGTAAATTGAAAAATACTTTTAAGTCAAAAATGCCTTTAATACACCTGATCTGCTGAACATCATAGCTTAGCCTAACCTGCCTTAATTATGTTCAGAACGTTTACACTGGCCTGCAGTTGGGCAAAGTCATCTAACACAAAGCCCGCTTTATACTAGTATTGAATATCTCATGGAGTTCATTGCGCTCTGTACTGAAAGTGGAAGACAAGGATTGTAAGCACACTGTTTGGAGCTGCAGCTGCTGCCATTGCCCAGCATCATGAGGGAAGTTTGTCCAGCATCTTGCTAGTCCAGGAAAAGACCAAAATTCAAAGGCATGTCACTGTCAAACCACCATAAAGTCGAAAATTTGTAAGTCAAGCCATCATCGTAAGTCAGGGACCATCTATAGTAAGTCTAAATCTATATTCCTAGCACAGTTCTCTCCCAGGAGCTCCAGAGCCACATGTTTCACTTCCTGAACAGAATATTCCACCAGCACCACAAATTTAAAAAGTCAGATTCCAAGTTTGTTTTCTGTCCCCTTCCCTACTCTAGCCTTAGAGATTAAGATTCCCTGTCTTATGATAGAGTAACCCATACTTAGTCACTCATTCAAGGGACTTGAGAGTCATACTTGGGGCCTTCTTTCCCTTTTGAATTTAGTCATCATGTGATTCAGAACAAATCTCTCCCTTTCTCTCCATAACCATCCTCCTCATCACTCTTCTGATTTGCTATAGCAGCTCTCTCTCTACCTTAAAGTCATGCTCATTTATGGGGGTATTTATAATCACAGAGTCAGTCCTTTCCCTCACAACTGTAATCCTTAATAGCTTTAAATCTCTGAGGGGATCTCTAACTACACACCAAGCCCTTTGTTCTGGCTCTTGTCTTCCTCTCCAGGCATAGTCTTTACCACTGTTACCTGTTTGATTTCCTTCACAAGAAACTACTTATCTTTTCCAGAACATGTCATATTTTCTCTCCACATTCCACTTTTTTTCCCTTACATTTGCTCCCAGGAATCTTCCCCAAGGTTTGAGTCCACTGCCCCTCCCTCTGTGTTCCCATGATTAGCTGTGCATGTATCTGTATAGTAGCACTTATATGGCATTATTGACCTATTTGTCTTTCTTTCCAGTAGATTCTAGTTTATCAAGCAAAAGGATCTGTATTTCCTTTTTGTATCCCAAGCACTTATTAAAGTCAAGCACTTCATTTTATTTTAGTTGACATTTAGCTGGTAAAATGGAATGAAATGTTAATTGTGGTATAACAAGAATGTGGGATTCATAGCCTTCTACAAGGCTAGGGTACAAATACTTTCATTGGCAGTACTTAAAAGCAGAGACAAGATTTCTGTCTTGTGTACCCAAGCCCTCTCCCTTCCTGACATTAACCCAAAGGACATGAGCATAAGGACAAGACTGAGCTTTTTTCTAGTTACCTTAGGCAGCTCTGAAGTCTTAAAATTTTGTTTGTTATCACTGAATTCCCTTTGTTTCCCAGGAGACTTGATTGAAAATTTTGTGGAAAATGAAGATAAAGTACTTACGTTATCTATTACCTCAAGATCGTTCCTGCTGGCAAATTTTGGAGGAGGTGGCTTAGTACAGTAACGAGGAGTCAGAATTAAATTGTGAATATTCACAGGGAGGTGTAAGTAACCCTGAACTGGATGTTTCTACTTGTCAGAAGTGGAGAAAAGTATCTTCTCATATTTCTAGGAACCACAAGCAGTGTGGTGACTCTTCAGAGTGATAATTTAAAAAAAACATGGAGAGTGAAGAATATTCATCTTTGAAAGTCCCGATCCAGATGGCCACCCAGGACTCCTCATTCTGTAAGAATGAGCCCCAGGATCCTCAGGAAAGCAAAAGTCTATTTGTAACTGAAGAAAGCACTGAGAGGAAACTGATGGGGGGAAAAAGTCCTCCCACTGAGCATTGTTCAGAGAACCTTCAAGATAAACTTGTGGCTGAGGTAAAAGAAGTGGTCTTGCCATTGTTCAAAGGGGAGACAGTCTGCCATATTGGCCAGNGCCAGGCTCTTCTGTCCATGGAGATTCTCCAGGCAAGAATATTGGAGTAGGTTTCCATGCCCTCCTCCAGGTGATCTTCCCAATCCAGGGATCAAACCCAGGTCTCCTAAATTGCAGGTGGATTCTCTACCATCTGAGCCACCAGGGAAGCCCAAGAATACTTGAATGTGTAGCCTATCTGTTCTCCAGGGAATCTTCCTCACCCAGGAATTAAACTGGGGTCTCCTGCACTGCAGGTGGATTTTTTACCAGCTGAGCTACCAGGGAATGTTTTCCAATTTCTCCATCTCTTCTTCAAAAATATTCTTTCTCAAGCCCTTATTAAGTATGGTAGAAAAGACTTTGTATACACATATATAAATAATATGTATAATATATATATATTAGAAAGCATGAATTTTTCCCTAGCTAAAAAGTTTATGACATTTTTATTCAAATTCTACTTGTTTGACTTAGTATGAATAGAATGCTAGATTTCTAATATGAAAAAATAGATTTGCAACAAGCAACAAAGGTTTATTGTATAGCACAGAGAACTATAGTCAATGTCTTATAATAACCTGTAATGGAAAATAATTTAAAAAATAATATATGTATACATGTATAACTGAATCACACAAGAAAAACAATTCTACTTTTTGAAATTTAGTAATGTTTATCTTTTTGCCAGTTTTTCTAAATGTGCTTTGCACATCTAATAGCAATGTATGAGACAGAAAATTTTAAATATATTTGTGTAGGATAAAAGATTAATATAAATTCATATAGATATAAATCTATTATATTTAAATTATTGATAACATAATTCAAGATGCTTTTAGTCTTATTTTTTCTGCACTTGACAAAATATTCTCAAAAAATGTTAATATACCTCACTATGATTATGTATTTTTTTCCCTTGTATTTCTTCCATTTTTGTTTTATGTGCCTTTGTTTCTTTGTTGTTAGGTGTCTAATGGTTTGTGATGTCTATCTTCTTTGTGAATTGTACCTTTTATCATTAAAAATATTCAATTTAGTATACTGTATCATTAAAAATTATCAATTTTAAAAGTTTTTAAAAATCTGAACAAAACCTTTAGAGATTGGATCATCTCTGAACCAATCATCATTGTGGCAAAGAGGAGGAATTACTCAGATTGGTTTATAGGAATAAAGTTCTATACCTAGAGTTGGTAATTCCACTCAAATTGCATAGTCATTATATAGTAGGGGAGGAAAGGAATTGATGTTGGAGAATAACTACAAAGGTCACTACAAAGGAGTATACTAAGAAAGAGGAAAACACAGGGTCCAGGAAAGATTCGGTCCAACCCAGAAGAGTAATGAAGGAATGTCCAGGATGACAGTTGTGCCAGAGGCCTGCAGAGAAATCAGTCCAAATTGGAGCAGGAAGACAGAGGGCTTCCAGGAGGGAGGTATCTGAGAAAAGGGGATTCAAACCATTTTATACTTTGTTTAAGAAGGAGATAAAGTCAGGCAACACAAGGAAAATAGAAAGGCAATTAGAAACTCCAGGAAAAAAAACAAAAAACTGTATGAGAAAAGAAATGTAATCCTAGGACACTGATTGGAGCATTAGGAACAACATTTACATAATCATAACAACATAAACACTTTATTGACTTTAAACTTTTATTTTATTTAAATTATTATTTATTTACTTTACAATATTGTATTGGTTTTGCCATACATCAACATGAATCCGCCACGGGTGTACAATAGAGTGAAAACGTCTGTACTTTGCCATTCAGCCAGTGTTACTAGAGCCACATATCCTACCCAGCATTTTTAAGTGCAAGAACCTTTTATTTGTCTAAGCAGAACGTGTTTCCTTTGTTCACACTCTCTGAGAATCTGGGACTTTGGCTTTCTCTCCAAGTCATGTGCCTTGTGCTTTTCGTATTCCCTTCCAGCCCTGAGTGGTCCTCTTTGAATTATGGTTGCGCAACATGTTTTAATATTTGCTCTAACCCCCAAAGTCATTTGCTTTTGCAACACTGTTACTGAGCCACACTTGGATCTTCTTGGCCAAGCAGAGTAAAGCCAGTCTACCGACACTGGGTCGTAAAGGAAGTGCACCATTTATTGCAGGGCACTGAAGGAGTCCAAGCAGTCGGTGCTCATCAGACCCGAACTGGTGGCTTTCAGAGAAACATAAGGTGAGGAACAGGGGACTGTGGGGTGCATGATCTGCTCACGCACATTCTTCTCATGGTTGATGGTGAGGCAATTAGGAGTCAAGATCATCAACCTTCAGTTTCTAACCCATCTGGGGTCTGCTTGCTTATGGGCAGCAGACAAAGCAGTCGGTGCTCATCAGACCCGAACTGGTGGCTTTCAGAGAAACATAAGGTGAGGAACAGGGGACTGTGGGGTGCATGATCTGCTCACGCACATTCTTCTCATGGTTGATGGTGAGGCAATTAGGAGTCAAGATCATCAACCTTCAGTTTCTAACCCATCTGGGGTCTGCTTGCTTATGGGCAGCAGACAGTTAACTTCTTGCATCTGGTGGCAGTTTCAGTATCTGCAAAACAGCTCAAAGGACATGGCTCAGAATATTATCTGTATTCTAGAGGAACTACAGGTCCTTGCTTCACTTAATGGCTAAACTATTACTGTTTTGTTTTGCTTGGCTTTTTTCCTTTCTTTCTGCATTTTCTCTCTTCTCTGATTAAATTTACACTCTGGAACTTGAGGAAGGCTTGGAGAGTATGTTTTGAGACAACAAGGCTTAAAATATGCACTCTATCACACATAATTCAATTGGGGTGTGGCGCTAGGACACCTCAGAGGGTTAAGGATCATCTCCTAGAAGTTAAAACAAGAAGCTTGTAAAATAGTTGAGAGAAAATTGATTGTTTTTTAGTGAATACATAAGTAAAGCAGAAATTATATACAATGAACTCATTGCAACCCTGATTTTCTAAACAATGACTGACTCCCCAATTGGTGCTTAAGAGGCTCCCTAGTCATTTGTAGTTTAGTTATTCACCAGTGACTGGTATCCATACATGAAAAAATGGTGGGGGAAATAAAGAGGCAATATTTATTACCTTGAGGAGGTGGGGTTATAACTGGTACATCCTGATCAAAGGTAACCTGAAACAGTTAACTAGCCATGGATAACAGGAAAGTGACATGTTAAATTTAGAGGAAATGTAGCTAATGTCTAATAAGAAATAGAGGAAGGTGACAGATTGATACTCACTTCCCTTCAAGAGGCAATCCCAGAATATTTGACTCCACCTCAGAGGCGCCTACATAGAATGATTAGGGTAGTGACTGCGCGTCTGCACTTTGGCATTGCGTAATACCCTCACTAGTTTGGATAGCATAAGATGGTATCACAACTGCTGTGATTCTGCTTTGGTGAGCGCTAGAATTATGAATTCCTCCCAGTTCCTCCTGGCCTCATAAGATTATATGTGAACATCTCTTCTGGATTTGACTCTTGTCACATATGTCTTCTAATTGGCTGATATATATAATCTGTTTGGGACTTAGAGCCAAATAACGATCATGAGAATCCATGTGCAGTGAGTCCAGAGAGTAGATCTAAAGTCCAAGTCTCAAATGTTTATAAACTAGCCTGTTTTCCAAGTCTCCTTTTATACATACCTTAATTTAGCATTGTTTTTAGCTCTGTCTAGCTTTTATTGTTCTCTTTTAAGCATTAGTTTTCTTAATACAATTGAAATGTGGTCAGAGTCCATGGGAAGCATTTTGCTGATTGTGGTAAGGAAGTTTGGAGAGAAAGTCAGAAAAAGGAACTTGTGCATGAAAATGCAGGAAAGGGAGCCCTCCTGATGCTCAGTGATAGAGAATCCGCCTGCCAATGCAGGAGACATAAATTCGATCCCTGATCTGAAAATATCCCACATGGCTCTAGAACCCAGGAGCCCCAGCTACGGAGCCCCAGCAGCTGAAGCCTGCGTGCACTGCTGCCTGTGTCTGCAACAAGAGAAGCCACAGAAACTTTCCAACTACAACTAAAGAGTAGCCTCTACTCACTGCAGCTAGAGAAAAGCCCACACAGCAACAAAGACCCAGCACAGCCAAAAATAAACACAACTGTATTTAAAAAAGAAAATGCAGGAAGAATGACAGGGCATGTCTCCCATTTCAGGAAGTCCTAAAGATGCCATAGATTGACAAAGAGAAAACACTTTGTTAATTTTTAAGATATCCCAACTTCAGACATGTGAAAATGAAAAAAAAAAAAAAAAAAGATGCAGAATGGTTCTTTTCCAGAATTCAAGGGTTGTCCTAAGATTGATCCTTTACTGATACCTGAAATTATTGGAAAATCTCAATAATTGTATTCAATGGATAATTCCATCACAAATTTGGCAAAGAATCTAGGTTACAGATTAAATTCTTAAAATTCTTACCTACTCAGTAGGTGCTGTTTACTTTCTATATGGATTGTTTAAGATGTTAAGGTCAAAATACTGGTGAATCATGATCTCGACTTGCAGCTACAACCTTCTAAACCACTGACAGCCAGAGTTAGGGGATAAAAAGAAACGGGTGCCTCCCTGGTGACTCAGTGGTTAAGAATCTGCCCACCAGTGCAGGGGACAGGGCTTGATCCCTGGTCTGGGAAGAGTCCACATGCTGAGGGGCAGTTAAGCACGTATACCACAACTACTGAAGTCCACTCTCTCTCCAGCCTGTGCCCTGCAACAAGAAAAGCTACCACGATGAGAAGCCCGCGCAGTGCAGCGAGAGAGGCTGTGCAGCAAGAGACCAGGCACAGCCAGAGAGAGACACACGTCCTCCCCTAACCCATGTGCACTGTCAGCCAGGGACCTACCCTCCAGCAAAAGAGGAGCAATTTCTTCTCTGTAGAAACCACATGGTCCTTAGGGACAGACCTGCATTCTACTTTTGTGAGTCCAACAGAAATCTAGCTCCAATACATTTATAACAGAGCTTCAAAATGCATGAAATAAAAACAAAATTGAAATAGCTGTAGGCAAATTACCAATCTCAACACTTGGGTAATTGATAACAAATGGACAGAAAATCAGTTAGGATATATAAGATTATCAACCAGGTTGACTAACATTTATAGAATACTCCAACAACAGCATAATACACATTCTTTCCAAGTGCACATGTTATGGGGAAAAAAAAAAAAAAAGTTGCAAACAATTTAAAAGAATAGAAATCATACAAGATATACTCTGACCAGAATAGAATTTAACGAGAAATTGCTAACAGAAAGATACAGAGTCAGCAAACATTTAAGTTAATGACTCCTAAATAAGCCATGGGATAAAGAGAAAATAACAATAAAAATCTGAAAATATTTTTAATTACAACAAGGTGTGGGGTGTTGCTAAAGTAGCATAAAATTTTATTAATTGTGCCAATAAATCCAACAACTTAGTTGAAAAAGTTGTTGAAAGGTACAAACTACCAAAGCTCACTCAAGAAGAAAGAGAAAACTGAATAGCCCTATTAAACTAACAACCTTCCCACACAAAGTACAGGCCAGATGGTACAAGTGAATTCTACCAAACATTTATGGAAGACATAGTAACAATTCTATATGAACTCTCCTAGGAATAAACCCATTCCAACTTACTTTAGGAGCCAACATTTCCTACATACCAAAGCCAAAGAGGTGTGCAAGACCACAGTCTTGCATGCCCTAGAAACCTGAACTGACAATCCTCCTCCAACATAAAGTGCTGCTTCTCTGAGGAGCAATTGCAGGCAGCTAGCTGCACCCATTTCCCATAGTCACGGGAAGATTATTTACTGTAATACCTACAGGACGATTAGGAGAGAAACTTTTTTTCAGGATTCTTACCATCTCAAGAGGAATTAGCATGACGATTTTTTTAAGGGCCAACATGAATCATGCAACAACACTGGCATTTTTGCTACGACTCAGAAAATGCAGACAAACTGGGTCAACAATAGCACAGAATAATAACAGCATAGACTCTGCATGTTTCTGCATATTACTTCATCCTGGTACTGATGTGTTCCTGATTACTGATAATATGATGTATATTATCCTTGAAGTTGGTTTTCATCTATTTCTGTATTTCCATTCTAACTTACTAATGCTAAAAAGTCTCATATAAGACACTAAACGAAGGAGGGAAAGAATAACTCACTTGAGATCTGTTATTTTCTGTAGGATCAAGGACACTACATGTAGAGAACAAGAGTGGGGCTGGAGGAGAAAGAATAGATCACAAGAGATCTGATCTGCCCTGCATGTCCTGGCTCTCTTACCTGTGCGCTCCATACATAGCTAGATGGAGTGTCCTCCTGTAGAGCATCTTTCTGTCCCTAATTACCTTGGTAGTAGTTTCTCAGTCTTCTGATAGAAACGAAGTTTGACTTAACTGTGTATGAAAATCGGACTACTGGCTAGGGTGCTAAGAATGCGATGACCTGGACATTCATCCTCTGGGGCTGAGTTTTCTTCGAGCTAGGCAGAAACAATCCAGGAAGCTCTTTCCTTCACTCATTTCCTGTGTCTGTGAAGTGAGGATGAAGGAAGCACACACAACTCTCAATGCCCCATGTGATGAGGGTNACTGAGTGTCCTAATAGTTTTCCTCATGTAGGATCATGCATCTGCTTTCTGAGTGCTCCAGATGAGGACAGTAAATGTTAAATGTTGGATGGCATCACCAGCTCAATGGACATGAGTTTACGCAAACTCGGGGAGATAGTGAAGGACAGGGAAGCCTGGCCTGCTGCAGTCCTTGGGTTGTAAAGAGACAAACACAACTCGGTGTCTGAACAAGTCTCAAATATTATGATTATCATTGTTTTAAATCTTTTTTATTAATTTAGAAAAATTCTAATTATTCTTTATAGCAGTGTGTGTATATTTTATTACTAGATCGTAGTTTTTTTAGATGTGATATCCCCTCAGATTTCTCTGGGATTTTCATTATTAACCTTTTAAATTCTGTTACCTCTGTTTGCTGTTTCCTGAGTTTGTGCCTCTCTTTATTGACGTGAGTTTCTGTCTTTCTTGTTTGTTTCCTTATGTTTCTTGTCTCTTTTTTTCCAAAAGTCTTCTGTTCACAGCATGACACTGGAGTGCACTGCCCTCAGCTGATGCTCAGCCCTTCCTCGGTGCGTGTGTATTCAGCTCACAGGGGACACCTCTGCTGACTGGGCTTGCCATGAATCTAATAAGAACCCAGATGGTGAGTCACGATGTAGACCCTTTTTTTGAGATTGCCTCTTAAGGCCAGGATGTTATCTGGGACATGCCCTGCTTCAGTTTCCAGCTCTGGGGTGTCCTTCTTGTCGCAGAGTAGCTTGCGGCTTTATCCTGGGCACATGCGGCGCTGGGTGCTTCTCTTTGTACCTCGGCCCTGTCATTGCGCAGGTTTGGTGTTACCTCAACTTAGGCTGCTGTCTTCAGCCCAAATCATAGCATTAGGAGTTCTTCTTTGCAAACAGTTGTTTTTGAAGATTTATATGGGGCCACTCCCCTCAGCCTCCTAGTTTTCTCGTTTTTTTGTGGGGGAGAGGGTAGTTGGGGCAGTGGCGCTGCTAATGGCAACAACTAGTCAAGTCATTAGAAATGCCCGACATGGTAGAATCAACCTATTTCCAGAGTAAACCTCTCTTACTTCAGAACAGTTGATTCTGAGCTTGGAATTTAATTTCTCGGACTTCTTCGGACGTTCTCCTACTTCTTCAGGAGCCTTTTTCTGTACATAATTTGAGCTCTGCGTTTGTGTTTTTGTTTGTTTCCCCATTAGACATCCATCTGCACTTTATCACAAGAAGTTCCCTAGCAATTTTATTCTAGTAATGGCAGTCTTTCTTTTTTTTCCAAGACCATTGTGGATGTTCTTATTTTGGTCATTTCAGTGTAATATAAGGATCTTTACCCTAATTAAGGCAATGGCAACCCACTCCAGTACTCTTGCCTGGAAAATCCCATGGATGGAGGAGCCTGGTAGGCTGCAGTCCACTGGGTCACACAGAGTCGGACACGACTGAAGCGACTTAGCATCATACATACTACAGATCTTCCTTAACTTATAGTTGGGTTATATCCCCATAAACTCATTGTAAATTGAAAAATACTTTTAAGTCAAAAATGCCTTTAATACACCTGATCTGCTGAACATCATAGCTTAGCCTAACCTGCCTTAATTATGTTCAGAACGTTTACACTGGCCTGCAGTTGGGCAAAGTCATCTAACACAAAGCCCGCTTTATACTAGTATTGAATATCTCATGCAGTTCGTTGCGCTCTGTACTGAAAGTGGAAGACAAGGGTTGTAAGCACACTGTTTGTAGCTGCAGCTGCTGCCATTGCCCAGCATCATGAGGGAAGTTTGTCCAGCATCTTGCTAGCCCAGGAAAAGACCAAAATTCAAAGGCATGTCACTGTCACACCACCATAAAGTTGAAAATTTGTAAGTGAAGCCATCGTAAGTCAGGGACCATCTATAGTAAGTCTAAATCTATATTCCTAGCACAGTTCTCTCCCAGGAGCTCCAGAGCCACATGTTTCACTTCCTGAACAGAATATTCCACCAGCAACACAAATTTAAAAAGTCAGATTCCAAGTTTGTTTTCTGTCCCCTTAGCCATCGTAAGTCAGGGACCATCTATAGTAAGTCTAAATCTATATTCCTAGCACAGTTCTCTCCCAGGAGCTCCAGAGCCACATGTTTCACTTCCTGAACAGAATATTCCACCAGCAACACAAATTTAAAAAGTCAGATTCCAAGTTTGTTTTCTGTCCCCTTTCTTACTCCAGCCTTAGAGATTAAGATTCCCTGTCTTATGATAGAGTAACCCATACTTAGTCACTCATTCAAGGGACCTGAGAGTCATACTTGGGGCCTTCTTTCCCTTTTGAGTTAGGTCATCATGTGGTTCAGAACAAATCTCTCCCTTTCTCTCCATAACCATCCTCCTCCTCACTCTTCTGACTTGCTATAGCAGCTCTCTCTCTGCCTTAAAGTCATGCTCATTTATGGGGGTATTTATAATCACAGAGTCAGTCCTTTCCCTCACAACTGTAACCCTTAATAGCTGTAAATCTCTGAGGGGATCTCTAACTACACACCAAGCCCTTTGTTCTGGCTCTTGTCTTCCTCTCCAGGCATAGTCTTTACCACTGTTACCTGCTTGATTTCCTTCACAAGAAACTACTTATCTTTTCCAGAACATGTCATATTTTCTCTCCACATTCCACTTTTTTTCCCTTACATTTGCTCCCAGAAATCTTCCCCAAGGTTTGAGTCCACTGCCCCTCCCTCTGTGTTCCCATGATTAGCTGTGCATGTATCCGTATAGTAGCACTTACATGGCATTATTGTTGACCTATTTGTCTTTCTTTCCAGTAGATTCTAGTTTATCAAGCAAAAGGATCTGTATTTCCTTTTTGTATCCCAAGCACTTATTAAAGTCGAGTACTTCATTTTATTTTAGTTGACATTTAGCTGGTAAAATGGAATGAAATGTTAATTGTGGGATAACAAGAATGTGGGATTCATAGCCTTCTACAAGGCTAGGGTACAAATACTTTCATTGGCAGTACTTAAAAGCAGAGACAAGATTTCTGTCTTGTGTACCCAAGCCCTCTCCCTTCCTGACATTAACCCAAAGGACATGAGCATAAGGACAAGACTGAGCTTTTTTCTAGTTACCTTAGGCAGCTCTGAAGTCTTAAAATTTTGTTTGTTATCACTGAATTCCCTTTGTTTCCCAGGAGACTTGATTGAAAATTTTGTGGAAAATGAAGATAAAGTACTTACGTTATCTATTACCTCAAGATCGTTCCTGCTGGCAAATTTTGGAGGAGGTGGCTTAGTACAGTAACGAGGAGTCAGAATTAAATTGTGAATATTCACAGGGAGGTGTAAGTAACTCTGAACTGGATGTTTCTACTTGTCAGAAGTGGAGAAAAGTATCTTCTCATATTTCTAGGAACCACAAGCAGTGTGGTGACTCTTCAGAGTGATAATTTAAAAAAAACATGGAGAGTGAAGAATATTCATCTTTGAAAGTCCCGATCCAGATGGCCACCCAGGACTCCTCATTCTGTAAGAATGAGCCCCAGGATCCTCAGGAAAGCAAAAGTCT
>SJYX01000505.1:0-18260 GCA_006410675.1 Oreotragus oreotragus
GGTGGGTGAGGGGTGGGTCTCTCAACTGGTTTCCTGGTAACTAAAAAGCCCACCAGATATTAATTCCCCCATAACTGGTAATCACCCTTCCCCTTTTGGAGCAAAGACTGCCCCCCATTACCGTGAGAGGCACACAGTGGGCTGTCACTCCAAGACCTTTTGCTGCAGACAGGTGAGCAAAAGTCCCCCTTTCCATTAGACTGTTGACATCTCTATTGCTCTCCAGACTTTTTCTTTGGACTTAAAACCAGGCAACTGGGATGCCTAGACCCTATAAACCTTATAGACCTGTGGGATGCAGCCCAACGCTCCTACTATATGCAAAATTTTGTAAAAAACCTAAACTTTTGGGTGATATAGAAATCATGGTTTATACAAATAGTTTTTATTCAAAGCAGTCCAGGCCCCAGAGTAATGTTTTAGGGAATCGTGAGGATCATTTTAGTTGTGCAGAGAGCATAATACTGGTGTTTATTAGATGAGGATCAAAGATGCTAGATACACTGAAATGTGTGGGACTGACCTGACCAATGAAAAGCCCTTCATGTCCCATGTGACTTTCTAATGTCCCACCCATTATTCATATAGGTGACAAATCTCTGTGTGTGTATACATGTACATACACAACTAGATACATAGATATGAGCCTAAAAATCTCGCTACGTTTGGCATGTACACAAACTTTATTTGCAAACTCTTTCAGTTCAGCTCAGTCACTCAGTCGTGTCTGACTCTTTGCGACCCCATGGACTGCAGCATGCCAGGCTTCCCTGTCCATCACCAACTCCCGGAGCTTACTCAAACTCATGTCCATCAGGATGGTGATGCCATCCAACCATCTCATCCTCTGTCATCCCCTTCTCCCACCTTCAGTCTTTCCCAGAATCAAGATCTTTTCCAATGAGTCAGTTCTTCCCATCAGGTAGCCAAAGTATTGGAGTTTTAGCTTTAGCATCAGTCCTTCCAATGAATATTCAGGACTGATTTCCTTTAGGATCGATTGGTTTGATCTCCTTGCAGTCCAAGGGACTCTCAAGAGTCTTCTCCAACACCACAGCTCAAAAGCATCAATTCTTCGGCTCTCAGCTTTCTTTATAGTCCAACTTTCATATCCATACGTGACTACTGGAAAATCCATAGCTTTGACTAGGCGGACCTTTGTTGGCAAAGTAATGTCTCTG
The DNA here is from genome assembly GCA_006410675.1 of Oreotragus oreotragus. Taxonomy (NCBI): domain Eukaryota; kingdom Metazoa; phylum Chordata; class Mammalia; order Artiodactyla; family Bovidae; genus Oreotragus; species Oreotragus oreotragus. The sequence continues at coordinate 1,182 of SJYX01000505.1, forward strand.
CTTTTTAATATGCTGTCTAGGTTGGTCATAGTTTTTCTTCTAAGGAGCAAGCTACTTTTAATTTCATGACTGCAGTCATAAACTCTTTAAAGTACACTAAATGTTTTAAAATATTTTTGACTTATTTTATTTTGGCTGGGCTGGGTCTTAGTTGTGGTGCGTGGGGTGTTTTTAGTTGTGGCTTGTGGGATCTCATTTCCTGACCAGGGATCAAACTCGGGTCCGCTGCACTGGGAGCACAAAATCCTAGCCACTGGACCACCACTAAAACACACTGAATTTTTTTAGGAATCAATTTCCCTGTAAATCAAGAGTAAATTGTAATATTAAAAAGTAGTTCCACTAAGAGTGGTTCACCATTTTTAAAAAGCTGACAGCAATCACAGCATTTAAGACCAACACCTGTATCCACTTACGTGTGTTCACGTTCCTGGAGATTTTACATAAGCATCTGGGGACTTCCCAGGTGGTGCTATTGGTAAAAATCCTGCCTGCTAATGCAGGAAATACAAGGGACACAAGTTCGATCCCTAGGTTGGGAGGATCCTAGAAAAGGGCATAAGCCTACTCCAGTATCTTTGCCTGCAGAATCCCATGAACAGAGGAGTCTGGTGGGCTCCAGTCCATAGCATTGCAAAGAGTCAGACACAACTGAAGTGACTTGCATGCACACACATAAGTATCTGACTCTTGCCTAATGTCTTCTGGAGTGCTTGGGCTCAAGCAAGTACATATTGAAATGTATATCATTTTATTATTATTTACTTTTCTTCAATTATCCCTTGTCTCATGCTTACAACATTAGAATTGAATTTTACTTTGTAACTATGAGTACAAATTCTGTTACTTGTGAATTCATTTCATGGCGGGAAAAGGTGTTTTACCAAGTATTTATTATAAGAAGGGTGCGTTGGTCTTCACCGGTTGAGAAGAACTACCTTATATGGGTCTCTTCTATATATCAGTGTGTGTGCGCTCAGACTCTTCAATCATGTCCCACTCCTTGTGACCCTATGAACTGTGGCCCCCAGACTCCTCCATCCATGGGATTCTCCAGGCAAGAATACTGGAGTGGGTTGTCATACCCTCCTCCAGGGGATCTTTCTGACCCAAGATTGAACCTGGGTCTCCTGGGTCTCCTGTATTACAGGCAGATTGCTTACTACTTAGCCATCAGTAAAGCCCTCCTATATATATATGAGACCCTCTGCTAAAAGTTGGAGATACAAGGATGAGCAATTCAAACGAAGTGTCTCTGCTGAGTTTACAGTCTAGTGGGAAAGCTAGCTATCAGCATATAATTGTTGCCGTGATTACTTGATTTCATCCGTGGTACAGAAAGGAAGGTGCAGGTGCAGTGAAAGAGGTTCTAGAGGAACCTGGTCTGATGTCTAAATGCAGAAGTCTCTCAGAGGGAGTGATGGTTTCAGCTGAGTCCTCAAGGAAGAGTAAGGGACACTCAGATGCATAGAGGATTGAGTGGAGCTCTCCAGGCTGATGGGACAGCATCTGTGAAAACACTGAGATAGTCAAGAAAGCAGGAGAAAGCTGGTGTGACGGAAACATAGCACTATCTCATTTCATCCTGGTCTTAGTTCGGGCTGCTGTAACAAAATGCCGTGGATTGGGTGCCTTAATAAACAACAGAAGTTCAAGACTAAGCTGCTGACAATTTCAGTGTCTGGTGACACCCCGCCTCCTGGCTCATGACAACTATCTCTTTGCTGTGTTCTCACATGGAGGAAGGTTCTAGAGAGCTTTCTGTGGCCTCTTTAATAAGGACACTAATCCCATTTATGAGGGCTCTGCCCTCATGACCTGCTCATCATCCAAAGACCCTATATCCAAATACCACCACATTGGGTATTAGGTTTCAACTCATGAACCATGCGGGATGAAAACATTCAGTCCCTAACAGTGTGTGAGATGATAAAATGCATGTATTGGGATAAGAGAGAGAAGTTTTGAAAGTATTTTAAAGATTGCAGCAAGCAGAAACCACTGGAAGGTTTGGAAGGTCAATGACCTGCTCAACTTTGTATTTTAGATTGATCATTGACTGTGGCATGCAGGATGGTCAGAGGTAGGCAAGAAAGGATGAGCAGTTAACAGACTCTTAGAATACATCACATGAGCAGTGACAGTGTCTTAAAAATGGTACTAGAGTATGACGGAAAGTGATAGCTGGTTTTGAAAAACATTTAGGAGGCAGAATCAATGGAGTTTTGAGACTGATTGGATGTGGAAGTAGGGGAAGAGGTGAAAGTGAAAGAGTTAGTCGCTCAGTCATGTCCAACTCTTTGAGACCCTATGAACTAACCCACCAGGCTCCTCTGTCCATGGAATTCTCCAGGCAAGAATATTGGAGTGGGTATCCATTCCCTTCCCCAAGGGATCTTTCCAACCCAGGAACTGAACCCAAGTCTCCTGCATTGCAGGCAGAGTCTTTACAGTCTGAGCTGCCAGGAAAGCCTTATCATGTCCTTATCATGGTCTACAGGGCTCCGTAAGACCTGGTGCCCTTCCATGTCTCAAATCTTAATTCCTACTCCCTTTCACTCCTTGTCCAGCCTCATGGGCCTTCCAATTCTCCAAGACCCCAAGCATACTTCTGTTTCAGAGCCATCCCCTTACGCTTTCTTCTGCCTTGAATAATTCTTCTCTTGAATGTCTACATGGTTTTTCTCAGGTCCATCTTATTGAAGATATTTGTCTTCTCTGATGCCCTCTAAAGTAGTACCCCACTATATGCTTCCTGTTTCTTCAAAGCATGCATTGTTCCCCAATAATTCAAGCATCCTTTTTTTTCTATTTTTTTCTGGGATATATGTTCCGTGAAAGCTGAGATTTCCCCCATTTTGTTCAGCACTTAGAACAAGGCCAAACCCATAGTTACTACTCAGTAAATGTTCTTAACATGCATTCACCCATGAAATGCACTTTGCACAATTTCTAACATACAGCAGGGCTTCCCTGGTGGCTGAGCTGGTAGAGAATCCACCTGCAATGCAGGAAACCTGGGTAAGATCCCTGGGTTAGGAAGATCCCCTGGAAAAGGGAATAGCTACCCACTCCAGTATTCTGGCCTGGAAAGCAGGAGGAGAAGGGGATAACACAGCTGGATGGCATCGCCGACTCGAAGGACATGAGTTTGAATAAGCTCCAGGAGTTAGTGATGGACTGGAAGTTGGAAGACTGGCGTGCTGCAGTCCATGGGGTCTCAAAGAGTTGGACACGACTGAGCGACTGAACTGAACATACAGTAAATACTTAACACATTTAATTCTTATTTCATTATTCATAAGCCTATTCTTTTGACATTTGGCTACATCAGATTTTTTTATATGAGGACACACTGATTTATGTGTCCTTTGTATAAAGGATATATTATTTTCTCTGACTTGCTTTTGTCTAAGGGGGTTTCTCTTCTTCTAGCTTCAGCTTACTTTACACACTGCTAACACAAATTTTCAAAAGCAGAACTGGTCAAACACTTTCAAAGAATCCTCATTGCTTATAAGAAAAAGTCTAAATAGGGAGCATTGCAAGGTTCTTCATAATCTGGGCCCAAATTATCTCTCAGTTTCATTTCCTCTATTTCCCCCTATTCATCATATACTCCAGAGCTACTAATTTACTTATCAGTCTCCAGTATACCAGGCTTTTTACATGTATCTCTGTCTCATACAGTGAATAAGGACTATGTCCAAATTACCTTATTACCAGTAACAGGCAAACCGAAAAGGTTTTCTAACCGAATGATCACTGCGTCTTTGGTTACTCAGTGGTAATTAGAACAGCAACATTACGTTTCGGTGATCATGCTGCCTCTCCTTACTTTTATGCCTGTGCCAGGCATCACTAGTTGATCAAGGCGTTCTTTCCACCTGAGCCTATTCCTGACCTTAAAATCCTCTTTAGCAAAATGTCCCAGGCAGCTACTTCTAATGGCTCAAAATTGGCACTAAACCTGATTTTGCCATCTCTCTGAGACCCTAGAACTTGGCAAGTCCTCAATAAATGTTTGTTGAACAGATGCTAAGTTTAGAGCTATTTATGACAAGCAGCAAACATCTTTTTTTTTTTTTAAGTGTAGATTAGCCTTTTGGTATCACTTCAACCAAAACACTGCTAAGAGTCAAGTATGTCCTAAATCATCCATTCTTTTTTTTTTCTCCCCTGACTGTGTCCTTTAAGGCAGCATCACCCCTGATCTATTGCCTCCCTGAACCCATTAAGCGTCCCATCACCTGCTTCCTGTTGGAATGTCCTCCTCTTCCTTTTGAATGCATTTCTGAGGAAATCACCTCCATTTCATAGTTTAAATATTTGTTCCTGCTTCTGCTTTACAGTCCTATCCATTCTCTCTCTCCAGTTTATGTTCTCGGTGACTCATTTAAATTTTTGCCTAAATGGATAAATGAACATTTATGCTTCTGAGAAAATGGTGTAGGACGGTGAATGCATTTGCTCATTAGAGAATTTCTATCTATACAGATCCATTTTTCTAAATCTATTGGCAATAACATCTAAAACTGCCCCTTTTTTCAACTGTTTACATGATTTTGACATCTACCATTTTGTGTAGAGGAGTATAAAAATGACCTCAAAGGATAAGGAAAAGGATAGAATGTCTAGTTAATTTGTTAGTCTGGTTATCTTGGGGGAAATTCCAAACACATTTTTGCCTTTAAAAAGTTTAAACTTTTAACAAAAATATACCTTTCTACCTTAATGGTAACACATAGTTGCCCTAATGGAGTCTTAGAAGCCCAAATGATGGAGCATTTTTCAGACCCCAAGTGATCACTTAGAGTGTCAATGCCCCTGGCCCAAAGAGGCAGCAATTTAGGAGATGAGCTAAGTATGTGCTGGTCCTGGGACTCAGCTTGTAAATGTCTTCCATTGTCAGTTGGCAGTGTTTCTCACTAACTCCCTGATGTCTGCCTAATTCTTTGCTCCCTTTCAGATGAAAAAAGCTCCCACAACTTGAAATTTCTAGAATCTATTTTATTTTCACGTGCATAACTGTATTCTTGTTTTAAGGAATTTTATGTTAGAGCTGCTGCATATCAGTCCATGGAATCTCACCCACTCTTGTCCTAAACATCACAGTTGGTGTTCTTACCATCTACCTTCTTCCCTGTCCAATGATGCTGCAAGTCCAGGTTGGCACCTGTCGTTCTTGTTACAGAGACATTTATATGTGCATGCTGCCTACAAGAGCATCCTGCTACAAAAAAGGGACGATGACCTGGAGTAATTTGATGTGAATTCTAGTGGATTTAGCATAGCTAATAATGAAGGCAATAGCCTCACTGCTATTCTTCAGCTGAGCTAATGGAGCAAGAAGATCTAGACACATAATCAGATCCAAGCCTTGCCATGAACGAGGGGTGTGATCTTGGGCAAATCATCTTGTTTCTGTTTGAGTCACTGCTCAAATCTGTAGAGTGAGGGGAGTTGGATTAGATGACTTTTAAGGTCCTTTCTTGCTAGCAGATTCTAAATCTGAACTGCCTTAGCCCTAATTTGGGGAACGATTTCTCATTGCTTCTTCAATTCTAGCACCATCTTCCAAGGCATCCTATATAAAGACTGATAGTATTCCACTGTTATTTTTTCCTTGCCTTGGGGCTATTAAGTGGGCTGACTCACAGGGCTGGGTTCCAGCTGGGGGCTCAGAAGCTATTCATTTCTGAGCGGGGAGCTCTGAGACACTGAAGGAGACAGAGAAACAAGAAGCACCACTTAGCCACTCCATCTTCCAAATCCGGGATTGAATTGGCATCTCTTAAGTTTGCTGCATTGGCAGGTGAGTTCTTTACCACTAGCACCACCGGGAAAGCCCCTCAGTGAAGCACACAACCAGGCAAAGAGAAAAGAAAAACCCTATAAGTGAACAGAACACAATTCTGAGATCCAGAACTTTCTGATAAAAAAGGACTGTCATCCTGTTGAGTGGCACAGGGAAAAAAAGGTTTGGAGAAATATCCAAATAGAGTTTTCATGTTGTTTGCTATGGAGTTCATGTTGTAAATCCTCTCTTATTTGTACTCTGCTAATGAATCTGTATCATTTTTATCCTGGAGAAGTGTTTTTGCAATGCTTATCTCCTAATCTTTATTTGTAATAGGTTTTTTTTCCCTGATTGTAATAAGAATACATATTTGTGTTGAAAACCGAGAAAGGTTTTAAAACAAATTTTAGAAGATTGTCCAAAGTTTCACCACAAAGCATTTCAGTGTATTTCGTTGTAGGTTTTTTTTTTTTTCTTTCAAGATTCATAATTGTAACCCTGGCATCAGCTATTCCCTCTTCTTCTTACTGAGCTAGCAACAGGTCACACAAAAGCTTTATATCCATTTGTGAGAACCCTTTCCAGTAACAGAAAACTCAGCTCAGACTGGCTTAGGCAGAAAAATGAATTTATTGGATCATAAAAAATTTCAGGGTAGCCACATAATGTCCTTCTGAAGCATAAGGGATGAACAAACCATGGTGTAACCATCCAATAAAATAATATGCAAACCATGGTGTAACCATCCAATAAAATAACAGGCAGCAGAGAAAATGAGTGAGCTGAAACTATACATTGGAACACAGACAATTTCTACACATAAGTTGAATGATACAAAGCAAGTTGAAAAAGAATGCGTACTCTAGGATACCATTTGTTTATATGATTGTTTAGGGAAACAGACAAACATAGCTCAAGAATACATGTATATCTAAAAAGAGAAAAAGAGGGATTGGAAAAAAGTAACCCCAAGTTCAAGAGGGTGAGAGATGGCTGTGATCAAGGAGTTAAAAGAATGCTTTCATTATAATGGTCCTGTTTTATATAAAGTATCTGGGCTCTTATTTTACAAATTCTATACATGTTGGTAAATCTGAAACATTTCATAGGTATTTTTAAGAAATACATACATACACACCCCAACAACAAGTCTAGTGATAACTCAGGCATCTGAAGAGCAGTACCCAGCTTCAGTCTGTCTCTCAGCTCTGTCTTCCTCTAGATTAGCTCTATTCATGGACAGACTCTCCCCTGGTGATGGCAAGAGGGGCAACAAAAAGCTTGAGGTTGGTATGCTCACAGTTATGGCTGGAAACTCACACTTTCCCTTCCAAAACTGAGAGAGAGAGAGCATTCCACTCTCCTAATAGTCCAGAGGAGAAATGCCCAGTTCCATTCCATAGGATCCCAGTTCAAGCCTGAATCTATTGTGTGGGGAAGAAAGGATGTGGGATGCTCTCACATGCCTGGTCTGGGTCCTGTCCCCACCCTGGATTTGGGGAGTGGGTGAGTGAGTCAATAACATCCACACCACACAGACTGGGTGGGAGGGATGGGTTCCCCAGAGGAAAACCAAGGTGTTGTTAGCAGAAGATGAAATAGATTCTGGATAGATATAAACAACAGATGTCCACTCTAATTAGTGAAAAATTGTTAATTTACTGAAGATACCTTAAGGGACAAGGAAGAGCGGATGTACAACAAAAAGCCTACAGCAGACAAGCTGATGATACCACTTACAACGCATCTTGCCAGAGCGCCCTACCTGCTGCCCCACCCCCAACTCAGATCTTTCTCTTTCTCCTTCCCCCTTTCCCACACAATACCCTGACTTCCTAACTGCCCTCTCTCACTTTTGCAAAGCAACACTGTTAGGTAAAGGTGAAACATCTATGGCTCAATAGGATGCATTTCTTTAGAATGCAGGAAAGTTTGGGGATTATCCTTTATTACTTGAATATACCTTGGAGAGGTCTTATACCCATGCAAGCAATTTACTAAAGCACAACTTCTGAATGTTTGCAAATGTTTAACACAGAGAAAATTTAATACCAGCTGCTATGATAATGATGATGTATTTTCTCCCTTTTACCAACTATATGCTTGTTTACAGAATGCTCATTTCATGGTTTCCTACTTTGCTTTAATATTTTCTCAAGTCATTCATTATTCCTCTAAAAATCTTATTTTTGTAGCAGTTATCTAATAGAACATTATGTGGATGTATCAAATTTTTTAGCAATCATCTATTGTCAGACATTTAGGATGTTTCCATTTGTTATAAGTAATGTTGACATAACTGTTACATTTTTCTTTGAGTGTTGCCTTAGGATCTATTCCTAGAATTGGAATTTCTTAGCCAATGGGGTGTGAATACTTTTATGACTCTTGATACAGTTTGCCAAATAGCTCTTCAGAAAAACTAAAACCAGGTACCTCGCCTAGCATTATATGAGTAGAGGATAAAGTCATCCTTTAATTCTTAGCTTGTCCTCCTGTGCCCTTTTGATGCAGTAACTATTGAGCTCTGAGTAAACCAGAGAGCCCAATCATAAGGTAAGGATGCTGACACAGTGGTATCTGTACTAAGGTCTCTGTAATAATACACTGTACTAAGTGTTAAACTCTGCCAGGAAAAAGCAAAATATAGACATACTAATTATATCCTCCATGCTTTATTCTTTGCCTTTCTTTCCAGCCAGTTTCTCAACCCCACAACTTTTAAATCATTCTTGATTCTTCCCTTTTCCTCCCTATTCACCATCTTTAATCTTCAATCAACTCCAATCCCTTCTACTTCCAACATATAACCGGAACCTGTAGGCTTCTCTTCATTCCTTTGGCCACTGTGTTGGGTTAAGCCACCATCAACTCGGGCCCGGACTGTTAACATAGCTTCCTAAGTGCTTTCTAAACTATCCTCACGTTTCAAAGGGATCTTTTCAAAATGTAAAGCCATAAAAGAACCTTCCTGCTTAAAACTCTCGAGCTCTCTTACCCATCTTGATCCACCCGCATCACCTCTCTTTCACTGTCTGAGGTTCCAGCCACACTGGCTCTTTCTGCACCAGACACTGGAAGCAGACCCCACCTGAAGGTCTCTCCTTCCCCAGCTTTGCATATGGCTGGTTCCCTCGGGTGAGTCAGATTTCGGATCAGATCTTCCCTCCGCAGTGATTCTCCCTTGGCTAGCCAGTCTAGTTTCCTCCCATCCCTCTCATCTCTTCCATATCCTACTGCCAAAAGTGTTGTTCAAAACTGCACCTGAACTTGATGTCTTATGGCTCATTAAAGAAAGTACAGATAGATACCTTAGTGTGATTTCTCAAGTCTCTCTACAGTCTAATCCAACCTAACTCTTCAGGCTTTTTCCAGTCTAATTCCCATCCCCTACCAACATACACACACACAGACACACACACCTGCCAGATTACTCATCATTCCCATTTCTTCCACCCTCCTGGCCTGCATGAATTTGCTCATCTTGTTTCCCTAGGATGAGTATTTCCTACTCTCTAAAACACTGCTCACTCCTCAAGCCTGTTCTCCAATACAGTCTCTTTTAAGACGAGTTCAGTGCTTCCTCAAGCCAAAATGAATAGTTTCCCTGTAACACAGAAATGGCAAGAGATTCCAGTTTAATTGGTGATCACTTTCTAAGGAGAATTTGAGAAGAATTCTGAGATAGAATTCAGGCTATCAGAGAAAGAGATCAAGAAGGAGTTGTGAGATACATATGTATAGTATTATAAAATATAATAGTCTCTCATGGGCATGTTTTTTCATGCTTTATATAATGTTTACTGATTTATACTCTTCCTTTTTCTTGAATTGTCAGAAACTTAAGTTTAGTCTGTTAAGACACACAGTATGCGTCACACGATGCATACTGAATATATTCTGATTCAACATTTTTAGTCTTTTTTAGAAGGACCTTCCAATATAGACCATTAAGGAGACAGTGAAGCTGGAAAACAAATGATGAATGAAGAGTGGTAGGGAATTGACTAAAAGTTGAGTCTATTCCCTACTCTTGGCTGAGAAGATGATGCTGACATGGAAGTGTGGTTTTCTAGAAAGAGTCTAGAGTCAGTCTGGTGACTAGCTTTGTCACTTCTTAGCTGCTTAAACTTTGGCAAGGTCCTTCATCTCTCTGAAGCTTAGTTTCCTTAACTGTGAGACGTGGCCTATAGTACCTATCTCACAGGATGACTAACGAGAAAAAATAGAAAAATCTAAGAAGATTGTGTGCAGCGCTTTACTGGCTCCTAGTTGATCCTAGGTCCCTCCCATCTCATTGGCCAGATGGACATTTGATGGCTCTCTCACTTAATGTGGAGATGCCTGCCCTACTTCAGATGACAGAGAAAGGAAACAATCTTTCCTAATAGAAAGGATGCCCAACATAAACCCAAATGACAAGTCAGAGCCTAGACTTCCTGAGTCTGATTTGGCAATAAGGAATTAACGTTTTCTGAGATCGCCTTCCATCTCATCAGTCTTGGCTTTGTTTTGGCCCTTCACCTCCATTTTCATGTAGCAAACAGACTATTAAGCCACACCACATTCAACACCTCAAGAAAATGCCCCACCTGTCCTTGAGCAAGGCTCACCTGAGGCTCTGGCCAGTGAGGAAAGAAAGAAGACAGCAAAAATAGCACCTATGCTGATCCATTTCCTGAAAGCTCACCTTTGGAGCTTACGTTACCTGTGAATTAATTATAACAATGTGACACTTAATCTTCTGATCAAAGAATAAAGCCATTTCCATTTCTCATCTCTCTGTTGGACTTCCCATTTGAATACATACACACACATTTTTCCCCCCAAATGTGGGCTGAATTTGAATGTTCTTATGTCTCTCGTACCTCAAATAAAAACCCGTCCCAACCCCCACAACCTGTGTGGTTTGCTCAAGAAAGAAGCTAAGAGATTAGGAAGCTCTTAGCACTGAGCACTGTGTGTATCTAACTAATTCTCCAAATCTCATTCCCAGTAGCTTGCTGGTTTACTAAAAACTAAGGGCATAAAATATAGTCACAGAAGGACCCTGATGTGCCCCCATTTTACAGATGGGACAACTGAGGCCTGAGAATAGAAAGATTTTCTCAAGGTGAGACAGCTAGGCAACAACAGAACAACTTTCTAGTCCATTGCTTTTCTATTACACCATATTCAAAATCACATGGGCCTGAACCTATTTCCCATTTTCTGATTACACTACTTGGGGAATGATTTGTTAATTATCAATGGCCAACATTTACTGAGCATTGGCTGGGTATGACCTGATTTATATCTATTATTTTATTTGGTCCTCACCAGAACCCCAAGTGGCTCAGTTAACATCTTCATTTTATAAATGAGAGCGCTGAAGATTAGAAAAGGGTTGATAACTTTCCCAGGGTTCTGTAGCGAAGAGTGAAGTAGTATTTGAACCCAGGAATTTTCACCTCAGAGGATGCATGCTAAACCACTACCTGATCCTGTTTCCTTACTCTGAGACCCTTGGTAGTGATCCCTTTAGGACCATTAGATATCTAACTGAAACCAAGAGGCACAGTGCCGGAGGTCAAGGCCAGTGACTGCAGGAAGCCCACGCAGCTGGTGCACTGCAGAGGGGGACAGAGTGAGGAGGGGCCCACCTAGGCTCTGTGCAGCTGGCATCGGGAGCGTGGAAAGGTCAGGCCTCTAGCAATGCCCTGGACTTGTTCTGTCATCTGATCTACAAGAGCAGACAGCTAACCACCAACAGCAGGGGCCAGTCAGTTCCCAGCTTCCTCGGTTGTCAAGGGTAGCTGCCATGGCTGTGCCCAGGGCTATGGAAACTGCACAGCCCAAGAAGTGGAGGCATCCGTGTCATGGTTTTTATACATGCTCCCTAAGGAGAGAAGTATTTATCCATCCTATCCTCTCCCCACTCTGCTAATGGACCCCATCAGTGCTTCTGGGTCAGTGCAGGGGGTAGGAATCCTGCTCTGGTCTGGAGAGTACAGCCCAGTTTTGCTGATTTGGCTGGTTTAGTCACCAGCAGGGAACCTGTCATCTGGTTTCAGTCCTGTCATTTGCTCCTCTCCCTGTACTATCACTTTTTTGTCTCTGGGCCTCCCTTTTCCCTTTGGTTGAAAGGAAAGTGTGAACTCTAGTGAAGCTGAATCTAAGATAAATGTGTCTAGCTGACATGTTCTACATCCCTCATGCTCTGGGTTTTGATGGTTGAATAGGAGCTAAAGTCCCCAAACAGAGGCAGGGACCCAGGCACTGTGCTGGTAATAAAGCAAGGACCAGTGAGAGAGAAGTGAAGAAGGCAGCAGGAGCAGCCCAGGAAAGATGTTTGAGAGGAGAAGCGTCGCTGAGTTTCCTAGGAACACAGAAGGGCAACCTCCTCACACCTTTGTCATAAGAGGGTCTCTCTTTGCAGAGCTTCAGGGAAGGTACAGACAGGCTTTCAGGGCTTGGAATCTTTTTTTGCTTCACCCATTGCCTAGCATCTTACATCCCAGTTTTATTCTGATCCATTCTCAGAACCACCAAGAAGAACACTTCTTCATCCACAATCTTGAGAAAAATAAGCAGTGAATTTCAAAGCCACCTTAGAAATAGGCAGTTTTGAACTTTGAAACAGATTTGTTTTTAATGGCGCTTCAGTAAGAATAATGGACTTCCCTGGGAGCTCAGATAGTAAAGAATATGCCTGCGGTGCGGGAGACATCAGTTCAGTCTCTGGGTTGGGAAGATCTCCTGGAGAGGAGAATGGCTACTCACTCCAGTATTCTTGCTTGGAGAATTCTATGGACAGAGGAGCCTAGTGGGCTACAGTCCAAGGGGTCACAAAGAGTCAGACATGACTGAGCGACTAACGCTTTCACTTTCAATTAGAATAATACTTACTAGCTCCACAGTCTAAGATGGCCTCTAGAAAACTCTCTGGAGAAACTGAGATAGCAGTTTCTATCATCCAGATATGGAGGCATGTTTGCTCACCAAATGAGGATTCAAAATGACAGACTAGCTAGAACACATGGCAGGAACAAAATAGCAGAGAGAAACATCAAGGCCAGCATTTGGGTCAAAAGATTAAATTTCTCACCAACCAGAGTCCTTGCAACAGGTCCTGGGGAACAGGCTCCAGTAGGTACAATAGCCAGCAGGACTACACATCAACTTAGGCTGAGCTAATGAAAGAAGAATGCTTGTGTTTGTGAACCAGGGTGGCTTAAAAGTGTTCTGGAGTAGAGTCTTCATCTGCTATACAGGAGATTCACATATGCCATTACTCAGATGTGCCTTCATACCTACTATCCAAAGGTAGCCCAGAGTATATGCTAAGGACTCAGGCAGGTCTAGATTCAAAGCCAGATTCAGCTTACCATCTTGGAGAACTTGGGCAAGTTATAGTGGAGCCACTGTTTCTTTAGCTGTCCCAAAATATGCTTCCCTTGACTGGTTGTTGTAAGTAATAAAGATAATGTATGGTTACACTTCTCAGATTAGGCTGGCAAATTCCTAGGAGTATTTGGCAGTATGCTTGGGAGTATGGGAGGCCATGGCATAAATACAAGGCGTGTTCCCAGTGTTTCTCTTTTACTCAATGGCAAATCGTTTACAACCTATTTTTATAGTAAGCCAAAGAGGGATCTGCTATTGAGTAGAAAGAAAAATCTGCTGCCATGTTTAAAGCTTGAAGTGGGAAGGAATTTTCAAGACACAGACAGCTGCCTCATGGCCTACACCCTTAGCTCCTCAGGGGTGCACACTCCCTTTCTCTGTCTTCAGGGTGCTTCGGCAGGAAATGTGACTTACTTTGGGGCACATGAAATACTTTGGCACATGGTAAATGGTCAATAATTATTAAATGTTGTTATTTGAAATTTCTGGAATGAGATCATCCTATCAGTCCCTGCATATGTGTATAATAAGGTCCAGTGAGGGCTATCCCTTTTCAAGAGGGATGCAATCAAACAAGAATGTGTCTAGATTAAAGAATGATGGCCTCGTGGCCAAGCTGGTAAGAGGTCCGAAATCCTATTACATGAGAAATTGTTCTACTCACGGGGACCCTTTACCCTGCAGAAGTGAAAAGAGGACAAGGGAGATTCTTCCAATATCTGAGGATGTGAGAGGAAAAAGACAGAGCAAAGATAATGAATTAGCAGATGAGGACCAACCAAGGGAAGTAAATAGGAAGCAGACTGAAAGGCACTCAGTCGTGTCCGACTCTTTGTGACCCCATGAACTATACAGTCCTTGGAATTATCTAGGCAAAAATACTGGAGTGGGTAGCCTTTCTCTTCTCCAGGGAATCTTTCCAACCTAGGGAATGAACCCAGGTCTCCTGCATTGCAGGCAAATTCTTTACCAGCTGAGCCACAAGGGAAGCCCAAGAATACTGGAGTGGGTAGCTTATCCCTTCTCCAGTAGATCTTCCCAACCCAGGAATTGAACCAGGGTCTCCTATATGCAGACAGATTCTTTACCAACTGAGCTATCAGGGAAGCCAAGAAGCAGATTAAACATCTATATTAAAAAAAGAAATACTTTTTGAGTTGTCTGGCAGAGGGAAGCAGAATATAATGGTTAAGAACTCAGGTTCTAGAATCAGAATCATGGAGTTCAAATCATAGCTTTGATTTGTAATAGTTTTGTGAATTTGGGAAAAGTTTGTTAACTCTGGTTTGCTTTCCTCATCTTTAAAATGGTGATAAATAAATAGTGCTCATAGGATTACCGTGAAGACTAACAAAAATACGTAAAGCACCTAGATACATAGTAAATGCTCAATACACTACTTTATACAGAAGCTGGCTGCAAGTAGACATTTGGGAGTGTTATGGACTGAATGTTTGTTTTCCCCCAGAATTCATGTCAAAACCCTGGCTTTTAGTGGTATTAGATGACGGCATTAGGAGACCTTTGGGAGGTGATTAGGATTAGATGAGGTTGTGAGGGTGGAGCCCTCATGAATGGGATTAATGCCACTAGGAGAGTCACAGAGAGCTTGCTTTCTGTCTCTTCTGTCCTGCCATGTGAGCACACAGTGAGAAGGTAACCATCTTTAAAACAGAAAGCAAATCCTCATTAGACAGTAAATATGCAGGTGCCTTGGTCTTGGCCTTCCTAGCCTCTGGAACTATGAGAAAGAAATGTCTGCTGTTTAAGCCACCCAGATCATGGTATTTTTGTTACAGCAGCCAAAATATACTAAGACAGAAAGACACAAGGGTACAGGAAATAGTTAAAGTCAAGGATGTTATAAGACTGTTTTTCTAAAAGAGAACATATACAAAGAAAAGAGAATCAAACAAACCAAAGCTCTGCAGTTCCAGGATTGCAGTATTAGAGTACAAATAGCCAAAAATCCAAATAACAGTGGCTTAACTTACTAATAATCTACATATTAAGAATCATGGAGGTGGGCAGTTCTGATATTCGTCTGAGTTCAGTAATGTTATCAAGGACCCAGGCTGTTTCTTTTCTCTGCCCTGCCATTTTCTACATATTGACTTTCCATATTCACACTTGTGACCTCNAAACTATGTTACCTCTCTAAAATTTACCTTTGAAAAACCTGTACAGCAGGCTTAATATTATTTCATGCATTTGTTTTAAGGCAGTGGTTCTCAAACTTGAGCATGCTTAAGAATTCCTACTGAGCTTCTTAAAGCAATGCTAGCTGAGCCCAGCAGCCAGTGTTTCAATTTGCAGTACTAACAATTTCCTAGGAGAGGCTGATGCCAATGGTCTGGGGCCACACTTTGAAAAACTGCGCTCTAAGGATTAAATTCATCGAACACTTTTTTAACATGCACTTATTGAATTCCTACTGTGTGCAGAGGGCTGTTTTAGCTGTCGAAGGAAGAAGCCATGAACAAGAGAAACCCCTGTCCACATGAAGATCACATTCTGGCAGGGGAGGTAAACCATAAGTAAAGCTACAGGGGAACACCAACATTCAGCCCTTTGAAGTAAAAGACGGAAGGTTAGGAGGGCAGTGAGTGATTGGGTTACACTGGGAAAGATATTTCAAGTACAGCAGTCAGGGAAGGCATCTCTGAAGATCTGGTTTAAAAAAAAAAAAATGATAGGGAAAGGAAGGAAGCATTTGGGGGACGCGCACTCCAGGAAAAGAGAACACAGCAAGTGCAAAGATCCCAAGGAGGCAAAAGATTTGAAGACATCCAGGGGCAAATGGCCAGCATGGCCTGAGCAGAGCGAGTGAGCTGAGAGAGAATGAGGAGCTGCTGTCAGAAAAATAGGCAGGGAGGCCACGCCATGCGGAACCTCTTGGGTCGTTGTAGGCAGGTTGCATCTTATTTGCGGTGTGACAGACAGTGCCTGCAGTGTTTTAAGTAGGCGAGTGACATGAAGGGAAGCCCCTGAGTTCTAGAACAGTCCCAAAGAGCACACCGACTGCTGGGTAGGATAGGAGAGAAGAGTTAGAGCCCAGGGAGTAGAGAGAAGGGTACAGAGTTAGAGGCTGTTGAGACCCTCCGGGGTGAGGGTGTGGCCCCAGGCAGTGGCAGAGGAATGGCTGAGCAGCGATCTGATGCACATTTCACTCTGTGCGTCAAGCCGAGGCCCTGCTATGGAGGTGGGGGTAAGGAGAGGGAAGGGGCGCGCTTGGCAATGACTCCTGAGATTTTTGACTGAATTTAATAAACTAAGATCATCTGTGAGAAAGTATCTGGCACATAATAAGGGTTCGCTACTCATCTACGTATTCTGGAATCAGGACATCACAGTTTGGAAATGCTAATGCTTCCAAGACCGCCATGCATCCCTGTGCGCTGCGCAAGCTCCGTAGATTGGGCTATGAAGCGAGCTGTGTAAAGCTGTTGCGCTGGGAACGCTCTGGCTTGCCAGACTCTGACTCTATCAATGCCCTTCCTTAGGTTCTCTGACCTTTCTGCAACCATATATAACTCCAGGACACTGAGAGGAGTGTCCAGTGTGAAGGCCACTGTACCGGGGGCTGAGCCGGTGTCACTCGGGAATATTCTAGAACTCAGGGACTTACCTCTGGAGTATGAGCTTGTAGCAGGGAAAAAGTTATCATGTCATCAGTAATCAACATTGATGGGAAAGCCTTCTTTCTCGGCATTTCCCCCCAGATCTTGCTTACGGACTATGGGCCAGTGGCCCTTCTTGATCATAAGGGTGGTTTAGAGTGCTTGTACCGTGTGACTTACGCAAGGACAGCCACCCTGGAGGCCCACCTCCTCCCTGAGTGGGGCTGGCAAGCTTGCTGCCACACGAGCAGAGGTGAAACACGTGCAGTCTGG
>SJYX01000505.1:18311-59115 GCA_006410675.1 Oreotragus oreotragus
AAAAAAAAAAAAAAAGAAAGAAGCAAGCAAGCAGATCTTTCTGCCTTTTTCTTATTGGGTGATCTTTGGTAAATTACTTAACTGTCTGAGCTTTAATAAACTTAACAATGGAAGCATTAATACCCACTGAATAGAATAATTGTGAAGATTAAATATAGCACCTGCTACACAGTAGGTAACAATACTACTGTAAATACCATTATTAATACTATTTACTAAATGCTTACAATGTGACATTTGATCATGTTAATTCTTCCTTAAGTTGTCTGAACTATGTTACCTCTCTAAAATTTACCTTTGAAAAACCTGTACAGCAGGCTTAATATTATTTCATGCATTTGTTTTAAGGCAGTGGTTCTCAAACTTGAGCATGCTTAAGAATTCCTACTGAGCTTCTTAAAGCAATGCTAGCTGAGCCCAGCAGCCAGTGTTTCAATTTGCAGTACTAACAATTTCCTAGGAGAGGCTGATGCCAATGGTCTGGGGCCACACTTTGAAAAACTGCGCTCTAAGGATTAAATTCATCGAACACTTTTTTAACATGCACTTATTGAATTCCTACTGTGTGCAGAGGGCTGTTTTAGCTGTCGAAGGAAGAAGCCATGAACAAGAGAAAGCCCCTGTCCACATGAAGATCACATTCTGGCAGGGGAGGTAAACCATAAGTAAAGCTACAGGGGAACACCAACATTCAGCCCTTTGAAGTAAAAGACGGAAGGTTAGGAGGGCAGTGAGTGATTGGGTTACACTGGGAAAGATATTTCAAGTACAGCAGTCAGGGAAGGCATCTCTGAAGATCTGGTTTAAAAAAAAAAAAATGATAGGGAAAGGAAGGAAGCATTTGGGGGACGCGCACTCCAGGAAAAGAGAACACAGCAAGTGCAAAGATCCCAAGGAGGCAAAAGATTTGAAGACATCCAGGGGCAAATGGCCAGCATGGCCTGAGCAGAGCGAGTGAGCTGAGAGAGAATGAGGAGCTGCTGTCAGAAAAATAGGCAGGGAGGCCACGCCATGCGGAACCTTTTGGGTCGTTGTAGGCAGGTTGCATCTTATTTGCGGTGTGACAGACAGTGCCTGCAGTGTTTTAAGTAAGCGAGTGACATGAAGGGAAGCCCCTGAGTTCTAGAACAGTCCCAAAGAGCACACCGACTGCTGGGTAGGATAGGAGAGAAGAGTTAGAGCCCAGGGAGTAGAGAGAAGGGTACAGAGTTAGAGGCTGTTGAGACCCTCCGGGGTGAGGGTGTGGCCCCAGGCAGTGGCAGAGGAATGGCTGAGCAGCGATCTGATGCACATTTCACTCTGTGCGTCAAGCCGAGGCCCTGCTATGGAGGTGGGGGTAAGGAGAGGGAAGGGGCGCGCTTGGCAATGACTCCTGAGATTTTTGACTGAATTTAATAAACTAAGATCATCTGTGAGAAAGTATCTGGCACATAATAAGGGTTCGCTACTCATCTACGTATTCTGGAATCAGGACATCACAGTTTGGAAATGCTAATGCTTCCAAGACCGCCATGCATCCCTGTGCGCTGCGCAAGCTCCGTAGACTGGGCTATGAAGCGAGCTGTGTAAAGCTGTTGCGCTGGGAACGCTCTGGCTTGCCAGACTCTGACTCTTTATCAATGCCCTTCCTTAGGTTCTCTGACCTTTCTGCAACCATATATAACTCCAGGACACTGAGAGGAGTGTCCAGTGTGAAGGCCACTGTACCGGGGGCTGAGCCGGTGTCACTCGGGAATATTCTAGAACTCAGGGACTTACCTCTGGAGTATGAGCTTGTAGCAGGGAAAAAGTTATCATGTCATCAGTAATCAACATTGATGGGAAAGCCTTCTTTCTCGGCATTTCCCCCCAGATCTTGCTTACGGACTATGGGCCAGTGGCCCTTCTTGATCATAAGGGTGGTTTAGAGTGCTTGTACCGTGTGACTTACGCAAGGACAGCCACCCTGGAGGCCCACCTCCTCCCTGAGTGGGGCTGGCAAGCTTGCTGCCACACGAGCAGAGGTGAAACACGTGCAGTCTGGCGGAGCCAGCATGTTCGAACTCTGGACCTCTCCAAATATCTTCAGGAAAGAAATTTGACTCATTGGAATTCAGTTGTATTTTTTAAGACATGTGTTGTTGTTTGTAACTTAGGAGATTCGGTTTGTGTTCATGTACCAAAATTGTGAAGAAGTCCGTTTGTCTCCTCAACTTCTGAAGCATATGTAGCATCTGTTTCCTGAGTGCCAAGGTCACCACGAACATGTATGCAGCTCCCCATTCCCGTCCTCCCTGGTCTTACCCAGATGCCTGTGCTGCACACCTGAATTCACAAATATCCATTAACAGGTATGCATTCAGAAAGTATTTCATAGATCCCACTACATATGTGTCACAAAGCACCCGTTCTGAGTACTGCTCTTGTTTATCCAGTATTTGCTGAGTGTCTGGTATTTGTTGGGCACTGAGTCAAGTGCTTTTAATAGATTATCTCATTTAATCCTCACAGCAGTCTTATGATTTTAGTACTACAGTTTTATTTGCTTCCATACAAATAAGTATATATACCTGTGAAAAGGTGAAATGATGCCCAGGATTAGTCAGGAAGCATATAGCAGGGCAAGATGCAAACCCAAACCATCCTGATTCACAGTCCATGCTCTTAACCACCGCCAGCTTGCCCTTCAAGGCAGAAGAAAAGTAGCATTTATGGAGCACCCATTGTGCAGCCTACCCTTTACAAATGCCATCTCATTTGATCCTCACAGCAACTCTTCAGCATAGATATTATTGTCAGCTAAAAGGAAACAAGGGTCTTGGAAAGGTTAACAATCTTATGCAAGGCCCGGAAAAGTGACTGAGCCAGGACACAAAATCGGATTTCCTAAATGCCCATGTTCATGCGCTTTCCATAGTATCACACAGCCCAACTTTGTAGCTTCATTGAGGAGCTGTGCTATCTGAGGGGTCCTTTGAAGGTTGCACAGCAGATGGAGGAATAGCCTCTGGATGTAAAGAACAGCTCAGTGTGCACACGGGTACCATTCATGCTCTAATTTTCCTGGGGTGGAAAGCCAAGGGGAAAAACATATCCTCAGTCTTTACATTTCTATATGTTTTGTCTCCCCTTCTCTTTTGTTTGAAATCCTTCAGTGAGTCGCTGTTATGCAATGACTTGCATGATCTGGCCCCTGCCTGCTTCCTTTTCTTTTGGGGTTTACTCACTCTGGTGCAGCCTCACTGGCCTCTCTTCTAATCATCAGATATAAGGTGAATGTGATAACCACTGCGTGATGTGAAAGCCTACTAATCCTCCAATGGATCCGTCATTTTGCACCTTAGAGATTCCTGTATTTACTCTGTGCCCTGCCAGTAACTTGTTTTTACCTCATCCTCCTACAGCAAAGATCAGTACAAACGTCACCTCCTCAAAGGCCTTCCTTGTCCCCATAGTTACTCTCATTACGACATTCTGCTTAAGTGTTTCTGGAATAAATAAAGCTATGCATCCTTGCCATGCATCCTTGAATGTTTGCAATTCAAGAGAAAAAAAAAAAGCAGTGTTTGTTATCAACCTTTTCCAAAATTGGTTTGTTTGCAGGTTGATCAGTCCTGCCCTAAATCAGCATTCAGCTGAATCTTCCGATATTTTCAAATCAGCTTCCTGACATAAGAAGTTTTAAACTGACTGCAATGGTGATGAAAACCAAAAATCAAGTGACAAACCCCATTAGGAGAAGGTAATTGTGAGAGTTCAAGCTTTAAAAACTTGTCTTGATGGATGAGAAAGACAAAATAACTCTTTGCCCTTTAACCTAAAATTGATTGTGCTGCTGCCCTGAAATCATAGCTGATAGTCCCAATAGCTTGGAACAGCCCCCACGGCTCCTATAAGAACAGATTTCACAGATTAGTGTGCTAGGAGACAGAAGGGCCTCTTTCCTGTATGTGGTTTACATTGCAACACAGGCTAACATTCCCTGGCTTCTTTCGTTTACTCCAAGTCTTCTCCTAATTTTTGAATTACAGTAGGAAAAAAAGAGATTTTTTTTTTTCTGCCCATAAAACATAAAGTTTACTATTGGCCAGTAGAGCATCCCCCAACTTCTCAAGGCAATATTATATTTGTATGAAATGAAACACAGTATTAGTCCTTCTAATTAATATTCAGGGTTGATTTCCTTTAGGATTGACTGGTATGATCTCCTTGCAGTCCAAGGAACTCTCAAGAGTCTTCTCCAACACCATACTTCAAAAGCATCAGTTCTTCAGTGTTCAGCCTTCTTTATGGTCCAACTCTCAGATCCATACATGACTCCTGGAAAAACCATAGATTTGACTAGACTGACTTTTGTTAGCAAAACTTTTGTTAGCAAAGTAATATCTCTGCTTTTTAATACACTTTCTAGGTTTGTCATAGCTTTTCTTCCAAAGAGCAAGTGTTTTTTAATTTCATGGCTGCAGTCACCATCTGCAGTGATTTTGGAGCCCAAGAAAATAAAATTTGTCACTGTTTCCACTGTTTCCCCATCTACTGGCCTTGAAGTAATGGGACTGGGTGCCATGATCTTAGCTTTTTGAAAGTTTGAGTTTTAAGCCAACTTGTTCACTCTCCTCTTTCACCTTCATAAAGAGGCTCTTTAGTTCCTCTTCGCTTTCTGCCATAAGGGTGGTGTCATCTGCATATCTGAGGTTATTGATATTTGTCCCTGCAATCTGGATTCCAGTTTGTGAGTCATCCAGCCAGGGATTTCACATGATGTACTCTGCACAGAAGTTAAATAGCAGGGTGACAATATATAGCCTTGGCATACTCCTTTCCCAATTTCGAACCAGTTCCATTGTTCCATGTCTGTTTCTAACTGTTGCTTCTTGACCTGCAAACAGGTTTCTCAGAAGGCAGGTAAAGTGGTCTGGTATTCCCATCTCTTTAAGAATTTTCCACAGTTTGTTATGATCCACATAGTCAAAGGCTTTAGCATAGTCAATGAAGCAGATGGTTTTCTGGAATTCTCTTGCTTTTTCTATGTTCCGATGGATGTTGGCAATTTGTTCTCTGGTTCCTCTGCCTTTTCTAAATCTGGCTTTAACATCTCTAAGTTCTCAGTTCACATACTGTTGAAGCCTGGCTTGGAGAATTTTGAGCATTACTTTGTTAGCATGTGAAATGAGTGCAATTGTGTGGCAGTTTGAACATTCTTTGGCATTGCCCTTCTTTGGGACTGGAATGAAAACTGATCTTTTCCACTCCTGTGGCCACTGCTGAGTTTTCCATGTTTGCTGGCATATTGAGTGCAGCACTTTAACAGTATCGTCTTTTAGGATTTGAAATAGCTCAGCTGAAATTCTATCACCTCCACTAACTTTGTTCATAGTGGTGCTTCCTAAGGCCCACTTGATTTTACACTCCAAGATGTTTGGCTCTAGGTGAGGTGAGTGATCACACCATCATGGTTATCTTGGTCATTAAGACCTTTTTTTGTATAGTTCTTCTGTGTATTCTTGCCACCTCTTCCTAATATCTTCTGCTTCTGTTAGGTCCATACAATTTCTGTCCTTTATTGAGCCCATCTTTGCATGAAATGTTCCCTTGGTATCTCTAGTTTTCTTGAAGAGATCTCTAGTCTTTTCCACTCTATTGTATTCCTCTATTTCTTTGCATTGTTCACTTAGGAAGGCTTTCTTCTCTCTCCTTGCTATTCTTTAGAACTCTTCATTCAGATGGGTATATCTTTCCTTTTCTTCTTTGCCTTTCAGTTTTCTTCTCAGCTATTTGTAAGGCCTCCTCAGACAGCCATTTTGGCTTTTTGCATTTCTTGAAGTTGGTTTTGATCACCGCCTCCTGTACAATGCCATGAAACTCCGTCCACAGTTCTTTAGGCACTCTGTTTATCAGATCTAACCCCTCAAATCTATTTGTCACTCTCACTTCCACTGTATAATTGTAAGGGATTTGATATAGGTCATATATTAATGGTCTAGGGGTTCTCCCTACTTTCTTCAATTTAAGTCTGAATTTTGCAATAAGGAGTTCATGATCTGAGCTGCAGTCAGCTCCCAGTCTTGTTTTTGCTGACTGTATAGAGCTTCTCCATCTTTGACTGAAAAGGCTATAATTAATCTGATTTCAGTATTCACAATCTGGTGATGTCTATGTGTAGAGTCATCTTTATTTAAAATATGTATTACTATATTCATTTTAAGTGATAACTATAAACCTATTAATATTTACAAAATAGCATATTTTATTGAAAAATATGAATATTGAAAAATAACTTTCAGTTCAGTCACTCAGTCGTGTCAGACTCTTTGCGACCCCATGAATCGCAGCACATCAGGCCTCCCTGTCCATCACCAGCTCCGGGAGTTCACTCAGACTCATGTCCATCGAGTCAGTGGTGCCATCCAGCCATCTCATCCTCGGTCATCCCCTTCTCCTCCTGCCCCCAATCCCTCCCAGCATCAGAGTCTTTTCCAATGAGTCAACTCTTTGCATGAGGTGGCCAAAGTACTGGAGTTTCAGCTTTAGTATCATTCCTTCCAAAGAAATCTGAGAGCTGATCTCTTTCAGAATGGATTGGTTGGATCTCCTTGCAGTCCAAGGGACTCTCAAGAGTCTTCTCCAACACCACAGTTCAAAAGCATCAGTTCTTCGGTGCTCAGCCTTCTTCACAGCCCAACACTCACACCCATATACGACCACTGGAAAAACCATAGCCTTGACTAGTTGGACCTTAGTCGGCAAAGTAATGTCTCTGCTTTTGAATATGCTATCTAGGTTGGTCATAACTTCTTCCAAGGAGTAAGCGTCTTTTAGTTTCATGGCTGCAATCACCATCTGCAGTGATTTTGGAGCCCCCCAAAAATAAAGTCTGACACTGTTTCTCCATCTATTTCCCACGAAGTGATGGGACCGGATCCCATGATCTTCGTTTTCTGAATGTTGAGCTTTAAGCCAACTTTTTCGCTCTCCACTTTCACTTTACTCCTGTCAAATAGATAAATCATATCATTTCACGTTTTTATAAATCTCTTCAATGCCTCACTTAATGGAAGACAGCCGCATCCTCATCTCTCTCTCTCTACATTCAATCCACTGCATTATCAAATATAATTTAGCCCCACTACACACTCTTAAGGGAATTAGACTGAAAAGGAAAGATAGCATCTTATTTTTGTGAAAATACTTTAAAACTTGCAGATATCTGAAAGAGTCTTAGGAGTCCTCAGTCTTGGGGACCCTGCAGCTCTACCTCTGACCCTTTCACATGATGGATTCAGTCATGGCTGAATTTCATGTGCTCAGGCTGAATTCATGAAAATCTGCCTCTGTGTTTTGGTTTGCTTTGTCCTGTATGGCTTTATTCTCAGGCAGATTTTCTCCCACTAGCAACAAAGATGGTCACCAGCAGCTCCAGCCTTATGTCTGAGTAAAAAAATTAGCAACTCCAGGGCAAATTTCACTTCTTTCCCTATAGAACAAATAAAAATTTTAGGTTTGACTCTTATTGGACCAATGTGGGTCATGTACCAATACACCAAGCACAATGTTTTAAAAATGAATTCTCATTTAAGAAAACATAACACAATGCTAATGTTGAAAAATATTAAATAACTTGAAATCCTAACTGTACTGGAAAATCTGGGCTATGTCTAAAGCAGACACACTGGTATGCTAGCTTCCTCCCAATTAAGCCTGGGAAATGTGCTTGGCTGGGACTTCATGCTTACAGAAGAGTTCTCTCCCCCTTCTTTAATTCAGGAATGACACAGTCAGAGGTAGTTGCAATCTTTGATCAACAGTGAGAGAGGCTGTCTCGAAAAATTAAATTCAGAAAGAGTAAAGAAGGAAATGTCTTAAAATTTTTGAACTAAATCCATCTTGGAAATATCATACCTCTCTATTTTGTCTATGGTAACTTATAAAGAATATATATTTCATTCTCATCATAAAATGAATCCAATATAAAAGGCAAAGATATTTTATGGTAGATGAGTCTGGTGATGGGGGCAGTTATAAAAGGCTAAGAAGTAACTAAGAATAGATGAAATAAAAGATTTTTGAGGAATGGTGGGCCAGAGGATAGAGAAATAAGATCTCAAATGCAGGGCTAGCTAGTTGATTAAGGATTAATCCAAATTTGCTCTTTATCTTAAAAGCAAAGGTGAATCACTGAGCTGTTTTTTAAAACGTAATATGAATTATGATCATGGAAATCCAGGGCACCCTGAGAACTTATAGCTAATATGTCTAAACTAGATGGGGAAATAAGGGTAGGTCTTACGGAGGAAGGGACAGCGAAGTTAAGAATCAAAGGGGAAGAGCTAAGAGGGAAAAAGAGGGTGACATGTGCTAAGCAGAGAGAATGTAAGAGATCTGCACATTCAAGGAAATGAACAAAATCCAGAGATGGCTGAAGCATGATTATGGAGGTGTGAAGAGTGAGGTGGCTAGAGAAACAAGCAGTGTGTAGACCATGGAAGGCTTTGCAAGATTTCAAAGCTTAAATTTAAGCACAAGAGCTTTGGGCATTCACTGAAGGGGTTCACCGTGATCAAATTCATGTTTAAGAAAGACCATTTCTTGGGCTCCAAAATCACTGCAGATGGTGACTGTAGCCATGAAATTAAAAAACACTTGCTCCTTGGANGCATCCTCATCTCTCTCTCTCTACATTCAATCCACTGCATTATCAAATATAATTTAGCCCCACTACACACTCTTAAGGGAATTAGACTGAAAAGGAAAGATAGCATCTTATTTTTGTGAAAATACTTTAAAACTTGCAGATATCTGAAAGAGTCTTAGGAGTCCTCAGTCTTGGGGACCCTGCAGCTCTACCTCTGACCCTTTCACATGATGGATTCAGTCATGGCTGAATTTCATGTGCTCAGGCTGAATTCATGAAAATCTGCCTCTGTGTTTTGGTTTGCTTTGTCCTGTATGGCTTTATTCTCAGGCAGATTTTCTCCCACTAGCAACAAAGATGGTCACCAGCAGCTCCAGCCTTATGTCTGAGTAAAAAAATTAGCAACTCCAGGGCAAATTTCACTTCTTTCCCTATAGAACAAATAAAAATTTTAGGTTTGACTCTTATTGGACCAATGTGGGTCATGTACCAATACACCAAGCACAATGTTTTAAAAATGAATTCTCATTTAAGAAAACATAACACAATGCTAATGTTGAAAAATATTAAATAACTTGAAATCCTAACTGTACTGGAAAATCTGGGCTATGTCTAAAGCAGACACACTGGTATGCTAGCTTCCTCCCAATTAAGCCTGGGAAATGTGCTTGGCTGGGACTTCATGCTTACAGAAGAGTTCTCTCCCCCTTCTTTAATTCAGGAATGACACAGTCAGAGGTAGTTGCAATCTTTGATCAACAGTGAGAGAGGCTGTCTCGAAAAATTAAATTCAGAAAGAGTAAAGAAGGAAATGTCTTAAAATTTTTGAACTAAATCCATCTTGGAAATATCATACCTCTCTATTTTGTCTATGGTAACTTATAAAGAATATATATTTCATTCTCATCATAAAATGAATCCAATATAAAAGGCAAAGATATTTTATGGTAGATGAGTCTGGTGATGGGGGCAGTTATAAAAGGCTAAGAAGTAACTAAGAATAGATGAAATAAAAGATTTTTGAGGAATGGTGGGCCAGAGGATAGAGAAATAAGATCTCAAATGCAGGGCTAGCTAGTTGATTAAGGATTAATCCAAATTTGCTCTTTATCTTAAAAGCAAAGGTGAATCACTGAGCTGTTTTTTAAAACATAATATGAATTATGATCATGGAAATCCAGGGCACCCTGAGAACTTATAGCTAATATGTCTAAACTAGATGGGGAAATAAGGGTAGGTCTTACGGAGGAAGGGACAGCGAAGTTAAGAATCAAAGGGGAAGAGCTAAGAGGGAAAAAGAGGGTGACATGTGCTAAGCAGAGAGAATGTAAGAGATCTGCACATTCAAGGAAATGAACAAAATCCAGAGATGGCTGAAGCATGATTATGGAGGTGTGAAGAGTGAGGTGGCTAGAGAAACAAGCAGTGTGTAGACCATGGAAGGCTTTGCAAGATTTCAGAGCTTAAATTTAAGCACAAGAGCTTTGGGCATTCACTGAAGGGGTTCACCGTGATCAAATTCATGTTTAAGAAAGACCATTTCTTGGGCTCCAAAATCACTGCAGATGGTGACTGTAGCCATGAAATTAAAAAACACTTGCTCCTTGGAAGAAAAGCTATGACAAACCTAGACAATGTATTAAAAAGCAGAGACATTACTTTGCTAACAAAAGCTTTGTTAACAAAAATCCATCCAGTCAAATCTATGGTTTTTCCAGTAGTCATGTATGGATGTGAAAGTTGGATGATAAAGAAGGCTGAGTGCCAAAGAACTGATGCTTTTAAACTGTGGTGTTGGAGAAAACTCTTGAGAGTCCCTTGGACTGCAAGGAGACCAAACCAGTCACTCCTAAAGAAAATCAACCCTGAATAGTCACTGGAAGGACTGATGCTGAAGGTGAAGCTCCAGTGCTTTGGCCACCTGATGCAAAGAGCTGCCACATTAGAAAAGACCCTGATGCTGGGAAAGATTAAAGCGGGAGGAGAAGAGAATGACAGAAGACGAGATGGTTGGATGGTATCACCGGCTCAATGGACATGAATCTGAGCAAGCCCTGGGAGGTGATAAAGCACAGGGAAGCCTGACATGCTGTAGTCCAAGGGGTTGCAAAGAGTCACACATGACTGAGTGAACAACAGCAGCAATTTTGGCTGCAGTCTGGGGAAAGAGATGACAGCCTCTGGTTGTGGTCCTTATGGCAGCAGATGCATTATTTCTATGGGATATCTTATCTCTGCTTAAACTTACCTAACTGGGAAAATATCTTCCTTTCTCTGCTAATTTGTTTTTCTTGATGGGATTAAGATAAAAGGGGTCCCTCAAAACTTCCAAAGAAGGAAACAGGATTGCATGTGCACAAAAGATTTAATTGTATGATCAGGGCATGCTGAATCAGAGCAGAGATGGACAAAGCTACCTAAAAATGAAAGGACTCTGGTCAGAGCAAACATTTGACTAAATGCAAAATCATATCTAAAAAAAGAATTGTTCATCCTGGTAACCCCAGGCAAAGGGAAATAACAAGGCAAATCTTGGTGTTGTGACTAACCACCAACCAGGAGAGAGAGTGAGTCTTCCCCCTGGGGACTTTGGATAATATGGCACCATGACCAAACCATTGCTCTTGGGAAGACAATTGTGTATCAGACTGATGGTCTCAATCATGATTGACCAAGAAAATCATATGTAGAGTTTTTAAGAAAAAAAAATGCCTGACCCCCATTTTAGGTCTGAGATAGACCCCAACCTCCTGAAAATTTTGTAAACGCCACTGGTTTCACAAAAGAGACATAGCCTGTGTAGAGAACCACCATTGTGTCAGGTAATCTTAGCTTGATGCTGGAATCAATTTAATCTCCTTTATTCTGATTCTGTGCTTATCAAACAACCTCTCATTATAATTTGGTGTCATAGGTAGGTCTCTGTACAGAGAAAGAATATGCTAGTTCTTACCACACATGTATTCCAGTTCAAAGGATTATTACATTTCTTCTCATGAATCGATTAACTAACAATGGCTATTTATACAGCAGTCTTAATATACCTAATTAATATAAAACCGTCTTTGAGAGAATAATATTTCTCTTTGGGTGATAGTCTCAGGGACTGTAAGCCTTGAAGATGGTCTAACTTCACCAAGATAATATCATCATTTGAGCCTTTGATCAGCTCAAAGATGTTACTGATTTTTCATTAACCCTAACACAAATGGTTTATCCCTCCACTCACCTTCCAGAAATTATCAAATAGCAATATTTTAAACTCAAGTATATGTAGTAATTGTTTAGAAGCAAAAATCCAGGTACTGGGACATTGAACACATTCCTTAACGAGTCCCCTGATTATACTTAAACTAAAAGCCCCACTTACCTTTAAAAATATTGTTTTCATCATCAAGGGAAAGTGTTCCCTGCAGTGTATTAAGCTGCTCGGGGGAGAAAGGGAAAATATTAAAACTTAAATGTGGAAATGAATATAAAAGACGCATCATAAACTTCACAGACCCAGCAGCAGGTACTAAAGGAGGGTTTTTATTTTATTAAAATATTAAATGACTGTTCAGCTGAGTAAGTGGGACTGAAGCTAAGCTTCAGGAGGTATTGTTCCAGCTTTACAACAGAGTCACTACCCTTTTTCAAATGTAAATGGAGGGTATCTTTTGTCATCAACAAAAGTTGCAAGGAACAATGGAGAATGGAAGAAATGTCATGAAAGCAAATGTAAGAAAGCACAGAGGTAGATAATTCAGCAGCAACATCCTTGAAAAAGTGCCAAAAATCCTTATCTACGGAGGGAGCTTTGGTGGGGAATAAGAAATGGCATGGGGCCAGAATAGCCATTCAGAGGAAGTTGGAAGAATAGAGTTTCCTCTAAGGAGGCCCAGGTGAAAACAGAGTTGTGAGTCAAAGAGAAAAAAACAATTGCTCACTGTTTTCTGTGGCCACCTGGGGAAGCACAGGCCTGGATGCAATCTGGGTGTCCCTGGATCCCTGGGGCTTCTGTAGGAGACACTCCTAGAGATAAAAGAAGAGCTAACACTTCTGCACGGGCTAGATAACAATAGGAAATCGGGCCTCTTCTCTACCTGTGCACTCTTAACCACACAGTCCAAGCCTGACCCAAAAGGAAAATTTACCCAACAGCACCAGTGTTCATGAGTGTGTATCGGGGCTTCCTTGGTGGCTTAGATGGTAAAAGAATCTACCTGCAGTGCAGGAGACTGGGGTTTGATCCTATGTGGTCCAGTAGCACTCATGTTCATGCATCCTCCACTTACCAGGGTACTGCTACTGCTGCTGCTGCTGCTGTGTCACTTCAGTCGTATCCGACTCTGTGAGACCCCATAGACGGCAGCCCACCAGGCTCCCCCATCCCTGGGATTCTCCAGGCAAGAATACTGGAGTGGGTTGCCATTTCCTTCTCCAATGCATGAAAGAGAAAAGTGAAAGTGAAGTCGCTCAGTCTGTCCGACTGTTAGCGACCCCATGGACTGCAGCCCACCAGGCTACTCCGTCCATTGGATTTTCCAGGCAAGAGTACTGGGGTGGGGTGCCATTGCCTTCCCCTACCAGGGTACTAGAGATAGAGAAATGAGATAAAAGAGAAAGTACAGCATTGTATGAATGCAAGGACCAGGGTTCAACCCCTGGTCAGGGAATTAGATGCCAACTAACAGTTGGCATGCCTCAACAAAGAAGATCCCAAGTTCCACAATCGAGGCTCAGAGCAGCCCAATAAATACATAAATTTTTTTTAAAAAAAGAAAGAAATGTGGGCTATTCTAGAGAAAATAAGAACACTGATAAGCAATATAGAGCATGCATCATGAAGACAGGAACCATATCTGTTTTGTGCACTACTAAACCCATGGTGCTGAGGTCAGTGTCAGGTTCATAGCAGATGCCTATTCATTCATTCAGGAAGTCAGCCATCCCACAAGTATTTGTTAAGCACCAACTACATGCAAGATACTGTTCCAATAGCTTGAAATATAACAGGGAATAAAGTAGGTGAAGTCCCTTCCCTCACTGAGTTTAAATTCTGTTGGAGCAATTTAAACAGTAAATAAATAAATAAAGACATAAAGTGTCAATCATTGATAAATGCTTTAAAGAAAAATAGAGCAGAATCATGTTAGGGGAGTATAGGCAGTGAAAAGATGGTACATATTGTTTGAGATGGTTAAACATCTCTCTGACAAATGTTCTTTACTAAAGAACTGAAAGACTCAGGGAGTGAGTCATGTGGTTGTCTAAAACAACAGCATCTAGGAAGAGGAACAGCAAGTCCAAAGGTATCAAAGAGGGACCGTCTTTGCCGTGTTTCAAGAACCGTCAGGAAACCAGTGTGGCTGGAACAAAATAAATGACAAGAGTGGACAGAGATACAGTCAGAGAAGCAGTCGGAACCTTCAGAGCCTTGAGGAGGAAGAAGGAAATGTAGAGTTCAGAAGTCCTTTGAGGACAAAGGATAAGTCTATAAGAATATCAGCTTTTGTGCCAAATAAGGCTGGAGGCCCTTGAAGAGCTTTGTTCAGAGGGGCAACTTGACCTGACTTTGATTCTACCATGATCTCTCTGAGAGTTATGCTGAGGGAGACTGGAGATGCAACACAGAAACGGGCCAGGGTGGGAGCAATGAAGAGGTTGATGAAATAACCCAGGTAAGAGGTAATGATGGCATGAATCAAGGGAATATGGGAGACTGGTAGGAAGTTGTAGGTTCTGGTTATGTTTCAATGGTAAAGAGCTCAAAGGGTGTGCTGATGGATTGAAAATGGAATGTAAAAGAAAAACAGGTGTTAGGGATTATACCGAGATTCTTACCCTGAGCAACTTGAAAAAATTAAATTGCCGTTGAGATATGGGAAGACCATGGGAGAAGCAGATTCTGAAGGTGGGGCAGGAGTCTGCAGTCCAGTCTGGAACATTTAAATTTGAGGTAGTTACTGGATATCGAAGCATCTATCAGGTAGACAATAGGCTATATCAATCTAGCATTAAATGGAGTGGTCTGAGATGGAAGTCTAAATTTTAGAGTTGAGTTATTTAAAAGATATTTAAAGTTATGACACTTAGTCAACTGAAAACTGATTAGAAATACAGAAAATCACCAAAAACTAAAACTAGGAACTGAACCCCATAATTTAGAAGTCTAGGTGCAAGGAAAAAAATCAGCAAACTGAGACCAAGGAGTAACAACTGAGAAGAAAACCAACATAGAGAACTCCAAAAATTAATTTTTATTGAAGATGAATGAATGAATAGGATAATGGATTTGGGAGAAAATTCCAAGTCATAATCATCCTTGCATTCCTACTTGCTGCTGTTGCTGCTGCTAAGTCACTTCAGTCGTGTCCGACTCTGTGCAACCCCATAGACGGCAGCCCACCAGGCTCCCCCATCCCTGGGATTCTCCAGGCAAGAACACTGGAGTGGGTTGCCATTTCCTTCTCCATTGCATGAAAGTGAAAACTCAAAGTGAAGTCGCTCAGTTGTGACTCTTTGCGACCCCATGGACTGCAGCCTACCAGGCTCCTCCGTCCATGGGATTTTCCAGACAAGAGTACTGGAGTGGGGTGCCATCGCCTTCTCCAGCATTTCTACTTACATGTAGTTAAAAGCAATAGGCTTCCTTGGTGGCTCAGACAGTAAAGAGTCTGCTTGCAATGCAGGAGACTTGGGCTCAATCCCTGGGTCGGGAAGATCCCCTGGAGAAGGGAATGGCAACCCACTCCGATATTCTTGCCTGGAGAATTCCCATGGACAGAGGAGCTTGGCAGACTACAGCCCATGGGGTTACAGTAGGACACAACTGAGCGACTCATATGCACACACAAAAACAATATAATTGTGAAGGCAAATAGCCCTAATAGTAATGTTTTGAAGTAGAATTAGCTTATGAAACCCAGACTACCAGTTTTCGGCCTCACTTTCCCCTCTGAGGCTGTAAAACATTCCAGTTAAGAATGTGGGCACAGGGACCAGGCTATGAGGGTTCTCATTCCAGTTCTATTACTCACTGACTGCATGGTTTTAACCAAGTTACTTAGTCTTTCTCTGCCTCAGTTTCACCATCTATAAAATGACGATAACAGTATCTATCTCACAGGTTTGTTAAAGATGAATTGTTAAGACATAAACTCTATGAAGAGTCAGGAAGAACTCAAGTAACTATAATCATGTGGCTCATGATAGGTGATCAGTGACTGATCGAATATTTTTTTAAGCCAAGAAATCCCTCAAAAGGAAAAAGAACGGACTAGAAAATAAAGTTATTGTGGGACATTCTCATGGGGGCCCAAACTTTCTGCTTAGGTATATGCACGCCTATTTTATTTTTTAACACATTTTTAACATACCTAAAGTTCTTCTGCTAATGTAACATTTCTCTTTGTATTGTGTGCATGGGGGTATGTGCTTAGTCGTGTCTGACTCTGAGCGCCCAGGAACTGTAGTCCGCCAGGCTCCTCTCTCCATGGGATTCTTAGGCAAGAATATTGGAGCTGGTAGCCATTTCCTTCTCCAGGGGAACTTCCTGACCCAGAGACAAAGCCCACATCTCCCACATCTCTTGCATTAGCTGCTGTTGCTAAGTCACTTCAGTCGTGTCCGACTCTGTGCGACCCCTTTTTTTTTTTTGCTCCAAACTCAGATATGTTGGTTTGGCCTCACTGTGTATCAAACACACAGACCTGCATTCAGTAACACAGGATCCTGCATTCAGTAACAGGAGGATGAAGTCACACAGGACACAGTCAAACACCAGTAGAGAAACAATGAGGCCTTTGGTGACCCAAGGTGCCTCAGGATGACCTTTCATTTTGTTGGAAGAGGAATATGTGTTTAACACTAAAACGTGTATCCTTTTACATTAATGCTTGAGTATATTTTTTAAAATCACTGTTTATTAAATTAAAAAACAAGTTTACCATATGGACAGAGATCACTGTACATTTGTCAAAATCCACTGAATGTACACCAAGAGTGAACCCTCACGTAAATTATGGACTTTGAGTGATATGATGTGTTAATGTGAGTTCATTGACTGTAACAAAGGTGCCACCCTGGTGTGGGGTGTTGACAGTGGGGAAGCAGTGTGGGTGGGACAGGAGGCATATGGAACTGTGCTTTCCACTCAAATTTGCTATAAACCTAAAACTGCCTGAAAAAATACAGCCTNATGTGGGTTCATTGACT
The DNA here is from genome assembly GCA_006410675.1 of Oreotragus oreotragus. NCBI lineage: Eukaryota > Metazoa > Chordata > Mammalia > Artiodactyla > Bovidae > Oreotragus > Oreotragus oreotragus. The sequence continues at coordinate 35,122 of SJYX01000505.1, forward strand.
GTAACAAAGGTGCCACCCTGGTGTGGGGTGTTGACAGTGGGGAAGCAGTGTGGGTGGGACAGGAGGCATATGGAACTGTGCTTTCCACTCAAATTTGCTATAAACCTAAAACTGCCTGAAAAAATACAGCCTTTTTTTTTTTTAACCACAGCATGTAGCTTACAGGGTCTTAGTTCTCCAACCAGGGACTGAACCCGTGTCCTCTGCAATGGAAGCATGGGGTCCCAAGCACTGGACTGCCAGGAAATTCCCTACAATGTTTTGGGCTTTTTGTTTTTGTTTTTTGGGGTGCACTGGGTCTTAGTGGTGGCATGTGAACTCTTAATTCTAGCATGTGAGATCTTGGTCCCTGCCCAGGGATCAAATCTGGGCCTCCTGCATTGGGGGCACAGAGTCGTAACCAATGAACCACCAGGGATCCCCCCATAGTCTATTTTTAAGTTATCTAATACAACACCAACTGTAATTAATATATATCAAAATTGAACTCAAAATTTATTTTATTTTCTTAATACAAAGCAGAGAAGGCAATGGCAAGCCACTCCAGTACTCTCACCTGGGAAATCCCATGGACGGAGGAGCCTGGTAGGCTGCAGTCCACGGGGTCACTAAGAGTCGGACACGACTGAGCGACTTCACTTTCACTTTTATGCATTGGAGTAGGAAATGGAAACCCACTCCACTGTTCTTGCCTGGAGAATCCCAAGGGCGGGGGAGCCTGGTGGGTTGCCGTCTACAGGATCACACAGTCGGACACAACTGAAGAGACTTAGCAGCAGCAGCAAACTCTAAAACATGCATGCTTTATCCTGATTTACACATGGATGCCTAAATGCGTACACCCCAATGCACTACTAAGGAGAAAAGAGCCAACTGCCAACCACCAAGGTCAGAACCTTTCACGTGCTTATCCAATTGTGTCAGTTACCAAGCTCCATGTATCTTTTGGGCTGGACAGTCTCCTCCACAGAAAAAGAAACGTCAAAGGAAGATCTGAACAACGAAACATGAAGACCAGTCGGAGAAACAAGTGCTCAGGTGAAACAGTCCTTCAGAGGATAAGAGGCAGCCTGCGGTAGGTGCCAAGGGGACAGGAAGACCTTCCCTGACCCCAACTCCTCATGCAAATGGAAAGAGGGTGTGGATCCTGCTGCTGCTGCTAAGTCACTTCAGTCGTGTCCGACTCTGTGTGACCCCATAGACGGCAGCCCACCAGGCTCCCCCATCCCTGGGACTCTCCAGGCAAGAATACTGGAGTGGGTTGCCATTTCCTTCTCCAATGCATGAAAGAGAAAAGTGAAAGTGAAGTCGCTCAGTCTGAGAGGTGAGGAAAGAGATCAAATGTGGTCATTTTCCAGAGGGACCACTCTGAGAACTGGGCAATGATATCCCAGGGCCCAGGGCAATCACAGGCTCTTCCCTACTCTAAGGAGGGCTTGACTCTCAGGAGTCTGCCATCATTTCAACGCTGGCAACCGTTCAACTACGGTCCCTTACCTACCAGCCTACAAAGCGCTCAAGAAACAAATGCCTGAGTGGGTCTCTCTCAAAAGTCTCTTCTCCTGAATGTCTACAAGGCTGCAAAACAGCAGGGCTTGCTTATTACCAAAGGGCATATTGCTCTAAGAGTCTCTTCTAAAGAGAGGTAACGTGACTGTCTGAATGGTGAACCCTGGGTTTGCTTAAAGCCCAAAGAAAACACGGGTCATGAGGAATCTTAAGAGGAACAAAACTCCCATTTTACAAGCTCCCACAAAAAAAGTTTCAATGGTCATGCTTACTATAAATGCTTTTTTCTTTTTTTTCTTTTACCCTCTTTGAAGAGGAGAGTATAGAAACAAACAAAAAATAAAAGCAGCTATATCCACCCCATATGTGGGAGTTTTCTCCTTGATATGCAGCTGGAACATCAAAACCCCAGCTACCCCACTTGATTGTTTTTAAAGAGAGTAAATGACTTTGGGGAGGAGAATCTCATTACAGCCTCCTCATGTGCTGAAAGCAAAGGGGAGCTGTCACACACACACACCGCTATTTCCTCCCTCCCACCGCCCCCAGCCCCGTGCAAGCTCTAGGGGGTGTCGGGGTGTCCTTGCTTCTCGCAGCATTAGATCAGGTCCCCGCATCCACCGAAAGTTGTTAGGAGGGAGGCCACGCTGGGAATCACAGGATGTTTGGACACCAGGCTGAGGCTGACAAGCTGGCCTCGGGCGGCGCTGCGGCCTCTCCACTCCTCTCGCGCGCCCTTACCTCCCGCAGCTCCAGCCTCTGGGCCACCGCCTCCAGGCACTCCCGCCCTGTGCTCTCCACGGACAGCGTGCACTCGATGACACTGCTGTCCAGCAGGCGGATGCGAGTGACAAAGCAGTTCTTGCTCAGGACGTTGTAGCGCCGCGTGCGGCGCAGCTTCAGGCCGAAAGGCATGGCTCTGCAGGCCTGGGATGCCGCCCTCGTGTCCCGGCACCCACGCCCTTGAGATGGCCTTAGCAGCTTCGTGACGGGGCACTACCACCCGTGCTCCTCCAGGTGCAGAAAAGGGCGTCCATGCCCGGCGTGGCGCTCCGGAGGGTTGCTGTAAACACAAACAGAGCAGCAAGGTTAGGTACTGGAAGGGAAGATCCAGGCGGCGCACGTTCCTCCCACATGAGCACATCCCCCTGAGGCCCAGATTCAAGAGCCTGCAAACTCTGAGGCTCCCAAGCGCCTTGATGGAACCCGTGCACTTGACCTTATCTTACAAGGGTGATATGACAAGATCCACTTTATGGCTAGAGACACAGATGTTCAGAGGATTAAAAGGACTCATCCAAGAACCCACATGGCAAAGCCAGTATTCAAACCAATGTCTATGCAACTTCAATTCACATTTTTTGAGAGATCATATTTCATTTATTAGATAGGCACAGACCAAAAAAAAATAGTAATACCCACCACTGAGGAAAATGCTGGGTAATATTTTTTGGTGAGAGTGTAAACTGATGAAACGCTAAAAAACAAAGCTTGGTTACTAATAATACATAAAACTGTAAATGTATATATCCTTTTACTCTCTGAACTACTTTAAGAAATATTTTCTAGAGATACATTTGTCCAAGTTTGAAAAGGATAGCCACTGAAAACTTGTTTATAAGCAGCACTCTAGTATTCTGCCTGGAAAATCATGGGCAGAGGAGCCTGGTGGGCTACAGTTTATAGGGCTACGAAGAGCTGGACATGACTGCAGCAACTTAGCATGTGCATACAGCATAAAACTGAAACATTTTCTCTATCAACAGAGGATGGTTACATACGTAGGACTATACCCACAGAGAGTAAAAATGTGTTATCACTGACAACTGAAATAAATATATCATTTGCAAAGGTGTTTAAATTAGGCTAGGTAGCTAGTGTTTTTAGTGTGGCAATCTAGGACATGGAATTAAATGGAATTTAAAAAAGCAAGATGCTTATTGTATGCACAGATTCCAGTTGCATAAAATTAAAAATACGTAGAGAAAGATATATTCTTGTGTATACATTAAATATTTCTGAAAGGATGCACAGGAAACTGTTGGGTGGCTGCTTCTTGGGAGAGAAATATTTTACTTTTCTGTGTGTTCTAATAAAGATTTATTCTTCATCTACTTACAGAGTATCACTTTTATAATTGAAAAAAATAGGCAGCCAAAAGGTGTGCTGCTAGATCACTGATGACAGAAGGAAAAGTTACTATATTAACTCTGGTTGAGTTAAAAACTGAATATTTATGACAACGCAGGTAAAGAAAACCTCCTTCAGTGTATGAAAGTGTTAGTCACTGAGTCGTGTCCCACTCTCCGTGACCCCATGGACTGCAGCCCGCCAGGCTCCTCTGTCCATGGGACTCTCCAGGCAAGAATACTGGAGTGGGCAGCCATGCCCTTCTCCAGGGGACCTTCCCGGCCCAGGAACGGAACTCTCTCCTGCACAGCAGGTGATTCCGTACCCTCTGAGCCACTGGGAAGCTCCTTCAGTGTACCCATGGGAGTTTTAATGATGGTTGTTTCCGGTGAATAGAATTATGAGAGACTTTGTGGTTTAAATGTTCCTTTGACTACTCTTGATTTTCTGTTTTTATTGTGATGAACACTGCTTTAATGATCGGGAAAAACATGGTGAATAAAATATTATGTTTACTCAAGAACCAACCATCTATTAAAACCATCCAACAGCTTGTATTGAAGTCACTGTAACCATAAGTTGGAGAAATCTCAGATGGGCAGCAATACTTGGAGTTCAATAAGATATTTACATCTCATTGCCCCTCTTTACCCAGCTATCAGAAAGTTTGCTTCAAGTATCACTAACTTCAAATTTCTTAAGTCTCTTCTCTATTCTTTTTTTAGATAAACTTTTTATCTTATACTGGAGTATAGATGATTAACAACGTTGTGTTAGCTTCTGGTATATAACAAAGTGATCCAATTACACATATACGTGTATCCTTTCTCAAATTCTTTTCCTATTTAGGTTGTTACATAATACAGCCTGTCTGCTCAAGAAAGGAGGAGTGACATTTGAACTTTTTTAAAACTTCTAAATATATGGTCTCATTTCAACCCCGTTTACCAGCTCTTTGGTGTTGACTTATAATCCCTATTTTACAGATGGAAAAAGTGGGGTTCAACGATTTAAGCAATTTGTTGATCCTGAACTTAAAATCTAATCTTGCTCCTCTTTTAACATTATTTGTCTTTATTTTTAATACTTATTTTCTTATATCATTGGGTGATAGAAAATGAAATGAATATGCATTTAATTATTAATTATAAATTAGTAATTAATGATGAGTTAGTCTGCAACTTTCTTTTTTTTTTTTTTAAGAAAAAGTGAATACATGAATTCTTTAATATACTTAAAATCACAGCTGTATCCTTTTTTCACCAAATATTTAGACAGATGTGGGGAACCACCCTTTTCTCATTTTGTTCCTTTACAAAATGCTTGATGCAAAAGCCTGTCACCAAACTACACCAAATTTAACTCAGTAATAACAAGATTTACTGACCCCCAGATGTCCCATGAATGCCAGTGATGACATTATTGCCATGGACAACACGAGAATAAAATAACAACAACAAAAGCAGCTTTACCATCCGCCCTATGCCAGCAATGTTCTCACTGGAAGGTTTCCAATGCTCTCATCTTCCAAAGAAGCCAGACATGTCCACACGGCCTCTCTGTTCAACTTTCTGTTTCCCGTAAAGCACAAAGAACCATCTCCTGTTCATATGATCATTTTGTTAATTTGATTCCCTAAGTCAGGCAGCTGTTAAGCCTTTGCTACACAGAATTACCTCTGAGCCCCCTACACTTAGACAAACAGGAATAGCTACTTGCAGGAATTCTTGAATTAATAATTCTAATGGCTTCAATATTTAGAAATCACTCCTAGTCAGAAATCACCCGAGGCCTCAAGCCAGGAGGTTGTCAGGACACAACCCTACAACACAGCCAAACACACTCCCGAGACTCCCTGGGCCAGCCTCTGTCGTCTGCCCTCGGCACATTCCTTAGCGTGACAGGTACATGTTTTATGAAGGCTTAAAATACATATGCAAGAGACTCGGGCTTGGTAAAATAGATGAACGTTTCTAAATCACTTTATGTTGGCAGAGTGGCGTGTTTACCTCCAAGGTAGGCCAACCTGATGATCTCCTGATATCGGCAGAAAAAAACACGGAGGGAACCACCCAAAAAAGAAGAAAAAAAAAAAAAGAGTATCAGAATTCAACTATGGAGTCCTTAAAGAGTTTACTCCTCTCACATTTCCATGAACTTGCTAAAACACAGGGCAGAAGACATCAAGATTCAATTCCTATATGAAAAACTAGAGAGCCTCAGAGAGAGAAAAATATTTGCTCTGTGGGCACAAGTCACATTTCTCAGCCTGGGCCGGGCACCTTACCCCTGGGTGTGTCACTCTGAATGCCTAGGAAGGAATGCGGCTGGCTCGGCGCACATTTATCCCAGCCACTGCTAAACACAGTCCCTGCTCTTAAATACATATTTGACAGGACACAATCCATAATCCAGAGATAAAAAGTACACCGTACAACAGGGTGCACAGATAAACACTGTTTTTATAATGAACAAAACACACACAAAGAAATGGGGGGAAAAGTAAGGTCACCAAAATGACTGTTATCTCAGAGCCCCATGGTGATGGTATCAAGGAGAACTCTCATATTATATTTCATATATTGTACCATCATCCATCTGTCTCTGCAGGAAAATTGGTTCTAGGACCTCAACAGAGACCAAAATTCGAGGATGCTCAAGTCCTTATGTAAAATAGTACAGGGTTTGCAAAGAACCTATCTTATACTTTAATTCATCTCTAGATTACTTACAATACCTAATACAATACAAATGCTTTGGAAAGAGCTGGCCAGTCTGGCAAACTCAAGTTTTGCTTCTTGGAACTTTCTAGAACTTTCCTTTTCAAAAATATTTCTGATCTGAAGTTGGTTGAACCCACATATGTGGATCCTGTGGCTACAAAGGGCCAATTGTATTTTTGAATTGTTCTAACATTTTACAACTGCCTTATTTTTGTAACCAAAGATTCTTTTCAGATATACTAGCTACAGAAAATGGTACATCAGGTGCAACATCTGACAATATATCTCCTGCTGCTGCTGCTAAGTCACTTCAGTAGTGTTCGACTCTGTGTGGCCCCACAGATGGCAGCCCACCAGGCTCACCCGTCCCTGGGATTCTCCAGGCAAGAACACTGGAGTGGGTTGCCATTTCCTTCTCCAATGCATGAAAGTGAAAAGTGAAAGGAAAGTCGCTCAGTCATGTCTGACTCTTAGCAACCCCATGGACTGCAGCCTACCAGGCTCCTCCGTCCATGGGATTTTCCAGGCAACAGTACTGGAGTGGGGTGTCATTGCCTTCTCTGTACATCTCCTAGAAAATACCTATTTTAAGTTTTAAAGAACTTTTGAAATCTTCAGTTTGTCAGACACTTGCCAGATAAACTATCAACAAAAAAGCTTAAAAGAAAACTGGTCTGGTTCCTCTAAAAGTCAATATCATGAAACAAAAATTGAACAGGAAGGATTGGAGGCAGACTGCTCCAGAGTAAGAGAAATCCTGGAGTCATTAAAACAAAATGCAATGGGTAACCTTCATAAAAACGAGCTTGCAAAAAAAAAAAAAATTTACCAGGCTCCTCCGTCCATGGGATTTTCCAGACAAGAGTACTGGAATGGGGTGCCATTGCCTTCTCCGCCTGCATTAGCAGGAGGATTCTTTACCACTGTGTCACCAAGAAAGCCTTTACCTTTTTTTAATTAATTTACTTTTAGTTGAAGAATAATTGCTGTACAGTATTATGTTAGTTTCTGCCAAATACCAACATGATCAGCCATGGGTATACATATGTCCCCACCGTCTTGAACCTCCCTCCTACCTCCTACCCCATCCTACCCCTCTAGGTTGTTACAGAGCTCCGTTTGAGTTTTGCTGAGTCATACAGCAAATTCCCATTGTCTATTTTACATATGGTAATGTATGCCTTTATCTTTTTTAAATCTCTTATGAGTTCTAAGGCTTGTCCCCATGTCCTAGCTTGTCCCACCTGCTAGAACAACACAGCATAGATTGTGTGGCTTATAGACACAGATACTTATTTTTCACAGTTCTGGAGGCTGGGATGTCCAAAGACAAGGCCTCAGTATATTTGGAGGCTGGTGAGAACACACTTTCCAGGTCACAGAGAGCCATCAGTCATCTTCTCCCTGAATCCTCAGATGGAGGAAAAGGTTGAGGGAACCCTCTCGGGTCTCTGTTATAAGGGCATTCATCCCATTCATGAGGACTCTACCTTCACAGGTTAATCACCTCCCAAAGGTCTCCCCTTCAAATTTTATGCTCTGGATTAGGTTTCAACACATGAATTTTGAGAAGACACAAGCATTCAGTCTACAGGTCTCAAGTGAAGTTGTTCAGTCGTGTCTAACTCTTTGTGACCCCATGGACTGTAGCCTATCAGGCTCCTCAGTCCGTGGGATTTTCCAGGCAAGAATACTGGAGTGGGGTGCCATTTCCTTCTCCAGGAGATCTTTCCAACCCAGGGATCAAACCCAGGTCTCCCGCACTGTAGGCTGACGTTTTTACTGACTCCCTGGTAGTCTGAGCTACCAGGGAAGCCTCAGTCTACAGTCTACAGACCTTGCTAACTTGATGTCTTACTTTAAAAAATACTCTCTGCTTTGTTAACATATTAAGGATTAGACTTTGCTATAAAAGCTAATCTAATAGGAATCAGAAGGGTTTTTTTTTCAATCAGGAAACAAAAGAAAAATGAATATTTTTTTCCTGTGTCAAATGAAGGGTGGAAGAGATTTGTATAATAATTTTAGTTTCCATATTCTTTCTCTTCCCTCTCACTGATGCTTTAATTTCATTTTCCTACTCTGAATTGTTTTTCCTCGAAAAACCACTCTTCCCTATTTGTTCTGCTTCATCTCATAGTCTGGTGAAGGAGTTTAATTGAAGTTGAACACTTCATACATGTGATACATACACAAAATTCTATACACAGTTGATCTTGTCAAGCAGGTCCATCAGAGGATGATAATCTACTTTTGAAGTATATGTTTTTGTTTTTCAAAAGACGATCTGAATAAGATTTCCTTTAAGTCGTCTTCATCTTTGGGACATAACTACTAAATCCATTGTTGAGAATGTGATCCAGTATGTAGTAAATACTTAAGGAATATCTACTTTTGTTGTTGATATGGTCTACCTGATAACATAAGTATTTGTGCATGTATCTGTCCCCCCACTAGAGTCAGGATGGCAAATGGATTTTCTTTCTTGTTCCAACTTAGATGGATTGGAAAGAGCTGCCCAGAGCATCAAGTTTAAAAAGATTCTGAGACTGAATCCAGATTCAGACAGAAAGAGCACCATCATCGATTAGAAATGCCTAATGTGGGAGCAAGAAGGGACAGTGGGTGTCCACGTGCTTCCCCCCTTCACTAGTAGTAAGTGTCTTCACAGAAATTACACACTTTTTAAATTACTCAGAGAACATAACACAATTTGTGGCATGTGTAGACAGTTTATATTCATTAATTAAATTAAATGGAAGATTAGTGACTTCAAGACTATTTGCAGTAAAGCAAGTTCCATCTTTATTCATGTCTGGTACTTTGGTTACTCAACCAGTCCATCTATTGAGCATTTACCAGCTGGAAGAAGTATCTCTATAAATAGTCAAATTCCCTCTCTCCCTTCTTGAAGAAATCAAAGTGTTCACACACACACATACATATACACACACACACACATGCACACACACACAGACACACCTCAATCATAAACCCATAATAAGAGAGATTTTGATTCTGCCTGTAGAACCCAAGTACCCCCAGAACCCTTCTATAGTTACCAGCCCTAAGTCCATGATCATCCATGAGCCTTTTTAGTCTGCTTCTTTTTGCTAAAGTCATGACAGAAGGCAAGTAAAACATAGATAAATGGATCTGGCCTAGAAGTTGTATAAATACCATGTCATACTTTTGACTTCAATCTCCTAAATTAAAGGGTAATGTTGGCACTCCCTTAAACCAGATCATAATCACTAAAAAATATATATATAATCCAAAGATTTTCTAGCCATCAGAAAAAGGATCAGAAGATTAAGAGAATGTTAACTGATTGAAAATTAACTGATATAAAAATGATATAGTATTATTATAACCGATTATAATAATGATAATAAATTTAAGGTCATAAAGACAACTGGCTTTTTAGCAGGAAACTTCCTGTCTTGAGTGACATATTGAGCAATGCAATAAACTCCAAGGGGAGATCAGCAATCATGTGAGAAATCTTACAAGCAGCACATGACATGCTTTGGATAGCAACGAAAATGTTTACTCAATTTCACCCAAATATACTGTTATGGAGCTGGGTCATGCGGAAAAACTTCTGTGTCTGTAAATACTCCAAAATTCCAAGCCAAGCTTGGAAATGGGTCCTTTTTCTAAGAGGTTCCAGAAAAAGTCCAAACAGAGTTAGAGGACCCCCTACAGAGACTTCATTTTGTAATTCATTATCAGCACCCCTTTCCTCTTTCCATGCCTCATCTCATTTATCCTAACTACAGATACAGTTTGTGAAATTGTTATTTTTTTCCAACATGTATACTATCTGTGTCAAGGAGGAAATGGGTAACAGGGTCATAGAGGTACAGCAATCATTTTATCAGTCTCTTCATACTTAGCCAAAGGAAGCGCTCAGTAAACATTTGGTGGTGAAAGGGATGAACCATCTATTTATAATAGCAGAGTCATGAGCTGTTAAGATTATTACAGGCCTCAAGTTAGGGTTTTGATTCAGTGTCATTGTGTTCACAACTTGACTCTTTTAAGAGCTACAGATGAAGGAAGAAACTCATTCTAATTCTGAATTTAAATATTACAATAGATAGCAATTAGCACAGACATCAAAGGAGTGGAGAAAATTTCATCATTAAGAGAATAAGGATGTTATTATTATAACCAAAGAAAGATGATCTAGATGGAACCTATTATAGCAGTTGCTAATAAAATAAAGCTTCACAAAATGGGTTAAATTACCTCCTTAATATTAAACAAATGATTTTACAGAGGTATCCTGCTGGAACTGAATATGAGGGCAAGTTACGGCACATTGCCTCCTCTGTTTCTGCATTCCACGACGAAGACAGAAAACAAACCAATAAATGTAGTCATGGTTATAGCGGTAGTAATGGAGCCACCATAACTTCCAATACTTTTCACATGTTCTCATTCCTTTATTATATTGGGAGGTATATCAGGTCAGGTTAAGAGTGTTTTAAGACACAACTATATAACACACTGGAATCTACAGTTATCTTATTAACGAGGTAACATATGTGGCCCCTGGCAATTTTTAGAGGCAAGTCTATGCCTCTGTCAGAAGGGAAATTCGACTTCTCATGGCATTTTATTCTCCTCCCATAAATACGTGGATCAATCACTGTGAAAGAATTTTCATACTGCAGGGTCATTCTTTAATACTGAAGGACAACTAATAAGGTTTTAAAATATCCCCAATATATTATGTAGGCACAGCCTTTCATCCACGGTAATAACCCAAAGTCATATAATATTTTTTGTGGTCAAAATTGTTATTAAACCTTAGCAAAACTACATAGTCCTTCAAAAGAAAGAATAAAATGGCTTACGGATTATATGTTTAACAGCCAAAGACAGCAGTGCAAAATAATTTGAGAAGGGAAGCGAAGTCTACCTTAACCAATTGAAGAGTGCAGGGAAACTTGAAATTGTCAGAATGTAATTATCCCTGTTGGAATTTGGGCAAGCCAGCATCTGACACTTCCAAGCAATGCCGTAGGCCTTTTTAATGAACATGAGCCCTCTAGATTGGATTTCACCCCAATTCAAGGTAGAAAGCCCACACTCTGAGAATAAAGAGTGCAGAGATGTTAATTAGTTCACTGCTGTCAGCTTCAAAATTGCCTTCCTAGAGATCAATAGGTCTAAGTCCATAACTCACAGAAGGAAACTGAGGCCAGATGAATATCACACAGAAAAGAAATGTTAGTAACTTTGTGTTTGTTTAAGCATTAAAAAAAATATGTATTTATTTGCCTGCACTGGGTCTTAGCTGCAGCACGTGATATCCTTGATCTTCCTGGCAGTATGCAGGATCTTTAGTTGTGATCTATGAACTCTTAATTGTGGCACATGGGATCTAGTACCCTGACCAGCGATTGAACCTGGGTCCCTTGCATTGGGATTGCAGAGCCTTAACCACTGGACCACCGGGAAAGTCCAATAACTGCTTTTTTGGGGATATTTTTTGTTCCTCTGGGTCCACAGTTTCCTCAATTCAGTTCAACAACTATTTATTAACTCCTCTTTGCCAGATCTCTGGCTGGGGTCCTAAGAATTTATAATGATAAAGGAAACCTGATTTCTGCTTTCTCAGTGCTGCTACTCTGGATGGAGGGACAGACATAGACACAAGTAGTTCTATCAGAAGGCAGAGTGTGCTATGGACTAAAGGACAGATAGGGCCTTGGGAATACACCAGAGAGAAAGAGCTGCTTCCCTGGAAGAATCTAGGAGACATTGCTAGGAAAAGCCTTCCTCTCTGTGCTTCCAAAACCCCACCTAACTTCCCAGTGGGTTTGCCCTCCTGATTAGTCTCTTCTCTGCCATTTCTCAGACCTGAGCTTTCATTCCAAACTTCTCGGGAGGACTTCCCTGGTGGTCCAGTGGTTAGAAGTCTGCTTGCCAATGCAGATGACACGGGTTCGATCCCTGGTCCAGGAAGACTCCACAGGGCTTGGGGCAACTAAGCCCATGTGCCACAACTACTGAAGCTTGTGAGCCCGAGAGCCATGCTCTGCACCAAGAGAAGCCACTGCAATAGAAGCATGCAGACCACGACTTCAGCGTCACCCCTGCCCGCCGCAACTAGAGAAAGCCCACACGCAACAACGAAGACCCAGCACAGCCATAAATAAGTGAAGTGTCAACGGTGGGAGTTTGACTCTGTGGCAGACCAATGAAAGCGGCTCGTTTGGAGGATGCATTTCATCCAGCTCCACTGGCAGATATAGGTAGGTGCACCTGGTTTCATTATCATAACTGGAAGAAGTGGTAGCATTGCTATCGAAGGAATAGTGGTTTTCATCTACAGGAGGCTCACTATCTGCCTAGCAACGTGATGTCTAACACATTAAATTCTCACGAAGCTCCACACAGCAGGGGTGATTATCGCTATCTAACTGATGAGGAAACTGGGATCAAAGATACCAAGTGACTTGAAATAAGAGACTTGTCAAAGGCAGAACTTATCAAAATCCAAATCTTAGCCCAAAACCTTTTCCCTTAATAGTTGCACCTTACTTCTTCCCCCAAAGTGAGACCTTGTAAGAGGGGCTTGTATAGAGTTAATAGAGCTATAATATCCAGTAAATCAGTGCAGAAATATGCATTATATCATTGTAGCAAACTAACAAGAACCTTAGTGCTTCACTTATATCTGCAAGCTTGTTATAACTGATGTTTTTGTGAGATAATAATTCAGACAGGGCTCAGCCAGACAATTCTTCCACTCTACCCGTCATCAACCAGGGTCACTTGAAAGCCTTCAGGGGTAGCTGATGTGGTCTGGAGGTTGTAGGACAATTTCCCTCATGTGCCAGCTTCTTGGCAGGACATACTGGAAGGTTAGGCACCACTGGGCCCATTCCTTCTCTATGTAATTTCATGGCTTTGCACATGGCCTTTCTAACATGGCAGCCTAAGGCTCCAAGAGCAAGCATTCCCAGAGACAGGAAGAGAAAGCTCAGAATGACTTAAGGCCTAGACTCAGAAACTGTCACAGTGTCTCTTTTGCTACATTCTGTTAGTCAGAGCAGTCACAGAGTCCACCAGGATTTGGGAGAGGAGCACACTGATCCCACTGATGGGAGACCTGTCAAAGCATTTGCAGTCAGTTCGATGGATCCCAATACTAAGTCTATTGAAGGAAATTTCAAAGAAACAGGAAGGCAGAACATTTGGCAGTTTGAAATATGCATTCATTTTCTGGGCTGCCGTTACAAACGAGCACAAACTGGGTGGCTTTAACAAGAGAAATTTATTTTTTCACATTTCTGGAAGCTGCCAAAGACAAGGTACCAGTAGGATTGGTTTACCTCTGGGGCCTCTGTCCTGGGAGTGCACACGGCCACTGGCTTGCTGTGTGCTTCTGTGGTCTTTCCTCAGTAAAGATGCATCCCTGATGTCTTTCTTCCTGTAAGAACATCAGTCATATTGGATTAGAGCCGCTTCCCTAGTCGCTCAGATGGTAGAGTTTGCCCGCACTGTGAGACCCAGATTCCATCTCCGGATTGAGAAGATCCCCGGAGAAGGAAATGGCAACCCACTCCAGTATTTTTGCCTGGAAAATTCCATGGATGGAGGAGCCTGGGGGGTTACAGTCCATGGGGTCCCAAAGAGTCAGACACAACTGAGCCACTAACACCCTCATTTAATTTAACCACCTCTTTAACGACCCCATCTCCAAATATGGTTACATCTGAGGTACTAAGGATCAGGATCTCAAAAGATGAATTTTGGGGGGATGCAATTCAGCTCAAAACAAACGTCAAATCGAATGCCATTATATGAATAGAAAAACTGAGGCCGAGAGAAAAAATGATTTGCCAAGGTCAGAGAATACAGCTGGTAAGAGTCTGAATGAGGGTTCTTTCCAGTGCGGCCCTTTTCTAAGACTTATGTCCTGCCTTACGGGAGGCGGGAGACAGAGGCTGAAGAACCAAGAAAGGCCCAGTGTGGGGGCCAGAGATTCCTCTTTTTCTCTTGAAATTCCAGGCTTTTCACAGTTATTTCATTCAGACCCAGATCTCTATCCTGCTCATTCCTTTTCCTGTCTCTTGGCTGACATTTCTGGTGTTTAGGTCACTATTTAGATTCTGAATCACAGTAATATTGGAGAATATGATGTCCTTGTTTCTGCTTTAACATAGATCTGTCAAGACTTTGGGAACATCTCTTCAGTGATTTGCAAACTCAGACCCATTCTGGGACTCTGAGTCATCGCATTAGTGCCCCCTAATTTGCAGTGTATACCCCATCTTTGATTTGTAGCTCTTGGGTTTCAAGAATAACCTGCATCGTAGAAAGGAGTTGGCCTACGTTTAGGCGAAGCTTCTAGGATGCATCTGCTCCCTTCTAGGATGGAGATGGGGGAAGGGGTGACTCCAGATGTGGCTTAAGGCTTCCTGGAACGTGGGACCATTAATATTCCCTGCTCGTCTTGCATTTCAATCTAGCCTCCTGTGTTGTATGAGGTTAGAAAACTAGTCTTCCCAGAGATAAAGGACCAGTTTAATTCTAATTCACATAACAAAATTATATTAAGCTTCAATTATATATCAGCCACTAAGAGGGAAGGAGGGGGCAGTATAGTCAATTAAAACTGGCCTGTGGCAATATTCTAACACAAACTACAATAAAAACAAAAATGAATAAAGAGCATATGATATCACTTACATGTGAAATCTAAACAATTATACAAATAAACTTATTTACAAAATAGAAACAGACTCATAGACAAAGAAAACAAACACACTTTGCCAAAGGGGAAGGGGGGAAAGATAAATTAGGAGTTTGAGATTAATCTGTACACACTACTCTATATAAAATAGATAATCAACAAGGACCTACTGTATAGGTCAGGGAACTATATTCAGTCTATTGTAATAACCTACAAGGGAAAAGAATCTGATAACTGAATTACTTTGTTGTACACCAGAAACTAACACAACATTGTAAACCACATATGCTTCAATTAAAAAAAAAGCTAAAAAACCCCAATAATGAATGTATTACAAGAGGGGAAAGACAAGGAGAGATAAGTGTAGTCTAGGACTTGAAAGCACAAGCTCTAGAATCTGAAAATCCTGAGTTTTAATTTCTGTTCTATCACTTACAAGCTGTTTGACTTTGGGAGAATTAGTTAACCTCTCTATGCCTTTACTTAGTTAGTTTATTGAGAGGATGAAAAAGACTGTAGGTAATGTCCTGAACACACTGCCTGGCACAGAGTTAGTGCCCAGTAGATGGTGGCTATCATTTTGACTTGTCTCTCAGTTGACTGTGAAAATTAAATGACCTAGACTCTTGGTCTCTCCTTCCCCTCACCTAAACTGCAAATCTGCTTTTTCTCCGATCTTTTCCACCCAGTAATAATTCCTTCAAACGTTCCCATTGATCATGCCAGAACCCTCTCTCCTCCTCATTCCATAAACTAATCAATCATTAAGTCCTTTGATGTACCTCCAAAATATAGCTCATATCTACCCACGTTTCTAAGTCTAAGCTACTATCGTCTCTCACCTGATGCCTGTAATAGTCTCCAGCCTGGACTCCATACCTGTGTGTGTGTTAGTCGCTCAGTCATGTCCCACTGTTTGTGACCCATGACCCGTAGCCTGCCAGGCTCCTCTGTCCATGAAATTCTCCAGGTAAGAATACAGGAGTGGGTTGCCATTTCCTGCTCCAGAGAATGCAGTCTTCTTAGGGCAACCAGAGTAATCATTTTAAAATGTGAAACCTGTCATGTACCTCTTTCCACTGAATGGTTTCCCAAAGCCCTGAGAATAAAAATCCAAAATATTCTCCAAGCCCTGCATGATCTAAGCCACAGACTTGTTTTTCCAGCCTCCTTTTGCACTCTTCCCACCCTCTTTCATCATGTCCCAGTGGCATTGCCCTTTTGGGGGCCATATACAAGTTAGAGTTTTTCCACCTATGGTGGTTTTAAGAAGTTATAAAATTATTTGACAACTTTCCATTTAATAGGTGAGGTCTAATTTTCTTCTCTTTGCGTGTAGAACGAGACAGGGATTCACTTCTAACACAGAAAGTGACAGAAGTGAGGAAGGTTACACAGACGATGGTGGCTACTTGGCTGTTTCTGGGATTGCTTGCTCTGTAGGCAGCCAACTGCCATGTTGCAAGGACACTCAAGCAGCCTGTGGAGAGGTCCACATGGGGAGGAACTGAGGCTTCTTGCCAACCAGTAGCACCAATTTCCTATCCACGTGAGTGGCTTAGAAAATTAATCTCTCAGTCTCCATCAGGTCTTCAGATAATTGCAGCCCTGGGCTGAAAGCTTGACTGCAGTATCATAGAAGTCCTGCCCCAGGGTCTTCCCTGGTGATCCAGTGGCTCAGACTCCATGCTCCCAGTGCAGGGGACCCAGGTTCCTTGGTCACGAACTAGATCCTGTAGGCTGCAACTAAAGATCTTGTGTTCCGAAAGGAAAACTGAAGATCCTGCAAGTTGCAACTAAGACCCAGTACAGACAAATAAACAATAAATAAATAAAGGGCTTGCCCCACACCACCTCCCCACCTACTTCCTTCCCTCAAGCCAGAACTACTTAGCTAAGCTCAATAAGAATTCCTGACCCACAGAAAGTGTGGGTATAATAAATGTTTATTTTAATTTTAAGCTACTAAGTTTTGGAGTGACTTGTTACACAGCAGTAACTAACTAAAACACCACCTCAGAGGCTAGTTTCTCTTCTTGGAACACTCTCTCCCCATCTCTTCCTCAGGTTAACCCTTATTCAGGATACAGAAGAGGACAGGGTAGTATAAAAGTGAGAATAGAGAGTTCCATGTTGTCTTGGTGGTGGGAGAGAGAGGAAGAGATAATAGCATCACACCTTTCAAGGAGAAGCTGGAGAGAATTGCTTTCTTCTTCCAGTGACTTCTTGAACCACCGACCGTTCACAGCAGTATGAAATCACTTAAAGCAGCGGAGTGTTTGAGTGTTAGATACTCACTTGTGTCCGACTCTTTATGACCCCATGGACTGTAGCCCACCAGGCTCCTCTGTCCATGGGGGTTCTCCAGGCAAGAATACTGGAGTGGGTTGCCATTCCCCTCTCCAAGAGATCTTCCCAACCCAGGGATTGAATCCAGGTCCTCTGCATTGCTGGTGGGTTCATCATCTGAGCTACCAGGGAAGCCCCCAGTATATCTGAAGTATTTATTTAATGCATGAAATTCATCCTAGGGGACAGAAGGATGTGAAAGGAAAGTGAAAGTGAAGTCGCTCAGTCCTGTCCGACTCTTTGCGACCCCATGGACTGTAGCCTACCAGGCTCCTCTGTCCATGGGATTCTCCAGGCAAGAGTACTGGAGTGGGTTGCCATCTCCTTCTCCAGGGGATCTTCCCAACCCAGGGAGTGAACCCGGGTCTCCCACACTGCAGGCAGACACTTTACCATCTAGGCACCGTAATTAAGCCATTCTTGGAAATGATGAGGGTTTTTTTTTTTTCTTTTCTTTTCTTTCCCAAATACTTTCACATTAATGTAACTTCAAGTCCAAACATTCTGGGAGGTAAACAGTCTGGTAGCTACAAGGGATGAGAGGCAGGATGCGCCCCAGGAGGATGGGAGCCCTGGGGTCTAGCCACACCATTGACTCTACAGCAGGGCCTCAGACACGAAAGCCCTAAGCAGCTGGAAGACAAAGGACTCCTCAGGTTCCCATACAAAGGCACTATGTGACCTAGAGTAATATCTTTTGCATGGGTTGACTTATTGAAAAGACAGGTCATGGTATGACTAGTATTTTCTGGAGAGTTCACTGGAGAATTTTCAAAGTTTCTGAAAAGTGTATATGCTCCAATACCAAATAGACAAAATTGCACGATTATCAACTCAGTGAGTTCTATATTCCCCTGCTATAACATGATGGGCTTGACAAGAGTAGCTTATAAGTCCTTCCATCTCTGAGTTTCAGGGATCATATGAAAATGTTAGGATCTCATATGCAAAATCATGGACAGTACTTTTCTATCAACTGAAAAAGAATGTTTTCCAGGATTGATAAAGAGGAAAAAGTAAATCAGAGGAAGAGCCTTGCAACTGTAATTGATTATTTACTTTTTTTTTTTTTTGCTGAATTTATGGAACCACTTGAGGGTGAAGAGGAAGCAGAAATGTGTTACAGAAGCGAAGTCCTTGATCCTGAAGAGTGTCAGAAAAGTCCATCATGGGCTGTGAGTGCAGTGCTTCCGTGGGATTAATAAATGCCCATTTGAAAATCTTCTCAATGAAAAGAAGAGATAAGATGCCTCTTTGTCTCCTTATTTTACATCCCTCACTTATTTCCTGATCTAAATTCAGTGTTTACCACTCCTTTTGTGACCAGTGGAATTTTGCCAGTAGGAACACTGCTAGCTGAAGGCCTTTAGAAAAGCTAGAGCCATTCTTCTGGCCTTCGTTCCTTGCCAGAATCCTTCTACTCTGTTTCCATAAGGCACTCTTGTCGCATCCTATTACTTCCACTACTTTCAGAATGATATCACCTCAGTGAGGTACCATCTTTTCTCTCCTTACAAAAGAAAACAGACCTAGTTTCTTTAACCTTTCAGCAGAAGCAAATTCCCCAAATCCCTCTGTCATTCTGGTTGCCTTCTGCTATGCCTTCTCTAGTTCCAAAATATCCTATTTATAGAAAGAAACCCAGAATGAGCTCAGGACTCAATATGACCTAACCAATCCTCTTTACATGACTAGAATAATTTTCTCTGACTCCTTTTCAGTTGTGCAATGTGCTCAATATATTCCAAGCTGATTCTCTTTTCCTTTCTTCCAATACATATGAAATGACAAACATTCGAACTATGGCAGTGTGACTGATTGATGTGAGAGGTTGATGTCCATTATATTCAGGAACTTTCTGGAATTAACGGATTGAAAAGTAAGCTAGACTTTGTGATTTGTGTAACATTAGGGTTAAAGGAACAGGTCTCTTCCTTGAATTATTTCTTGTTTTTTTTTTTTGGCATTCACTTCAGTTAATAAAGAGATCAGCTAGTTTTCAATGAAGTCATAATGCAAACAATACCATAGGCTGAAGTAGCATTCACAAAGAGTGGTCCAACCTCATCACCAGGGGATTTGTTTAAAATGCCAAAGCTTCGTCGTCAGGATCCACTTTTAACAAACTGCCCAGAACACTCACGTGCACACTAATTATGAGAAGCATGTTTTAGCACCTATGAACATGTCTTTCTAGATACTCTAGGCAAAGTTGATTGGAAACATATCTTGTTAGGCCCGATCACAGTATGGACCCTTTTACTAGTTTTTACTTGCCTTTCCATGGTCCTAAGTTATATGAGGGTTTCCCTGGTGGCTCAGTGGTAAAGAATCCACCTGCCGATGCAGGAGATGCAAGTTCCATCCGTGGGTGGGGAAGGTCCTCTGGAGAAGGAAATAGCAACCCACTCCAGTATTCTTGCCTGGGAAATCACAGAAGAGGCAGACATGACTTAGCAACTAAACAATGACCGCAAAGTTATATTATTCCTTCGGGATTTGCTTTCTCTTTTTATTCAATTTCTAATATGCTCTTGTGTTCTTTGGAAGGAATGATGCTAAAGCTGAAACTCCAGTACTTTGGCCGCCTCATGCGAAGAGTTGACTCATTGGAAAAGACTGATGCTGGGAGGGATTGGGGGCAGGAGGAGAAGGGGATGACAGAGGATGAGATGGCTGGATGGCATCACCGACTTGATGGATGTGGGTTTGGGTGAACTCCGGGAGTTGGTGATGGACAGGGAGGCCTGGCGTGCTGCGATTCATGGGGTCGCAAAGAGTCGGACACGACTGAGCGACTGAACTGAACTGAACTGAATATGCTCTTACATCTAGCTCAACGTATTTTCTCACAAGCCCTGACCTGACATGCTCTTGACCTGTCTTAACTCCTATCAACTTTTTTTTATTAACAATATCATTCTCCTCTACTTGCCACCCAGACTTCCTCTTATTCATCTCTTGTCTGTAGGATGGTTTAGACAGCGTCATTCAGTTCTTCCTCAATATTCCATGTGGTCTTGCTTTGCCCTCATTATGGGGTTGTCTGGTTTTCCTGAAATTGAGTTAAGTCATATCCAGATCTTCTGTCTCATGCTTACTTGTCAGGCTCAGGAATGCATAGAGGTTATTGAAACTACATCATAACTTTTCTAAGGCTTTCTCTTGCTTGCTTTCTTTTTGATGCTTGGATTGTTTCCTTTCTAACTAAACTAGGTTTGTAGATGGAGGATTCCTTGAGTTCTTTTTAAATATGAGCTCAACACTAGGTTCTTGGCAATTGCTGCCTATTCTTGTTTTCAGAAAGCTTTCCAAATTGTGCGTCGTGATTCTTTGCTTCTCCTTCTATTGCCTGTGGAGAACCATTAGAGATCAGGAAGTGACTAAGAGAGCCAATCTTTCTTCCTACCTGGTCAGAATCACTCCTTATATCATGAGCAGAACTCCTTTGCTACCTGTGTGTTTTGTTTTGTTTTGTTTTTTTTCCCTGAGCCTCCCAGACAGTAGCTATGTCACTATCTGAGGCCTTTCTGTGAATACTTTTCTTCATTGATTACAACTGATCCTTAAGTAATGGCTGGGAGAAGGCAAGTGTTGACATCTTGGCAATAATTAACCATGTGCAATTCAGCTGTATCATCTTCACCTGACTCATTGATTCTTTATAGATTAGATCTTGGGTCTATTAGACTCTGAGATTCTTTAGGGTAGGGAATTATTAATACATGGATCATCAGCTTCTATCAAAGTACCTGGCATAGAACAAGTACTGAAGGGGAAGGAGAGGAAATATACGTAAGAAGGAAGAAAGGAAATAATCTATCCAACACAAGGTGAGAAAGCTCAGTAATTAACTACTAACAGATTTAGGAGGGAAAGCTGGGAGAAAAGAATAAAGTACTCTCATTGATTCCGCCTTGACACTGGAGAGGGAGTACCCGAAATATTCTTTTGAATGTGGCTTGCTGAATTTCCTTTTAGAAACTGAGATAGAGGGGACTTTGTCTCAAGAGATATTCCAAGCATCTGCTAATTGCCTAAACAAAAGAAATCCTTTTTCATTTCTGATTTTGTAGACTCCTGTTTTGTTACCTCTCTCCCATTAATTCCAAGACTCTTGACACATCGACTTAATGATATTTTTGTGCCTCCTAGTCTTGATAAGCTCCTTCTTATTAATTTTTGTACCATTCTTCATAAAGGTACAGGCAAAGGATAAACTTTATGGCTTTGGTAGAAAACTGCATGTGAACATCAGACCATGCACTGACAAAGAACACAGTACTCCTGATTTGAAAACAAAAATCCTTCCTTCTAGGTTGTATTAATACACTTGCCTTTAAATTTGGCTACACTGTTGCATTAGTAATCTTTAAGAAAGCAAGCTTTGTTTACTGTTCAGTTTGAAATGTTCTTACCAGTACTAAAAATGAATGGGGTCAGATGAACCTAGAGAGGTGTGATATTCATATCATAGTTGACCAGGCTTTGTGGAGAAAATGAGATGATCTCAGGAATAAGTGCTCCTGAGATGAACATTGGAAGGTCCAGTGCTTGGCATCTATCTTAACAAATTAAATGAATGCAACTTTTGCTTATATTAGAAACTGGATTTTTTTTGCAGATGTTAAAAAAGAAAATATGTAAGTGAGTGGATGGAGAATAAAAGGTGGAAGCCTGATAACATATCAAGAGAAGAGAATTCTTCGTCAGATCACTGAGAAATCAAGAGAGGAAAATATATGTATTCAAACACCATCTCTTAACTCCTTTCCCCAACTCTCTATAGCAAGTCTTTTTATATAACAGCTCCTGTCTCTCACCAAGGGGCTTCCCTGGTGGCTCAGACAGTAAAGAATCTGCCTGCAATGCAGGAGACACAGGTTCCATCCCCCGGTTGGGGAGATCCCTGGAAAAGGGAATGGCTACCCGCTCCAAGATTCTTGCCTGGAGAATTCCATGGACAGAGAGGTGGTCACTAACAGTTGGACATGACTGAGTGACTTTCACTACTTTTTCGTCCCTCATCTTGGTCTATGAGTTATAGGTTTTAGTAATGATTCCAAGAAAGAACAACAGTCAAAAATATTCCTTGGGAAATATTTTCAGCACCATCATGTGTTGTCTGAATCATTTCAAACTAATCAGTCGTTCAGTTCATGCTTTGAGTCCCCAGGAACCCAAGCTCACAATTCAAGATATCCCACTTAGTATCATATAAAATATGACATTAATTTTCAGAATAAGAATCCATCAGAGAAGTAACTTAATAGTCTCTATACAGACCACAAACTGTTGAGGAAAAAGTCATATATCATAGATGATGGGGAATAATCATGTTCATATAGTAATCATAGCCTTGGATTATTTCAAGATTTCAGTTATATACATGAGACAATGAATACTTAATTACAGTATTATGAATTGCATTCCCAGGAAACTGGTCCACAAAACCTGTACCCCAAGACCTCTGAGGATGGCATGTGCCAGCTGTTCTAGTCTTAGGGCAGCATCTGCTGGCTAATTCATGGATCGACAAAAAGGGGCAATTTGTGGGCAATCTGAACAGTCCTTTTAGTTGGAGGGAACTGTTACACTGGCGATTGTGAAGGTGTGTGGCATCCTTTTATGATGACCTATCTCAGGTCTCCAGGAACCTGACAAGTCTAGAACTGTCCCTAATGAGGTCCGACAAGCATTTGTAGAATATGTACTTTGGCTGGATCCAAGAATAAGCTAGGTTGGCTCTGGAAACATCTCTTGAGCCATCATCAACTCAACACTGGACTTACTTGTAGTAATAACAACCCAGTACCAATGGAGACTCCAACGAACAGAAGCCCGCATACAGAATTGGGAAGTAAAGCCCGTTTTCCATAAGGAAGGCGTTTCTGGGATGGGAGGGGGGAGGGGAGAGGACCTGGAAGCAGCCACTGAATGCTAATCTTCTCTTGCTTCTAATCATCCTATCGTGTAACTGGGGTTTATTCACCTAAGGAAGCACGAATGTCATTCAGACACAGCACTTTTGATCGGCATAAAGAAACTGGAAACTGGAAAAGGTTGGATGGTCTGAAACTTAAGAGCTATCCACCATCTTCTGCAGCATCTCTCTGCCTCATCCCTGCAGTCGATAGCGCCGCGGTCAGGGCCTGTGACGCCGTTGGTGGGCTTCCCCTTCGTGGGAACTCTGGGTGGAGAGTAACATCTTGGTGTTGGTGGCAAAACGACGAAACCTGAAATGCGTCTGGGGACTTTCCAGGGCACTTGCGCTCCTCAGAGCGACCGGCATCTC
The DNA here is from genome assembly GCA_006410675.1 of Oreotragus oreotragus. Classification (NCBI taxonomy): domain Eukaryota; kingdom Metazoa; phylum Chordata; class Mammalia; order Artiodactyla; family Bovidae; genus Oreotragus; species Oreotragus oreotragus. The sequence goes on from SJYX01000505.1 coordinate 58,844, forward strand.
CATAACAACTGGTTTACAGTCGTCTTCCGCTCCTCTGCTCGGCTGTGGAGGCGCCGACTGGGGGTAGGCAAAGGGCAGCTTCAGTGGAAAGCTACCTTGGGTTAGCGCCTCCCTAGGCCGGGGGGACGCTGCGGATGACCGGGTTATACAGCTCGTTGCCTGAGATTTCACGAGCTCTCCGCAGGTCTCCAGCAGAGAGCCGCGCCCCCTCCCACCTCTTCCTCCTTTACCTTTATTTTACACATGGGGTGGGGGGCGGGGGGTTCGAGGGC